>OX638223.1:18661817-19261817 GCA_951805285.1 Thymelicus acteon
TATAAGAGCTATACCATTGAAACTTGGTAAGTAGATGTATTCTGTGAACCGCATTAAGATTTTCACACAAAAATAGAAAAAAACATTAAATTTGGGGGGTTCCCCATACTTAGAACTGAAACTCAAAAATGTTTTTTTCATCAAACCCATACGTGTGGGGGGGGGGTATCTATGGATAGGTCTTCAAAAATGATATTGAGGTTTTGAATATAATTTTTTTCTAAACTGAATAGTTTGCGCGAGAGACACTTCCAAAGTGGTAAAATGTGTCCCCCCCCCTGTAACTTCTAATATAAGGGAATGATAAAACTAAAAAAAATATATGATGTACATTACCATGCAAACTTCCAACGAAAATTGGTTTGAATGAGATCTAGTAAGTAGTTTTTTTTAATACGTCATAAATCGTAAACCGCAAAAAACATTGATCAAAGTTACAACGAACTACAAGAACTTTTATATTATGTTACTTGCTGCTACGGAACCCTTTATGGGCGAGTCCGACTCGCACTTGGCCGCTTTTTAAATCGTAGTCATACCGCGCCTTAACAGGTATTGGTTTCGTTATAGCCATACCTGGGAATTTTATCAAAACTCTATTGATTATTTGTTATACCTATGGTATACTTATTGGTTATATGCCGTGTAGGCTCGAATATTTAAAGGTCGATGCATACGTAACGTGAACGGGACGGGGACGGGACGTGAAGTTTTGGAAACATCGTTCGAAATTCGAAAATGTAAACGATAGCGCAACGCCACGTAGGCACGCACGGGACGGGAACGGGACAGCCACGTATATTTATGCCCCGTCCACGTCCCATCCCCGTCCCGTCCACGTTACATATGCACGACCTTTAGTCACCCTCAAGGACATTCGCTCCCTTTGATAGCCCACTAGCGTCTGTTCAACTTATTAACGCATTTGTAGACGAAGACGAATCCTGCTTCCTCCTGTTATAAATGTGAAAGTTTGCATGTATGTTTGTTTCTTCCATGCAAAATCTACTGAACGAATTTTCATTAGCACACAGGCAGGCCATGATCTGGAACACGACATAGGGTACTTATGCTGGAAAACAGAAAAGCCAAAAAAAGAAAAACCGCGGGCAGAACACTAGTAATAAGAGAAATTATAACAAGAGAAATAAGAGAAATAGGAGAAATAAGAGAAATAATAGAAATAAGGGGAAAGCTAATAACAGAAATTTCAATACGCAAACTAGATGTTCAGTAGAAGTCCAAGGGCCAAGCCCTCTGCGCACCGACAATAATATTGATACGACGCGCCACTGAATCGTTGGAGCGTGTAACTGCGTCACGGGGCATGGCTTCGGCCGCGTTCACACTGTACATTGTCATATCACTTGCAATTAATATTGTAATGTTATTATTATTAATATTTTATTATATTATAATATAGATCAAAAGCTTCGGGGCTTAAACTATTTTTTGTACGCAGGTGTTCTGGATTAATATTGTTGATTTCAACTTTTAATATCTTTACATTTCATTCACATTTTGTGCGTTGTTAAGTAACATAAAAAAATGAATTATTTTTCTTTAATTTCAAAGGTGTACTTTTACAAATATTGAGCACGATTTTCTTAAAAACAATCTGCTTACGATATGATATTATATTATGATTTTTTTATGTCATTGCGTGTACATATAAATTTTAAAGTTGGATACGTACTACTTAATAGAATCTACAGACCCAAAACAAAAAGAGGGTCAGTAACTGGTACAAATATTATTACTGACAGTTACAAGGAATGTCTGGTTTAATATTTAAGATATTACTTACATAACTTAATGGACATGACAACGACAAGCAATAAGTGAAACGATTGCTTGCGGCCCAACTCAGAGTCACTAACGGTTACTTTAATCGCTCCTTAGTAAAGAATCACCACACAAATTCTGTACTAAGGAGCGATTTAAGTAACCATTGGTGACTCTGAGTTGGGGCGTAAGTCAGCTAATATATTAACTGACGCCAAAACTTAGTTTTAACTCAAGGGACACATTAGAGTTCACTTTAACTTATTCCAAATTAAAATAACGTTGTAAATTCTGAGAGAAGTCAGTAAGGTACAGTGTGATCGCAGCCTACGTTTATAATGTGGGGTTATAAAAACATAGTTTATGCTTCAGAGCATCCGATTAGAGAAACAATGTATATTGTAAGAAGCAGACGGATGGCGCCTGAATTACTACAATTAGCTTGAATTACTACGATTACAGACTATTACTATTGTCTACACTTTTAAAAAATTGTTACTTTGAATGTAAAAGCTCAATATACAAATATTTTAAACATTAGAAGAATACAAAATATTGGGGTTTTACCCCTTGAAGGTTACACCTTATAAAACCCCTTACCCTTTAACTATATCCCTGTTGTTGAGCATTACTCTATTAGTCTAGTCAACAAGTTCAAAAACGTGTTAAATAGAAATAAAGCTCCTAAAAATATGCGCGATAGCTCATTCGATTCGTAATGACGTCTAGAAAAATGTTTTTGAAGGGTTTATTAGCACATAAAAATTGCGATTGTTATTAACAAAATAAGGTTAAAAAAATATATTTAGTTTTTAACTAATAACTTCAAAAATAATGATATTTAAGGAATTTTGGAAAAAGATCTTGGAAGAGGAAGGAATTTCCAATAAAAAAGTCCCAACTCCCGGAACTTTATCTTTATTATTTATAAAAAAATTAAAGCAGAAAATAGGGCTCCGCGAGGTCGTTACGGCATAGGCGTGCTGCCTAAAAGCCGGTATATCACATAAAATATTTTTTATAGTATTAAATAACTACTTAAAAATTTGAATAAATTATGGTGTAATCTAGACACTTGAACGAACAAAACCTCGGTGAAAAAAACCGAATCTCTGTTTTTATAAATTACGGCATAAAAGTTTGAATAATTGGTCTATAAATGTATCCTCAGCAAAAGGATCCCAGGTTCGATTTTTGAGTAGAGCAAACATTTACACAGATGCAGCAAAAAATGGAATACAACAAACGAACATAAGATACATACACATGATAAATGATCATCGATAATTTGTGATCTAACAAACTAACGAACAAAGCAAGTCAAATAAAATCCTACAATTAAAAGAGGAAAGCGGTAGAAAAATAAAACACTAAACAGGAGAGTTTTAGGAGTAAAAGAACCTCAACAATGTAATACAGTTTCAGATATGGCGAGTACGAGAGTAAATCCAACCTATTAGGTCATATCGTACCAAATTAGTTAAGAGGGGCTTGAAATATCGCCGTATTTGTCTTGCGTTTGTCTCCGTGATGTATGGGCGTCGATAAACAGTAGCGAGCAACCAGATGGTTGGTATTTGTAAAGACAATAGCAAGCCGCGGCTCTGTATTAGGTACTGAGGCTTTTGTTTTTTACATACTCTTTTATATTTGCTAATGTACGCTTTTGTGTGATTACTCTACTGGGATATGTAATAAATAAAAGTACGATGAACTGAATATAATCGTGACGTACCTATATAAATTGAATTTAATGTGGAGAACGTACAGGCTTTACTACTGCTATAATAATAGCTTTTGTAATTAATACACTAAGGAAAACTATTTCTTTTTCTCAAATTTTATTAATTTTCCTTCAATTTTCATAAAAAATATTTTTATATACCTTCCGTACTTTGCCACCTTGAATTCGGTATTATCCTAAATTCCTTTCATATTCTTCCGAAAAACATTAGTACTTAGTAGGTACAATGATAACACATAACACAACAAACTTGTAACACTGTTGGCTCAGTTCATTTAATGTTTGTTTGATACCCAGAAAATTAATCCGGTGCTAGGGAAACGGCCTCGGACCAAAGAAAATTGTTTTGTTTCCATCAACGTTGCGCAGATCCGCAGATCCGAAGCAAAGTGGTTACCGCAGTTCTCACTGTTCCCAGTCCCTATAAGTGCGACTATATTGCTTTGTCAAGTCTACTTCCATTACCGGTGGGAAGAATAGATTGTTGGTGGAAGATTTACAGAAGATACAAAGGGATTTGATCAAACCTCAGATTCCACCCCGTCCCTGGCTGTGATAGTTACTTCGCCGGCTTGTTTATAGAACTACAGATTTGTATTTGAAGAAATAGGAGGTAAATAATTAGAATCCAACTTCATATATTCATAATATTCAAGCTTTTCATGTGTCTTATTTAAATTACCTCTAAGCAAAGGGAAACAACCGCACAACCTAAAATCTGTTGCCGTCCGAAACTACAAAACGAGAATTTCCTTTATCAAAATAAAGAGACAGTATTTTAATAAAGGAAATTCCCGTCCCGTAAAAGAAGTTAAAGAATATTATTCGCATGATCTGGTGCTGTTTTGAAAACGACATTTCTTTCTTACCTTTAACTGAATCCATCTTTATCTCATTAGTTTCGTTAGAAAAAGATGGAGACCAAGCGTGCTAACAAGTGATCTAAAATTCTTAGAAAAAATCTGTTTAAATTATTCACAACTTCAAATAGGTAGGTATACAGTAGGTACCTAGCAACCATCAACCTTTAGTTAATATTTTTGGGCAGATTTAAACGAAAAGTATTTTAAAGTTAGTGATAGATGCTTGTCTAGCGAAAGCTTTCGGGTTGGATTCGCAGATAAACATAATGTGTCAATTGAGGATACTTATTTTTGGTACTCATTTGCGATTTGTTATTTGAATGCTTCAATTTTCTGTATTTGTAATATTCTATCGATTCCTTTTTATTTGCGGAAAAAGTAAACAAGTACTCAATATCAAGGTTGATTGTAACGCAAATCACTTGTAACAATATACCGCCCTCGGAGCATTATTCCTCCCCCTAGTTACACCAATAATAATACGACACCTAACAGTTCCCTTGTCTTCGGAGAATAATCTCTGTGTAATAAACGGCTACGAGTATTATTTGAAGAAAACAAAGAAATCTTAACTACGGCTAAGGTATAAGACATTGACAATAACAAGTCGGAAATTGAAATAATGTAATTAAGAAGAACATCCTGGAGCGACACAAAGAAAACACAGAATGGAATAAAAATATGTAGCTGCTTTATCCTGAAAACTTACTGCTATAATGAAGATAAATATTATTAATATGAAAGCTTGTGAAGATGTTTGGATGTTTGTTCCTAAATCACGTGACAACTGCTTAACTGATTTGGCTGAAATTTGGAATGGAGATAACCTATACCTTGGATTAAAGTATGCTAGGTAGACTACTTTTTATCCCGGAAATGTTCAGGGTTCTCGCGGGATTTGTAAAAAACCGATCTCTACCGCGGGCGAAGCCGCAGGCAAAAGCTACTATTATTATAAATGTGAATGTTTGTGAGGGTGTTTTTTTCTTTTACGCAAAAACTGGCTAGCTTCAACGCATTAACGGCCCACTACTGAGCACGAGTCTTTCCCCTTGAGGAGGCCTAAAGCATACTCCACCCCGCTGCTCCAGTGTGGATTGGTAGAGGGGTTAGTGGCCAGCCCAAGTGTTGAAAGTTGTCATGCCGCCCGAGGGCCTCCAACCTACGGGCTTACGTGTCATCGAGGTCTAGTAGTCTATATCTGACAACCCCAGCTATATGGTATACTCACAAGCAAACTTAAGGTTGACCGGGGTCCCGAGCACCAGCCGGCTGTGGTGGCGCACCCCGCATTGGTACACTCCTTCTCCATCTCTCTTTCTCGACACCTCCAACGTGCCGTTCGGAGATATCCTGGAAACCAACAATCACTGTCATTATACTATCTCTATAGTACCACTGTACTGTACTAGAGGTTTACACTTTAGGATAGAACAGATTATTACGCATGGATAAAATATGGCATCTTGCAATGGTAGCACAACAAACCTTCATTCTAGAAAAACGCTTTCATTTATAAGAATCTAACGCCCCAACTCAGAGTCACTAACGGTTACTTTAATCGCTCCATAGTAAAGAATCACTATACAAATTCTGTACTAAGAAGAACTACGTAAGAACTTAAGATAGCGACAACTTAAGCGATGTTAAAGTTCAGTTGGAAAAACGAGGGGTCGTGAATGTCGTGAACTTCCGGAATCCCCTCGACTGATTCTTGTACTTCCCACTAGTATTTCGGCTAGGCACAACTAATATTTCCGCTCGTGTATGTATCACATGTCGATAGAATTCAACTATTTATTAAAAGAGCTTCCATAGATCACCTCAAAGGTAAAATAGCCCTCAGTGATTTTATGCTCAACTCGAGGTGGACTGCGATAAGAATAGTTTGGGATTGTACATATGATTGCCGAATAGAAGATTTTGTAGGCTGTCAGATACAAATCATGATGTATTCCTTTGGACATAGTAATCCTCAGAAAAGGTGTAAGAGTTCTCTAAATTTCACCATTACTTCGATGTTAACAATATAATTATTAGATGATCACTAACATTTTTAAATGTATGTGTCTAGTATTCAAAATCAGATTTCTTGAGATAAAATTCATTCTGAAAATTTGGCTACATTTAGCTATTCTTGTAGTTAGTATTCCTGAAATATGTAAGTGCAACACGTACGTTCATGTGTTTTTGTATAGGTATTCTGAAAATAGCCGAATGATATGGTGATGAGAAAAGATAACCACCAGTTTAGAAGCTACTCGTTTCAATATGTCGGTAAATAATTACTGGACATCTATGATCTATCAACACTGAGATAAAGATAAAGATTTGAAAGTTAACTATAAATTGTACCTACTCCATTTATTATTTCCTACTCCTTTAGAGAATGGAGACATTCACAGACGTTTCGTTTATGAAAATTATACCAGTCATAGTCTAATCAGACTATGGAGCTTAAATAAATGATTTTTTTTAATTCTTGGATTTCTTCATAAAATCATTCTTGGATTTTCATAAAGTTTTTATAGGTTTATGAAATCTGCCAATATTATTTAGTTAGGGGGTTGTGGATTTCGAGTTTAACAGTTTATGTAGCTACCTAGCTACCTATCTACAAAAATTGTCGTACCCGTCACAGTAAAACGTTTAATGATAAATTTTAAAATCACATGGCGTTTTCCCCCTTTCACTGAGATTATTTTAAATATCAAAGCAATAAAAGCAGCTCTGCCTCATAGATCCAGTATGGTAGCAAACTTCTCAACAATTTATTCGCCTCTAGTTAAGCAAGTCATGGAAACAAATCGTTTAAAGGTTGGGCAGTTCTAAACTGTAAAATTATAGTATCGTAATTAATCCGGTCAGTAGTCTTGGGGAAGTTTGCCGCAGCAAATTGCCTGATCTCAGTAACTTTTCCCTGCCCTTTCATCGCAAACTGAACTGTAACAGCGGTAGGAACTTTGAACAAAACTGTTGTTCTACTTCAAGTCCTTCAACGTGTGCCTCGACGTTTGATCAAATTTACATATTATTATACAAATAAACATACTTGAACTAGGTTTCCCTGTAGCGTAAGGGGATGGATACATAGTTACCGACATGAAACTCAAATATCCGTAGTAGTCATCACAACTGCGTGCTTACGACTGCGGCTTTACCCCTTTCCAGAAAGACCTTTAAATATTCTGGAATCTCTTTTTAATAATCTAGTTGATTATAATAAATTCCAAGTTTTTTCCAAACTTCCGTTCTGTATTTAGGTAACCCCTGCACAAAGTTTTATGCTTAATGGTCCACTGGTTCAGACAATGTGTTGTCAGTCAGCCAACGATAGCGTTTTATTAAGTAGAAGAAAGATGCCCTTCTTCAAGAAAAAAGACCTTCAATGAACTGTGGAGATTTTCTTATTCAGGAAGACTGGCATATTCGGAGGAAGAGATATCTCCGGGATTCTTTACCACTTAAAGTTCCTCGACTGCCATCCACCGCATTCGAGAAATCTCGTCTAAACACGTCTCGTAATGCCCAATGGTTCGTCCTAGAGATGGCTCTAGAGATTATCGTTTTAATTTCCTCATAATCCTCACTGCACGCCATGCTTCACTATACGCAAATTTCACGCAAAAAATAACCATTAACGGTCAATAACCCCGACTGTACGCGCGAACCGAACCTGGAAGTGGGGCTATTTGCTTGGCGCAGGATTCCTAAGTGGGCTACAGGGTCGTCCGTCATTATTTGTTTGTTACATCACCACAAGCGTGTGTGCGTCTCTTTGTCATGGGGATAATATTGTAACTAGCATGCACCCTTGAAATGATCCATGATACCAGACTTGGGGCCGCTTGAATGAATTGTGAGTGTGATGGACCTTTAAACGGTTAATTCACCAGTTTTCATCCAGTGGTACCTCTGCGATCACTACTGTAACTATCCACGGACATTCGTAATACTAAGGCAACATAAGACTTTATGACCATTGGTTCTGAAACTAGGTGGAAGCTAGCCAGGTAATGGAACCCTCCACTAGCAGGAATACCGTTGTAACTACTTAGCAGCTTAATGCATGCCATCTAACAATAACAACCAACCGACAGTTTTATGGACCCTCGGAAGGCACTGAAGATTTTACCACCCATTCCACTAATGCTCACGTCCGAAGCTCCCATAAACTGGTTGACTCCAAGCAACCAGGATAACCTGAACCGCGAGAGCTCACCGTTTCCCGCTGAGCTCAGTATCGGCCCGCCGCCACACGAAGGGTCTGTTCGACCTGGCGCGGTCCTCGTCCAGCAGGGGCGGAGGCCGCCGCCGCGACCACTCCGGCACCACACACGGCAGCGCCGCGCGCGAACTGTGCGACCATGTTATCGGGACATCTGTAACGGAAATATTACAATTAAGAACAAATACAAGTAATTAGATCAAGTACACGAAAGAAAATTTGCCCTGTAAAAATTAACCGTAAACAAAGTAACTGTTAATTTTTACATTTCCGGTAGTTTAAATGTAAGCGCGATGCAGCCGTTTTATGTACCGAGTATCGACGTTAATACGCAACCGTGGATCCGTGAATCCTTAATTTTTAAGGTTTTATTATTATTTACTTATTTTTTGCGTTATATTAATATATGGGTATCAAATTAATAGTTATGTATCACCAAGTTAAATCAAGTACAAATATTTCGCTACTTCCATTGAACGTCATCAACTTATAAAAAACTATGTAGCTTCAATGTCAATAAAGTTCCTAAATAAATGGCGACGTGAAACGAACTTGGGTGGAGCACTGCCGTGCGCCAAGTAATATACATGAGTTGTGATATGGAGCGTTAAATTTTGCGGGACTTTGCTATTCTTTCCGTCTGATCTGTTATTTGATCGTCGGAACCCGGCGGTAACTTCATTAAATAAACGGCTGAAAAAGCTTTCAAATTAATGGGCACGCTTGGATAAATATTGCCGAGGTTTCCGACATCTATTTACCGAGCGTATTTTTTCTTATTTAGCATACAATATACATAGCTTTTTAAGGTTCCGCCAGTATACTTAAGCCCAACCCTTTTAAAGTATTTATATCGTAATTTGCGGACTCAACTAATCTCCTTTAGAACCCTAACATATCAGAATCAAAACACTCGTCTCACTCAGTAGTGAACCGCTGCTCACGTCGCAATCTATACAGCACCCGAATCGTGTACGTCGAGGAAAGCCATGTACCAGACTAATTACCCAACTAGCCACCTGATGGTAAGAAGTCCCCGCCACCCATGGCTGTTTCATCAACGGCATTACCAACACATTGATGGTTACAAGCAGGGAAACTTCATTACCGAAAGACGTCATGGAGTAGGAGTTGAGTTTTAATTTAATTCAGAAGGTCTTCGTCTTTGTCTTAAAGGGTCAGCTAAAATCAGCAAATTATTTTCTGCGGAACCATGAATTTCGAACACACTTAGCCAGTTCTAATAAATAGAATCCGCACGAGTAGAAATTATTATAATCGAGCAAAGTCACGTAACCTGCCTGAAGGTAATGACTTCAGACTTCATTGAACTTTTTGGTATAAATGGATCTGGTTGTGCGCACCATTTTCGCAAAAGATTAATGTTTGTTGCCCTTTTACGAGCACCTAGACTATTTTCATTCGTAGTTGTCAAAGGCGACCTGATGTTAAATGGTCGCTGCCGCCCAAGGATAGGGTAACCAGCTGTCGAATTTTTCCAGAAACGTCCGGACCCTTCGCCTTCTATCCGAATTTAGTCCGGCTTTCGACTTTGTTCGGCTTTCGATGTGTCCAGCGAGCTGTTTAAAGGAGCGTCAATTTGAAAGTTTTCACCAAAGGGCGTTAAAAGACCATCTCGCTCTTCCCTGAACAAGAACTAGGGTCGATGCTGTGATACATTTTTTTGGAACTAAAATGTCCGGATTGTTTTAGAAATATCAGATATTTTTATACTAATATAACTTAATTGTCCGGTCTTTTCAAATTTAAGAGCTGTAACCCTACCCTAGGGCATTAGTAACACCGAAGATAGCATCGACACTTTGCGTAGAGGAAGCGAGGGATTCAAGAAGGACTCCGAGGAGCAATAAGTATGTTGGTAATTTAATACTAACGCACAAAAAATACTTTTGAATTCGACCATTGCAGCATTGGTAAGATTTGGTAAACAAACAAAAAGTTAATACGTAGGCAAGTTCTCGGTTCTCGAATCTCTAGCATACCAGGCGACCAGAAATCACAATCATAAAAAACAAATTGCGTAGCCACACTATCCACTAATTAAGTTTACTAAAATTTTATTACGGAACAGAAATCAAATAAAGAAAAATAAAACAATAAAGACCCCATATTGCGCGCCTTTAATTTGGTCGTAGTTCCGAAACTGGCCAGAGGGGCGCTACACGTATTTACTGCGCAGGTCAAGGCTGAATGTTGCCTCTCGCTTTCTCAAACACAAAATATCATTTATTTCTTTCCCACGCCGGTGCCCACGTGAGTTGACGCGAGTTTACGTCCCGTGATTAGGGACACAGACGAACATTGTGTCAGTGTGCTAGCCGATGACCAACGCGAATGAGACGGAAGTATCGTAATTGGAAAACCGTGAGCTCACACTCGTCCGCACTCACACAGGTACATACACGCGTATGACGAAATATTTTTTTTATTATTAGCACGGTTGTCAGTTACCTTTTGAGGTGAATTTTGTATCGGCGCGGCGTATGTCTGTAGTAAGTAGGTATTCGAAAGAATGCGGAAGGATGTTTTTTTCACTGTCAACTGCAGTTATATATTACATTACTTCAACAGCTTAGGTACTTAATCTACGAAATCATAGAGTACACTGTCAATCAGGTAAAAAATACATGAAGTGCACAGTTGAGTAAGTGAAGTGGGTAGGGTGGGTAGTGGGTGGGTAGGTACCTTCCTACTTAATTCATTTTGAGAAGACATAGCAAAAAATTGTATGAATATTGGACCTACCTATAAATATTACGTAGTCAATTTAAAATGACTGGCCATGCATTTCATTAA
Organism: Thymelicus acteon; assembly: GCA_951805285.1. Taxonomy (NCBI): domain Eukaryota; kingdom Metazoa; phylum Arthropoda; class Insecta; order Lepidoptera; family Hesperiidae; genus Thymelicus; species Thymelicus acteon. Next base: position 18,673,255 of record OX638223.1, read on the forward strand.
ATAGGTAGGGAACACTAGCAAAATTTGACTATTAAAGTCAACTCTTATCTAACATAGTCTTATCTAACATAGTCTTATCTAAATAAGTAACAGGAAGTCGGTGTCTACATAGGCATCATTAAATGAAATAATGCGTCGTGTTACCTATTTGGCATATTTTTAACGCGCATAATCTTCTTCTGGGAATTAATTAACTTTTAGTTAGCTTGCTCTAGTTTTAGAAGCAGAAGGTTTCTTTCGCCAATAATTAAAATAGCTACCTATTATTTAATTAAAGTACTTATTATAATCTATTAAAAACTCTTAACAAATGACACGAGATGCCCTTGGTAGGTACCCATCGAAAGGTTTTACACAGCTATAAGTACGTACATTTGCGTATGATTGATTGAAATGGTAAGTATTCGACGTTTCCCTGCCCTGCCTCGAGGAACCCTCGGCAAGGGTCCTGGGGTCCGACCCCAGGGGAGGAAACACCCGGCGTGACAGTAAGTGTTTTCAATAAACGCGGAATCGATAGATGTTTTAAATTACTTACGTATTCCTTTTATACCATTGTAGCTTTGAAGGTGTGACGTGTCAAGTAGGTTGCACGATTTATTTATCTACTCCGAAGGCTGTTTACGATACTTTATAGGGTGAGGTGAGGAAAGGGTATCTTACTATTTTTTCCTATTGAAATGAAAAATCAGTCGTTTATCTAGGTACTTTATCATAATCCGTGAGCACATTAAATGTACCTATAAGGAATATGTGTGTGCTTAGAATAATAATAAACTGTGTGTGTATGTCTAAGGAATTAAAGAAACGATGATCACTATTTTGATTAAACAAATCTGTAACGCATGTAATATGTTTATTTATTTGTTAGTAAACTTAAGCTTAGTTTCTAATTATCCTGGGAAGTTGTTGATCATCCACGACACAGGGTATCCTAGTGTGGGATCAACGTTCTAAGTAATAATACCATTGTCATTATGAAATTTAACAATAAACAATATACAACTAACTCTTCAGGAACCATCGTTATTATGCTGTCTCTACATTCGCGAATATCTTTTAAAAACTATCCAAATAGTAGTTTCGTAAATCAACTAAAATCTACATTTCCTGATGGCCTATTTATACCGTTTTTAGTTTTCTTTTTACCCTAAACTCACTTAAAAAAGACCCATTTTACAGTGATAGAGTTCAGTTCAGATAAATTTGACTTTCAGTGTAACTTGAAACCAAACTCTTAAAATAAGCCGCTGCACGTCATCCAGCTTTTCTATTTGACGTGACTGCTGACAGCATTGGATTCAATGGAGAGGCGTGCTAAGAGGCTTGTTGGTGACCGTGAATTGGTTGAGACCAATCTTCAGAGCCTTGAGCACAGGCGCAGAGTTGCCAGCCTCTCGGTGTTCTACAGGATACATTTTGGAGAGTGTGCGCTGGAAGTAATTTAATTCCGCCATCCCCTTTCTATCATCGAACGTCCCGACGCACGGCTGGTATCCATCTCTTCGTCGTGAACATCCCCCTTGTACGGACGGCGCGCTTCGCCTCGTCATTTATTATACGTACAGCGAAGGATTGGAATAAATTGTCCGCGTTGGTGTTTCCGCTCGATTTTAATGTAAGTGTCTTCAAGGCAAGAGTGAATAGGCTTTTACTAAGTTAATGCGTTTTACCACCCATGACTACATCACCACTTACCATCAGGTGAGATAGTAGTCAAGCATTAACTTATAAGATATAAAAAAAAGTTTTGGAAACATCATTTCATAGAAAATGTAAGCGGTAGCGCATACGCCACGGAGGCACGCACGAGACGGGAACGGGGCACGCACATATAATTATGCCCCGTCCACGTCCCGTCTCCGTCCCGTCCACGTTACCTATGCAGCGACCTTAATAGTTAGAAACTCTGGGCACAGTCTGCAATGGGTGACTGCAACTGACCACACCTCTTCCCCTCCCTTGTGTTTGAAGTGCACGTTAAGCCTTACGTTTCAATTCTGTTGTTGGCAGCAGCAGCAGTCATAAAGTCATGTCGGAAGCTTCACGGCTGAAGATACTTGGGTAAAACTTTAACAGACTTGACCTTTACACTAATGTCACCAATCACATTGAACCATCATGGTGCTTCCGGTCTCCACAATCACTAATTTGCTACTGATTAACGACACATCTAGCTAGCCCGAATAATAATAATAATAATCATAAAATAATGATTTCCCCCAGACTAACTACAAATAGTACGAATCGGTGCTCTGTGACACAAACGTCCTCCATCTAATTTATACACAGATTCACAGAGTACCTAATCACTTAACAAAACAAGAGTAGAGTAGAAAGCCAAACGCCTGTAAAGTGTTTTAGGTACTCTGTGCAATACGTCACTGAGCGCTGTTCTCATTACGCAAGGCTTACCGAGATTATGTGTAGCCTTCGACTGTGGAGTTGCGTTTCAGACTCTAATTCTAATTCCATTGAAAATGCTCTTTAGGTGCGGGCTGCGGAACTTGCGGAACTTGCGGACTGCGGTGAATTTGAAGCCATACTAAGACCTACTGTTAATGCTTTACAAATTAATGTTTTGAATTTTTGTATATGGAACCTTCCGATATAACCTTCCGATATTAAGATCCTTAAGGGCTCTTACGTGTGATGTATCTTTTTGATCGATACACGAGTCACGACGCAGTAGTTTCCATAGAAATTCACTATCCTACACTTTGAACAACTCCCCTCCGCTAAGGTCCGACACTTGTTTTCAATTAACTTACATCGTTACAGCATTCACCGCTTGAAGCAAAAAAATAACACTTTAATTATTTTTCTTTTCTTTTATTGTCCTTTATCAGATCCAGTTACAACTGGAGGAAATAATAAAGAAGGCCGACGCCCCTTCCTCTAATAATACAATTTCCTAACAGCTTCAGTAAATAGGGCAGAAGTTTAATAAATAATATTGGCCTCCTTCACTCGGTCTTCTGGAAGTTGGAACAAAGCCTGCTGGTGTTGCGAGAGTCGAGACACGTGCGAAACTCGGTCGAAAACAACTTCTGTTCGAAGAAACTAAACTGTACAGAAACGCGGATGTTAGGGGTGCAAAGTGATGGTGGGAAGTATTTACAATCGAGTTAAAAGTAACGTTATGTTCAGGGTATAAAAATAAATTGAGAAATGATCATATTCTGCTGGCTTTTAGAAAAACATTGTTATAAGACAAAATATTCTCGGGTACCGGTTCTTTGATGTCACTTGCCTATTATCATGCTACCAAAATGTCTCAAGTGTGCAGTAGTGAAAACTATAATACAATTGTGATATATTAGTATTTTGTTTTATTCGACTTCTATTTAATTCAAGAGCTTACTGTATGAGTAGATAAGAAACGCGTTGGTCACCGTGATCGTTCTAACGGTCGCAAACACTGCAGCACTGCCGCATGCCGGCAATGCTATGTAACTGCATTAGTCAAAATAAAACACTGAATTGAACATAAAGAAAAAGAAAAGCTTCAAAATAATTAATTTCAAAACAATTGATAAAATAATTAAGTTAAATATTAACAATTGTTCAGTTCTATATTATTTAAATAAATTAACTGGCAGTAGTATTCTAATGTCCCAACTCAGAGTCACTAAAGGTTACTTACATAAATCGCTCTTTAGTAAAGAATCACCATACAAATTCTGTACTAAGGAGCGATTTAAGTAACCGTTAGTGACTGAGTTGGGGTGTAAGTATTTTAAGAATAATTTAATCCATCACCAAATTTCATTGTATCACAATGGAATAAACTTTGGACTAGGTACTCGATACAGAACTAACGTGCCATAAGTTGTATGTATACAGAAATAAGGTATTGTAAGAAAAGTAAGGATTATGTACTTAAAAGGAACTATGCTTTCAAAGTAAGAAGCTGCAATGAGCAACGTGCTGAAGATGTTCACTAAAGTCGGTCGCCGGTCGGGAATTCGAGAGCTTTCTCTTTTAGCTGCATCCGGGTTTTGTGGACCACTGAGGCTGTGGCGTAACAAAGGCTTTGATGTGCCTTTGTCTTGAGTTTTTCAGAATTATGCGGCTGTAAAGGACACGGATTATGTGGCGAACAACCATTTTGCAGCGTTTGTACACCTCAACATTAGTTAGGTAAAATGATTGCATGTTTTTGTTTTTGATGTATTAATGTTTTATATTGCTCTAGTAAAATGGTATGTATTTGGTATCAATGACCAACACATGAAAAAAGTTTATTGCTACTTAAACTCCTTGTAGCGAAGATCGGCAATCATGAGGGCGAATTGAACCTTCCACACAACATTTCTAAACTAACATCAGGGGTACTTTTATTGCAACACTGGCGAGGATTTTAAAGTAAGGTACACACCAACCCTTATTTTCCCGTTTATCTACCTTGACTACTTAATCAGTCGGATTCAAATAAAAAGCTCAAGGAGATTGTTAAATTTATAATGGAAATACTTAGTTAAACTATGTTTTATACGAATCATAAAAATGCCGCCGACAACTGAGATGTAAATCACTATTTACTATCCTTCGATACTACATAAATCTGTTTCTAGAGAATATTCAACATTCTTTATTATAACAACAAATTTAATAGTAATGACTAAATATAATAACATTTTTACTTATCTATAGAAATCATCCCCTAAAGGGATTAAACAGGATTCAAAGTTAGGTATATTCGAAATTTGGAAAAAATCCAACGGCTTTTAAAATTTGTGTTTGGTGAAAAAACCTAAAAGGGTAGAAATTTTGTTTAAAAATAGGAACCCTGCATCGCACCGACTGTGAAAATGTGTCTTATTACGCTAAAGAAAAAAACATTTTAATGCACTTTTATTTTATAAACTTTTAAGAACTCAGTTTCAAGTCATGCTAAAACTCTTTATAAGTAAGTTTATAAGGAAGTAAATTCTTTATGAGATTTCTTAAAGGAAAATTTATGATATCATTAGAAAACTTTTATAATCCGGTAATATCCCAGACGAGGCAGAAAATTTTATATTCATGTGAAGTTATTTATTTATATAAAGAAAATATTTGCTTCCGAATACTGATCCGGAATTCCGGATTACAGTATTTTGCTTGTGAAGGATTGTGAGTTGTGTGCATCAGAGTCCTTGTTACTGGCGATCATAATGCAGGGCTAGGAATGTGTGATGTGAGTCGTGAGTCTCATACTCATATATCAACTGAACAGTATGTGAACAGCATTATCATTAGTTGTGTCTGCATATTATATCGAACTGAAAATCACATGATAGCTGCACGCTCTTCCGTCCTGCGAAATGTCCACCAATGTAGGTCATTATTCCTGTCTCCGTTCAACACACAGACGAAACAGCTGTCCCGCTCGCACCAGGACCGGCGAAGGAATTTATTGAACCTCTCTAAGACTGCATTGCACGGCTTAGAATGCCGGAGCCACATCAGCTACATGTCTGGCTAGTGTTATAGCTACCTTGTCCGGGAAAGTTAATGTGTGGTAAATGATCATATTAATTGCATTAGAGAAATGAGGACGTCTAGCTTCAAACGAAGTTTGTGTCAAGGACAATAAAAATGTCGTGCACTCGTAATAGATCAATCGTTATTAGATATGATAGATTTCGCTATGTCGTGATGGTCAACGGTTGTTGTTGTACATGATAAATATGCGATGATCATTTTAGCATCTAAGTGATTGCAACAAATTTTATTTTAATGAAATATCAAAGTAACGCAATCTCTCAAATATAATAAAACTCACAAAGTTGTTGTGACTCCCACAACATTTATAAATATATCCTGTACGCACCCAAGTCTTGATGAAGACGATGAAGAAGATGATATGCCCAATGTTGTCTTGCAGAAGCAGTAAGATCATAGGATGATATTTTCTAAATAAGAAAATAATAACCTGAAACACCTAACCGCAACCGTAGCAAAAGAAAATTATTTACCTCCATACATAAAAGTTACAGCAATGAATACATTGATTTTTGTACCAGAATTATTTGTACCAGAAAACTGTAAACAGAACTGGATTTATCCTGGATTCAAACTCAAGTATTTTGAATTCATTCGGAACGAGTTCCCAACCACCGGACAATCACATCTGTTACATAAAAACAACAGCTTTATGACTTAAATCTCAGTTCAAGGATGTTTTATGAGCACTGTACGAGTAATTGGATAATCTTTACTGCTCATAAATTGCGCTTGTGAAATATTAATGTACACCAACTCCTAAAGTTATTTTCTATGTTCATATCTACTCCGGGTTACCCTCGGCCGGTACGCCTGAGATTCATAATATCACGTAATTATTTTATCAATCTGGCATCATATTTTTCCGATCATTTAGCCATATTTCATATTCTTGTATATCTTTGTAATGTACTTCAAAGAGCTTTGTATTGTACATTAGTTTCAGAATGCTCTACTCTGGTCACGACTTTTCTGTTTCGTAGCCTGGTTGATATTATCTCTGCCTGTGTAGGATCTTGGATTGCATGCGCGGTTGGTGCACACATTTCGGTTTTTGTGACGTCTAATCCGGAAATTCTAGTGTTGCCGCAGACCTAATATCTACCTACGACCTTTGGTAGTTTACAACGCTTTTTGGTAGTTTACAACTCGTTTTTGAGATTGCAATCACATCTTTGTTTTAACTTGAGTAAAGCTATCATCCATGACTTTAACCGCCACGGCAAAGTGACTTACTGAAACAGCTTCAAGAGCTGAGCTATCTTCCAGCAACCGGAGACATAATAAAGAAAATTAAAGTTCACAATCCACTGCGTAATTTTGAAGACCTGGAGAGTTTCCACTATTTCGTTCCAGCACACATTTTTAGAAACACCGGAAATTCATGCTAAGAAGGCCTCAGCAGTGTTGACGACTGTTACCTAACGATACAAACCGGCCCACCGCAGCTCCATTCAGACTCTAGTGTAAGTTAATCTACTTTCTCGCACTAGGTCCTTTCAGTAGATCGCTGGTTCAAAAGCAAAACCACCCGGTTAGTACTCGAATAAAGTAGAAAAATCATTTACCAGCTTAGTAAATTAGTCATTGGATCTATGGGATTTAATAACATCTTTTAGGTTGAAAAAGTGTTTTGCAAGCATTGTTTCACATTAGTGAAACTATATGTTTATTAGTGCCATATCAATTTGCAATAACATTGATTAAAATTTGCCTTTCTGTTATAATGAATGAGCAATGAAAGCTATTCGCATTCAAATTGTATCTAAACGAGGGTCAAAGTATACGTGCGAGTTAGTTGCGGCGAAGTGCAGTGACGCAATCCGCGCATGCGTCGGGTGCAATGATCTACAGCGCATTCCGTCAATTAGAATGCGCGTTTTTGTTTAATATTACTATGAGTACTATTGATTCAATGCTTTATGTACCTACATAATATTTTGAAAGACAATCCGAATCTAGCATTGAAGGGCGATGTGACGACGACTGGAAATAATATTGATGAGTTTAAGAGTACAATAACGTTAGTTAAAAATACAAAACCACGTTCACGAATTTTATTATTAGATTGAACGATTCACTTTTACGAGCTCGTGAATTTTTTTAAAACGCGTACATAGTAAAATTGGTATTAGATGAAATAAGCTGATCAAAGTTATAAGTAGCTTATGGAAACAGCCTTAAGTAAACGAAAATAGATTTTCTGAGTATAACATTTAACAAAACAACCAAAATTAACGAAAATAAATACTGGTGTTCTTTATTTTATACTTTATTATTATTATTTTTTTTATTTTATACTTACCTATTATTACTTGTATAAAAATTTTCTCCAACATACATAATGTAAACTAATAAAAATTAAAAAAAACCTGCTGCTATCAAAAAAACTATCATGATATACCTTTTTGAAATCTTTGTGGTGAGCAGTGAGCTGTTTAATTTGATACCCATATTGCGTTATTCGATTTATTTTTATTTTTTGATACTTCAAATATAGCAGCAACTCACAGCCACCATATTTTTTTTTAATTTCACTTATCTAAGAACACTTGAGCTATCAAGACAAATCTAACAATATCTTAATTATATACATAAATCCGCCCAGCGTTTTGGAAGATACGAGGTAATAAAGAATATTACATGCATACAAACATACACACATACAAACAAGATACGCGCGAAAAACATTACCTTTCGTGGCAGTCGGGTAAAAAAGATTACCAAATATATGTATTGTTGTCATGTAATCCAAACATTAGCGTGTCCACGAGTGTCCATAAAGATAAAACAATGGTACAGTCACGTTGTTGTAAATACATATAATAAAAACCTGGGCGGAATGTTATACCTATTTGCTTTTATGTTTGAAATAGCAGATAAATGAACGGTGGTTCGAAAATATTGTTAGGCTATGTATATTGTTATGTATACCAACATCAAACACTGAAGCATTTGCTGTTTGTAAACGTAAGTCATACTTTTTTTGAATGGCAGCGAATCAGGTAACTGATAAATTAATGTAACAACATTTATTAGCCCACTTTATGCACAAAACATTTACACGAATACGTAAACTTTCGCAGTTTCGTTCGCGTTATAAAAAGCTCTTATTTCCTTCTCTGTGATCTTGTGTGTTTTTTTTTTAATTTAATCAAATAAAAATATTTTTTATTTTAATTTTTAACAAAAAAAATACTTTTACGGCATTTATAACTCATTTTTTATTATTAATATTAGGTATTTTTATAAAGTTTATAAAAAATAAACAAAATTACTACATCTCTCGCGTTTCTGTCTAGTAGGTAAGTAGGCAAAGTAATAGAAGCACAAAATTGGGTAATGGCTTCTTAAGAACCGGTTGTATTCAACAGCCGTACGCCTCCTGCTCATTTGTATTCAATAGACGATATTAGGATTACTATTATTATAATAGAGCAAGGTAAGAAAGCATTAGAAGAAGATAACTATAAGGACAATTAATAAAAAAAAATATCTAGACGAACCCCAGACATGGAACAAAAAATAATCTGAACCTTGATGTCAATACATCCCACGTAGAATGCTTCACTATGGATTATTGTTACCGACCATTAGCTGCGACAATAACCACAGATTTACAATGTTATCTTAACTCTATGCAAATGTACCGTGGGTTCGCTTTATGCAAGATTTTTTATGTGTAATGAGCTGACGGGCTACTTGAATATAATCGCCTATGAACTTGTCACCGACAAGTGTGGGATACTAGCCTGATTAACTGGCTCTCTGACACAAGAATATTAACACTTTGACAACATTTTATGTTTGATTCTCATATGGAGAGTAGTAAGTAGATAACCAGGCAAATGAAAACATGAGAGAGCAGCAAACTCTTGTTCAGCAGAGCAACGCAAATCACAAGCTCAAAATAGGATATTCAGTACACAAAAATAAAACACATATTATTTTACCGACACGTGTAAAAGTATCCTCTAAAATCATTTACATTTCAATGTTTCTGCGAATCGACTATGGGATACGGTCTTTATAACGGTCTCAGTTTAAACCTAACCTTGAATCTCAACTTTGGAATAAATGTTTACTATTATAGATAGCGATATGTCCATTTAACGATTTTTTTAAATATGAATCCTCTAAAAATTGTGTGAATAACTGTTATAATTTAAAATCAAAAAAAATATTGGACACCTAAATTTAAATATTGAACAGGATTATAAGATTATAAGTTTTTTTTGTTTATTACATTTTGTAAATTTTAATAATGTGGCGACGACGCGCACACGTCACACGGTGACGTCACGCCGCCCTGAATCACGCTATCGAAGTTTTCTACAATCGCTAGTATATATACAAATGCTCCGACAAGATCAGTCGGGGGGCTCGGCCGCCTCCCAGGCAACACACCTCGCCTGGCGGGAGATCTCCCTTTGCCAAAATAACATTTCAATAAACTTAATTATTCTAAAATTTATTGTTATAAAAATAAACAATTAAAAAAATGAACGGGACGGTTCAAAATACAGATATTTAGAAGGCTTCCAAAGGGTTATAATCTAAAGTTAATAAAAAAACCGACTAAGTTATATGTAGAATATGTTGAATTTTTCGAAAAATATCTTGTTTACATCCATACAAATCAACGGAAGTCCAAGTGATTTTTTTCACTTTTTTTATTAGATATTTTTATTATATAAGTGCAATATAAAGCTGTTGGAAGCGATTTAAAATGAGTAGAATGTGATTTTTCGATTTGTTTTGAGGTGTGCAAAAATCATAAAAGTTGTAGATACAGTAAATAATAGAAAAAACTCGAAATAATTACCGTTACTTTCAACACCTATAAAAAAACAACGACGATTTTATAAAAATCGAGACGCTCATACCTCATAACCCATCTAAAACACATTCGCACTAATATCGGATGTTTCCAGTGAATAACTTTGAATACATAACGCTGACCTTGAACATATTTCAAGGTCGGACTGGCGTCAAATCAAATCAAATCAAATCAAATCAAATGTTTTTATTCAAAATTGGTTTGGTTTACAAACACTTTTTGAAAGTCATGCAAGTTATGCCAATGCTTCAGGCAAGGCCCTACTGTGAGAGGGCCCGGGAGAAGAAGCAGCAAGAAACTCCCGGGTTTGTTTTTTTCCTGCTCACAGTTACAGATAGCACTTATCATCTACTACAATCTATATTCATAAAACTCATGTCCAAGCAGTCTTGTCTTTAAAATAATCATCTAATTTGTAATATCCTTTCGTCATAAGAATGCTTTTAATATGAGTTTTAAATTTAAGGTAAGGCATTTCTGTAAATTTCGATGGAATTTTATTATAAATCTTTACACATGTACCCATGAACGAGCCACCAGTTTTACAGAGTCTAAAATTTGGTACAATCAGTTTAGCCTTATTTCTCGTATTAATATTGTGTATCGTATTAATATTGCGTATTTACGTTATAACACTGAAGACATAATAGTGTTATAATTTAGTTTTCACACCCGATTACATTTTCCCGATTAAATGTGTCCAGTAACTAAGGGTAGTTATAAATATGCATGGTATTATTATCTCGATTAAGAAGATAGCATTTACTTCCAATGCCATATTTTGTCTGCTAGGATCGCTTAAAATGCTAGACATATTCTTTGACTTATTCATTGCTTACACATTTGCATAGAATTTACTTTAGCGCGACGCCTACGGCTGTGCCTACGGGTAAACATGTTGACGACGAGAAAGCGCGCACTCATATCGAGCGAACGAGCTGCCCTGCGGCCGTCAGAATTCAACTGACATGTGGGCCGCATACAAATAAACAAAAATATACTATATACATAAATTATTTGCGCTTAGCGGAGGATGTACGTGAGTGACGTCACGTCCCCCCTCCCCGTGACGTCAGCAGAGATATGGCCATTCCGTGTTTCCGCAGGCAATGCATAAATATTTATGCATATGCAACGATTGCGTAATTAATCAACTCTTGAGTCTTGACTCATTGGCCGGATGGTGGAGAATGTGAGATATTTCATTTCAATTGTTGAGGAAAGATATACGGGTAATAAGGTGACCGACAGTCACGCTATTAGATTCTACATATTAAAGCCTTCATAAATAAATGACGGGGTTCTACGGTAACAAGCGTGAATAAATACAACCTTATTGTGAACCTCCTTTTTGAAATCGTTTAAAAAAATTAACCGCAAGGCCGCTCCCGCTTATGTATGCGCCGGCGCAGACACCGTGTTATGTGACTCCCAGTCCTCCCACTCGACCTATTATCGGATGTAGGGAGTCGGGCTATTACCGAGCTTCGGACTTTACAACTAATGTATTTGAACAGCCTATTACTACTATCTCGATTAAGGCAGAAGCCAATAAGGTTTCCCACTTCGAGGTAATTGGACGCCATGTATAACAACTTGAGTAACGTATGAAATTATCATTCAAAATCTTTGAATTAAAATGGTAGATTAAAAAATATGAAGGACTACGCAACTGTACCAGAACGTGTAAAGTAACCTAATATTATTATATTAAAAATCTATTTTCCTGATTCAGATGCCCGACGACGCCTCCATTACCATCAATGCATGCAAGATCGACTGTATCGCTTCGATTATCTCCAATATATGTATACGTCTGTTTGTCAAAAACAGCAGACGAGTGTTTTTCCATTTTTTTACTGTACATATTCAGGAATACTCTGACGTCATTGGAAGTGCGTCCATCTGTTGACTTTTCGTATTGTTTATTGATTTGGTTTGAAAATCATTCTCTTTCAATGTGTCTAACAGTAATTGTGATTCAACCGATGTTTGGATTTCTAGCATTTTGACAGGTTAAAGAACAAATCAAGAACTTATTGACGAATTAAAGAAGAAGACATGGATACTCAAATACACATCAACAATATTAACAGACCATCATTAACATGATCTTTACACGTTATCGAAACTGCTTTGCCACCAATTATTATTGTAGGGCCCCTCGAGGGATTATATTGGTAATATTGATTTTAATTGTTAATACCATTATTACTGTTATTATTTTTCCATGGGGTTCGCCTGGATAGCTACCACCCTTGAGCATTAATCAGCCGCCAAACGACTCGTGTTCCGGCTGGGGGCTTGAGAGCCAGTTCTTTCTTTCTTTTTCTTCTCTCTTTCTTGGCCGGCAACGGATCAGTGATGCCTTTGGTGTTGCTGATGTCCGTGGGCGACGATAGCCACTTACCATCAGTTGGATCGTCAGCTCGTTTGCCGGCTATTTGCATAAAAAAAACCTCATTCTCCTAACTAGAGCCTTTTGCGTAGACACCAAACTGACATATCGAACTCGGTCACTCTCGAACATAAATTATCATAATAATCAGAGACACCGTCGAAAATCTGAGTTCAAAATCTTCGGCGTCAAAAACAATGATAGAAGCGGAATGTCGTTCTAAGAACTAGAGCAGGCAAGACAATGCCTAGGTCGTAGCATAGGAAGTTCCGTTTCCGGCGCGTGAGGGGAATGACGCGATGAATTAGGAATGATTTACCGGCGACCGATGGTAATGAGTGTGGTGCAGACGCCATATTGGGATGTTTATATCTTTCGAGAACATCCTTTCCTGTACACCGACGGTAGTTGCCGCCAATTTTATTACAGGCGAAGCATTTAAATACCTGGGTTCTAACTACCATTCTCTTTTACGATACGTCTGAAGCATTTTCCTCTGAGTAGTAGTAGCAACAACCCATAACTGTCCCACTGCTGGGCTCGGGGTCTCCTCTCACAATGTGAGGGATATTAGGCCATAGTCTACCATGCTGGCTAAGTGCGGATTGGTAAACTTCACACACCTTTGAGAACTTTATGGGAAACTCTCCGGTGTGCAGGTTTCCTATTCAGTTCAGATTTACTACTACTCACTACAGTAGTAAATCTGAAGAATATCAGATGATGTTAAGTCGCATTTTATGTGCTCCACCCTGGATTAACGATTAATAAACAACTAGGTTATGATTTTCTACATCGATTTTTGAAGGGTTTCAAATTTCAAATCAGTAATAACCTAAGACCATTAATTTTCATGGTATTTCAGTATTTCATTACCCGTTACCATAAGCACAGAAGACAATAGGTAAGGCGATCGTATTTTTTATGGATAAAATACAAGTTCATAAAATACGGAAAAGAGCACTGAAGTGCGTAGTAGGCAATAGCATAAACGCCTCTCAACTCGAATGAATATCTAGTTCTACAAAGCTTCAGATGAATGGAGCAAAGATGAGGATTCCCAAAACTTCTGATTCTCGTGTGCGGTTACTACTGAAGGAAAGTAAACGTAAAGCCTAAAATATTTTTCAGACAACTTAGTTTCAATTTCAAAAAAAGATGATTCCAGATCAACCCCAATATACATGTAAGTGATGTAGGTACTGTAGGTGCATCAGACAGCTAAAATATATGGTATACCGAACTAGGCATCTGCACTTCCCTCGAGACTCGTGATCAGACTACTTAGCAGTTAGCACCTCCTCAACGTAGCCCAACATAAGTAGAGACGTGACACATAAGGAGAATTCAAGTCTTTTGCAATAACTTCCTATTCCTGGGAATCTAATATCAGTCGTAATGCTATACCTACTTCACGTTTTCCTCCCAATAAATGTTATGAAGCTGGTACTTCCAAGAATTACACAAAACTGATAAATAATTTCAAGGTGGGTTCGAGATTTTATTGTGTACTAGCTGACCCAGCGAACTTCGTATCGCCTAAGAATGTAACAAATCAGAAATCATTAAAATCGGTACAGCCGTTCTTAGCCGTTACAGTTTCTGTGTGCTCCTCCCTCTCCCTCTCCCTCTCACGCTCCCGCTCCCGCTTCCGCTCCCGCTCCCGCTCCCAAGTAAAAAAAGGAGTCATAAAAGACGCTAATAATAATAACTAATAGCTATACACAACACAACAAAATTTTACCTTATCCCGCAGGAACAGGTCTATTTTCCGGGATAAAAAGTATCCTATATCCATCCCCGAGCTTTATTTTATATATGTATATATAACTAATCTATCAAATACATATAACAAACATTTACCTTATCCCACAGGAACAGGTCTATTTTCCGGGATAAAAAGTATCCTATGTTCGTCTCCTGATTCTAAGCTACCTCCCCACCAATTTTCAGCCAAATCGGTTCAGCCGTTCTTGAGTTATAAATAGTGTAACTAACACAACTTTCTTTTATATATATAGATATATGTTTATGGACTGAAACGACCGTTTAAAAGTTAAAACTAAGTGTGCGGCTTCTATTTGAAACATCTTTCCCATAGGTTTAATGGAATTTGCCACAGTTTGTTAACTTTTGCAGCATTTACGAACAATTCAAAAGTAATTTTGTTTATGTTCAATAAAATCTTTGAATTAGTAAGTAATAAATCCCACCAAAACGTTTTCATGTAAAATGTTGCCAAGACGAGACCATATGGCTCACACTGTCAAAAAATTATCAGATCTCAGGTAAAGACAATCTTCTAACTCTATCTATGCACTGTAAGTAGTAGAGACAAGCCTAACTTCATAAATTCTACACCTCATTCGAAATATGTGGCGTGACCGTTTACATAAAATAAGAATAATAAAATTATGTATTTAACATTTTCATTTTTATAGTGACAATTGTGTTTGTTGACAATATGAAGTGCTGACAACACAGTTGTTCTACGCAGTTAGGACACGCGGTCGCGAGCATTACGCAAATCATTAAGTGTGACGTTATTGTTTACCAGAAATATTCCATAGATGACACCAGTACGCTGACTTTAAAATAAAATATCCAACAAAATGTCCCTGCTTGTCGAACCCTCGAACAGATAATTATAATATGAGAAATTCTCATTCTTTACATAAAACCTTAGAGTGGAATAAATAGTCGAGTTGCGGTTAGAACCCTGTAGAAACAAAAATGCTGTCAAAATCAACTTTCAAGACGAGAAATTGAAAGGTAACCAAGGGGATCTATTAAGTTATACTTTGACTACAATATTCACAGTAATGTTGGAGGCATTCCTATTCAACCGGATGTCACTACGTGAGACGGGAACCATAATCTTATTCCAATTCGGTCAATTAAAATGTGGAATCTCACGAGGGCTTCTAGTTTGTAATGAGCTGGCTAATAAGAATAGTTTGGACAAGCAAAGTTTAATTTTCGAAACGATACCCTAGCTGTTTTGTAACGAAAGGATCTCGCTCAGTTTGCAGTGTTTGTATCCAACTATAAATTAAATCCCTTTGGAACTGATACCGAACAATTTCGAGTTCCGATTGAACGCATCGATATTTTCACTACCAGAATATCTGGAGGGTTATTCTGGGAGAATCTTCTAATAGTTATACGATCAGTGATAGAAGCCTTGCCACTTAAGGTTGCACAAGGGAGCTTCAGGACACTTTTTTCCCTTTGAATCGGAAATGTGACGTAGCTACCGCAACTAAAGGAATTTAAAATATAATATGTTACTGCTGTTGCTTTACTGTTGCAAATCTATTATGAATGCTCCGATCTGAGGTATTGAGAGCATTATGGATCATTAACTTTAGCGCTTCGATTTGATACGTAACCAATGCTACAAGAACTTAATCCACCACGGAAGCCAAAGTGGATCAGCGAATACGTGATCAACTGGAAAGGCAGAAGTTGTATCAAATTTTAGTTGAGTTTCATCAAGTGTTCTAATGATAAATTGATAACATCGATCTCTCAGAGTATCCTCCAACGTCAGTGCTCCAACAGAAACTTGTAAACCCATGTCACTCTAATGGGCAAACTTTCAATTTTCAATCACACAAAACATTTCTTAATTTTATGGATCATTTACACAGGCCGGGCACTGCTTGTAGTTTCAGTCGTTATTCATTGCATAGGTTCATTGTGTTATCAATTCGATAAGAGCTTTTAAAAGTACCGCACTGATAACAGACGAAGCTTGCAGCAAGTAATGCGTTAACATACTGAACTTTGCCCGGTATTTATCGGTTGTACCAATCGATCAGAACGAAGGCAGCCAAGTTTGGAGATTCTGTTCCCTCTTTTTTGGTCACACCTTGATTATACTCATCAAAGAGGTGTCACATGATCTGTTACTTAACGTGTCACAGGGCTAAATGGATAAATGAATGCTAAAATCCATCAGATCCAAAACATACGGCTAAACCACCAAGTTGGTCAAGTAGGAGACATCACACTTTGTGAAGATGAAGAAGAGAAGAGACCTGTGTGCAGTGTGAAGGTGTGCAGGCCAGGCTCCTTTGCCGAAGCAACTGATAATTTATTTAAAAAAACAATTATATTTAAAGTTGATCTTCAGGTCATTGTCTCTTACATTAAATTTATCGATCGAAATGTTTCATTCGACTGGCGCCCGGGCGTACACTAGTGCAGGAACAGTGCGGTTATCATTATTACCGAGATAACTGTTGCATAATTGTTGTGGAACTTCCTTTGTTTCATCTCGCCAATTGTTCCTGTGTGCTGTATGAATATTAGTAACGCGAGCTCGCTTCGCTTCGGAAAACATACCACAAGTACCTACTTGTGGAAACTTTACAGATACCTTGTTTGAGGATACTGAGGAGTTTATGTAATAAAGCTTTGTAAGAAATATTTATCAAAATCAAAATCAAAATTTGAGCTTTTGAATTTTCCAATTTTTATTATTTTTTAAATTCTATGAACTAGTTTCAATATCATTATTATTATTACCTATCAACGTTATTTTCTTATCTTTATAAAGTATTAACAAAACCTTTCGCTCTGTCTGCGTATAATTTTATTAGGCAATTCCCAATGACATTAGAATGACAGTTAAATATAGGCGAAAGTATTCAGTATCATCCCTTTATTACCTTTGTAAGCTGTTCTCTTATCAGTTTAACTTACGATCCTACGTTTTGTTTCGTGATTCAGTTATTGATTTCCACTAGTGTGGTATCCCGTGGTAAACGGAATTATGTCGTAAATAACTCCATGAGACCGCCTCGTGGCTTATCAATGTTTTAACCTTTTGCAAGGCCATGCTTATCGATCCCAGGTTTGAGTTCTACGGCCGGACATTGACCTACAATACGTTATAGGGATGCAATAGTTTTTGCGTTTATATCATATTTATACATTTCTTCAGTTCTTTTGTATCTAAACCAAAACACTAAAAATAATATGTAATACCTGGTCCAATAATAAGAATCCAAATTAAACGTATAATGATAATAATATAGATATAAAATAAATATTTCAATTAACTATGTTGACAAAACAAAGAAATAAAAGTAAACCTTGAGCATTTTATCACTTTCCTAGCTGAAGATAAGTGTAGTAATCTACTAACCATGCCAACGAGGTATTATAATCACTGGTCGCAAAACCCTTTACCAATTACTTTAACACTTGAGCAGCGTGGTAAAGTAAGGTCCAGGCCTCGTTGCAAAGAGGCCTAGTAGCCAGTCGGTTGGCGCCATAAAGTAGTTGTTATCTCCTGTAGCGATAGTCGATACAGATTATGTAAACATATTTCACAGGCTGACGTCACACTGGGTCCAATGCTATTTGTACATTTCGTGTTCTACTATTGTCACTATTCATATAAATGTGTTTTGTTTATTTAATATTCGTGTCGCGTGTCTCACACTTGCGCCAATATTAGCCGAGAGACTGTTTGCTTTATAGTAACGTATGAAAATAAGTGGGTACTTTTTTGAGGCATCTGAAAGTAAATACTGGTTTGTACGAACGTATTTTTGACGCGATATTTTGACTTTTTTTGCTAAGTTTTTCATCTTTCCACTAAACAAGCAGACGCGAGACGTGAAGGTAAATAATTTTGAATTCGTGGAAGGCTCATCAAATATTTTTCATAATAGATTTATTACTTAGGTCCCTCCTCATAGAGGTCGCTAGGCAGTATTTAATCCCCAAATTTCGTCGCACTAGTGCGTGATTGTAGGGTTCCACCCTCATAGAACCAACGTTTTTTTAGCATTTTTGATTGCAGTGCTTGATATGCAACATAAATTATATGGGTTTCTCGTTTCTTTAGGCCGTCAACAACTATGTACCTACTTACATGTGATACATGACCATTCACCACCCATTTGCTGTCGGCTCTGCTCGTTCGTCGGTTATTCACAAAATTAAAAAATTCACAAGAATATTTTTTTGTCAGGGAATTGAACCTAGAAACTTCTGCTTGTTTGATATGTCTTTATTCAGCCACATTGAAAATATTTCCCAAAACATTCATATAACTAATAGTTTTGAATAAAATGACGATAAAACGGCAAAGAGACTATCATGACACTTAAGTCTAAAACTACTAAAAGTATTCGCATTTCGACGACAGCACTGAAGTAACAACAATACTCGTTAATATACGTCTTTACGCGAACCGTATCACATGTTCTTGGTATTTAAGTACGTAATAAGCACCACCTGCCGCCTGTCAAGATATCCGAATACCTCCCGTGAACTTTGTCCGCGACCACTAACTGCAACGCCTTAATTAATGACAATGACTCAAGGGCACTTGCAAGTTAAAGTTCATCCTAAAGTAAGGCTGCGGCTGCACTGGGGCGATTGACTTTTGTTGGAATAAACAAAAACCAAAAAATAACTGACTTCAAGGACATTAAGGAAGTCAAAAAAAGGGTGCGTGTACTTTTGTACGCGCATGAGAAGTTATACTTCTTCAATATTCAAGTCACTAATATAGTAAAATATTACTTGTGTTCTACCTATGTTTACACAAGTACAAACTAGATGGCGTTGATCGCGAATCTGAATCACGCTGTTGAGACTGTGAGATTTGTATAATACATAAGTAATCCAGTGCTTTCATACCCCCTCCATGGTAGCGCAAACGTTTAACGCAACCTTTTTGCAAGTCGCATAAGAAGTATAACTTCAAAAACGAAACCGCCATATGGAATTTCTCATGGATTCCATCATCAGAAGTGAAGTTTGAAAGATATGGAACTAATCTGGCACTATACTTACTATTCTTCGCACTATCTATCTATCTATTCTTCGTACACTACTACTAAAGTAATATTTCTTAGTGATTACTTCCGTGAATGTTCCATGTTTCTTAAAAAACAATATTTTCTATATAATAAGTACATTGTTTGATTATTTAAAGTTGTGATAAATGAATCCTAAGTAATTATTGAACTGTAAATAGATCAATTGTTATTTTGAGTTTATTCTATCGTTAATTTGAGGAAAATCCGATTGTCCGACAATTTCAGGGAAAGTCTAAAAGAAACAATTAATAATCCTTCCTTAATAAATACGGCCTATCTTTTGTTTTTTTATTCCGTATTTATTGAAATGGGAACAAAAATACTTATTTTATGTACGAACATTTTCAAGATTACATAAGCAACACAATGTTCCGTAATATATTATGACTAATCGTATTTTTATTTCCATCCACAAAAGGCGGGTCGCAAAATCAGCAATTGCTACCAAATAGAGCCAGGGGTGCATCACAAAAGGACTTCAATCCCGAATTACTCATTCACATTGGGGATTACGCCGTGAATCGACTGATAATATCTGGCGGATTATCCTTTATCTACGTATGATTTGTTGTAGACTAATGGTTCTAAAATTTACAAATCTGCACAATCATTATGATAATCCCATAGACTAAGTGCACTTATCTCTATAGCTTAAGTGCAATCAATCATGACATGTCATCTTTGTGAAATACAAGTGTGATTGCAGAAACAGTCTTCTAAATTGTCATATAAACTCCATTTTATGTATCATCATCGAATAGGATTTGCTTGTGAGAGCAACGCTACTTCACGTACTTTTATCGAGAAGATATAATATGAAAAGCATTGGTCAGCTAAGAAAGCATGGCTAGTATTGAAACCACTAGTACAGGACGTGTGGGCATGCTGGTTTCCTGAAATTTCCCTACAATCAGCTACAAACACCCTTCCCTACAAACACCTGCTATAACGACGATCTATTTGAAGACCCGTGTGACGCAATGGTTACCATGCCAGATCGTCATGCCAAGGGTCCTGGGTTCGACTAGTGAAGCGGAAATTTGAATAATTAGTTTGAATTTCTTTTCTCGGTTTGGATGTGTGTATTCTTGTCTCTGTGTGTCCATGGCACCCACGACACAGGGAGTCCTAGTGTGGGGCTATGAGTGTAGCGTTATAGTAGGGCCGTGGCACTCGAGGCAGTAAGCAATACGCCATACGGCCGTAGCGTGCAGGCAGCCTAAGCAGTAGTTCCGCTGACATTTAAACAGCTATTAGCAGCAGCTCGCGTGCCAGTCCGCCGTCACCAGCGCCGCGGTGGTTCGATGCCCGCCGCCACCCTTGTTGCATGGCCACCGTTCGTTATCCTACGTTGCCATTCGTTAAAAATGCGTTTTTATAATCATATCTTTCGACGGTTTAAATGGAGCTTCGGTTACTTTCGTTAAGTAAAATTAAAAATTTGAAAAAATATTTACCATTGTACTGAAATGAAATTGATTTGAAGTTCTTACAAATACTTTTTGAAAGTCAAGCTACACCATAGCTTCAACAAGTCTATACGGGAGAAGAAGCTGTAAGAAACTACCGAGGAGATTTTTTTCCTTTTCAAAGTTATAGGCAGCACTTGCTGCTGCTTCTAGCTGCAATTGGAACTCAATCTCTCTTCTTCTTGTCTTTTTAATATTGTCACCTAGTTTGTTGTATCCCCTCTTCATAAATCATTGATTAAGATTTTTAAGTGCAGCATAGCAAGTTAATCCATATAAAAATATCTAATATTATTTTGAACCTTGACCAAACGATTGGGCGAAGGTGGGAGAGGCTGAATAATTGTAGTTATTATAACAATTATTTGATCTAGCGATCGATAAGTGGGGTCGATCTATCGCTGAATGCCGCTCATACCTCCAATCGGAAAGCTTTCTCTTTCAAAAGCTCCGAACGATATACAAAAACAAAATAAATACCTAAGTTTAGACTTAGTTATTAACGATGGTCTAGGGGAAAATTATATTTTTTCGTGGTCAATTCTTATCTTAAAAAGATTAACCTACGTACAGACTATGACAGGGAACAGATTAAACAATCTTATAAGGAATTCTATTTCATCATACTAAGATATCAATTTCCATTAGCTTAGCTGCCTAATTAATTACTAATGAGGAAATATTAGTAATTAATGTGCAATGTGTATTAGGTATTTTTATATTTATGAAGGACTTAAGTCTTGATCGCTTAGTCTAAGCCATTACTAAAGTACATTAATAATAACCAGATTCCAGATAACTACTACAAAATACTTGTAGAATCCGCAGTGATAGGTACCTACATACATACATATTGTTAAAAAACAAAACAACATTCCAGTGAGTCACAATAATGTTTAATGGTTCGCTCGGCTAATCGGCTAAGCTAGGTGAGATTTGCCGTTAGCGGCTAACTCACCCGCAGAATTATGAAGACGTAGACATGACATGAACTATTATCACCATTAATTTAAAATAAACATAAAATAAAATATAAATCTACCTTTGCCTTTGTCATGCAATTGATAAAAAAATGAGCTTAGATGCCCCGTGTAAGTGAAATAAAAAATGTACCTAATTTGCTAGAAATTCCTCATCATAAAATAACCAAACAGGTAGGTACAGGTACCTACATCACGTCGGATATGATATCAGTATCTAATCATTTTATTCTCTTACATACATTACATTAACTACGTACCTTTTTTTCGAATGAGTCACGCCCCTTTTTTACTACGTACCTACTGCTGTCTTTTTAAACAGACAGGGTTAAACAACGGCGCGGCACTGCTGACCACCAATGAAGGATTTATCAGTGTGACAAAGCTCTTTTTATACAGGTAGGTAGTAGGTATGTCTCATTACAAATAGGTGAGTAGGTACACGTTCCTACAAAAAATGTCAAAAATATCTATTACAACAAATATTTTAATGCAGGTAGGTATATAAAATATACTTTTTCTTTACTAGCTGATCCGGCGAACTTCATATCACCTAACAAACTTTTTTTTTTTAAAAGAAAAGTAGCCTAAATTACTCCTTGTTACATCAGCTATCTGCCAGTGAAAGTCCCGTCAAAATCGGTCCAGCCATTTCAGAGATTAGCTGGAACAAACAGACAGACAGACAGACAAAAATTGTAAAAAATGTTGTTTTGGTATATGTACGGTACATATACACAAAACAACATTTTAGAATAGGTACATCCAAATGCACTTAGTAAAAAGCGGTTATTTTAATATTACAAACAGACACTCCAATTTTATTTATTTGTATAGTGTATAGATAATTCGAGTTTCAAGAGGCTTCCGAAAAGCTCGAATACGTCGAACGAAATACATGTTACAGCTTCAATAATATAAATATTAACAGCATACCTATTAAACAATAAACTAGTTTTCCACTGCATTCCACTGCACGGCGATACCGTAGTTTTCCATGCCGAATGCGAACGGCCGTTCTATTATCACTTATGCGCAGGCCCGAGCGGCATTCCTAAGCCGGGCTCCCACGAGCGGTGCTCTGCCCCCCGCCGCCTGCCCCGTGCCGCCCCCCGCCCCTGCCCCCGGCGCCCTCCGGAAATACCTGCGCCGGCGCACCGAGCATGCAAAGCTAGCCTACGGGGGTGAACGACACGGACTAAGTTTAGGGGTCGGAAATTATGCGAATTGTTGCAAGGTGAAAACGGAGGTTGTATTTTGAATTATTATTACCATGAAACAGGTAACCATGAGGTAACCCAACCCAGCAGACAGTCATGAGTATTAAAACCATGACTGCGAATATCAAAAACGTTTATTTAACGAAACAGGTAACTTTGCTACATGAGTCGATTTCATCGCATACAATCTAAACTCTGAAATAGAATGCTCTGTTGTTTCTGAGTAACATGGACTCTTTTTCTTAAAAAAGTTAGGGATCTATACGAAAACCGAAGCAAAGCGAGGGCGGTTACTAGTTACAATTACAAATAAATAATAATGGAGAAATTCCTTGCAACGTATTATTATAACAAAGTGCTACAATAGAATAATTCCCGGTCCGGTAACCGTTAGCTGCAACTGTGGCACCGCCAGCTCCTGTGGCTGTTCGGTCGTGACCGGCCCGCATTCCGAGAGCCTTCGATTGGAGATACTTGCGCCCGATTTAATCACCTATCTATCCATAATCTCTAGATAAGTGTGTAGCTAAATTACAATATTTTGTGACTGCTTCTGCTGCTTTTAAAAATGCATGCCAAGTATTTCGACGCTTGAAAGGCAAAAATTACCAAGCGACATGTTGACAACAGAACTTTACACTAGAGCATTTTAAAGTTTTTAATATTAGAAAAAAAAATCGTAAAAAATCGCCTATTATTAGTCATAGCTACTTAATTCCAATTAATTTTACATGCAGTTTAAATGCTTAATAAAGCGATTTTTACGATTTTTGGAACTTCGGTATAATTGTTATTGTTATCAATTAAAATTGCTTGAAAGAGTTAGTTATTGCCTGCTAGTAACTACATGATTGAGCCTCGCAGGGCACGTTAAGCCCTTGGAACCGCTTGTTATCATTCAATAAAAAAATCAATCGTTCTTTCAACACTTACATAATAGTTCAGTGAGGTAAGATGGAAGTTTTTAAGTTTGAAGTCGGTAACAATAAGACAGATTCTGTCTGCATAAAGATGTAAAGGCCGCTGGGGTCAACAGCAACAATCCATTCGAAAAAAAGCAATAAGAAACGGTCAATGATTATTTTGT
The DNA here is from genome assembly GCA_951805285.1 of Thymelicus acteon. Lineage (NCBI taxonomy): Eukaryota > Metazoa > Arthropoda > Insecta > Lepidoptera > Hesperiidae > Thymelicus > Thymelicus acteon. Next base: position 18,697,584 of record OX638223.1, read on the forward strand.
TCTGACAGTCAGACACGTTGGTAGATGAAGTCATTACGACAGTATCTGATGAATCTCTCTGTCAAAGGGCGAGAAGAGATTCCATCGATCTCTTCGCACGAGTGCGCCGACAGTATTTAATACAGTATCATCTCATCTCAGTGATATAATTTATGAGCCGGTTTACAACTTAACGAGACAAGATTTTATCTGCACACGTAGTCGTAAACTGAAAAATGTTCTACGAATTCTATGTACAATGAATTTTTATTAAAAAATTTAATAACGAATGTATGTAGTATACATGTGGTATGTGTAAATCAATATTATATTAAGTATACAATTACGTTATTTACCTAAGTAACATTATGTAAAACTATCGTACCTAATCTATAGAAAAGTTTTACAAAACAGTGAAAAGTATCTAACAATAATTAATATTAAAATATAAAACAATATTTTCACATCGAAATAATTAGGCTGTCTAGAGAAATATCCTTGATATTTTACATCAAAAAAAAAAACAAAGCGCTTATAAGAAAAAAAAACGTTTTATTTATAAAACGCGTATTTGGAGCCGGCTACGCAAGAGGTTCGTGGTTCCCACGACATTAGATTTACAACAAAAGAGCGTGAAATGAGACTAAATTGAATCGACGAGAGGTCGGTCGGTATAAACTGTGAGCGGCTGAGTTGGTCATCGTAATCATCAAGATAATTACTAGAGTCTACAGGCAGATGGCACCTTCCCCACCTGCAAGAAGATTCATCGCGTAGGCCGTAGATTAACCCCGCAACGTGCGACGGTTGGTATAAACGTCTTTATCGGAACGCGATCCACACATGACGCTTGGACGTTGACGCGATTCCACGTTATTTATAGGTGACGAGATATACGAGATACGAGCGCAGAAAAAAATTATAGTTCTTTAGTATATACATATGTATACCTTATTTTTAAACCTGTAATTAAAACGAACGCTATCTGTAAATGGTTCCGGGAACGGAAGTCGAACCCCTTCTATAGTCATGGTCACATTGAAGATTGTTATAAATTAATAGAACCATCCAATTAAGAAAAATGAATTAAATAATATCAACCAATCCGCACAGTAGCAATGTTGTGAAGTATTCTTGGCCCCCTTGAGAAGAGAGATCCGTGCCCTGTAGTGGGTCATGAGTCGAAGCCAATTTAAACTATTATTATAAATCCTCCCTTTCAGTGGAGTTATGTTGACTGCCTATTCAATATATACTGTATATTCAATAGGGTGAATATCAGAAACGTGCATTTTTTTTAAATGGTGGTGAAATTTTTTCATTAGTTTTCGTGATAAATGAGAACCTGGTATAAGAAAAGACAGTCGAATTGTTACACTTTCTTTTCTTATATCAGGTCCTCATTTTTCACGAAAACTCCATATACGAATATACGAATAACGAATATTCACCCAATAGTAGAACCGCTCGGGTGGCTTATAAGGTATGTTAACAGTTTAATCGTTTACCAGCGTAGCGCAGTTTATTTCCACCGTGAAGGTGCCAATGGGCCAACACCGCCAAGTGTTATGATGTGCGATCGGCGGCCATTCCAATCTCGAGCCTTTAGCTCCGGTCCTGTTACGGCTAGGGCTGCCATGGGAATTAAATAATGTTTTAATGTGATGCTGTATAAAATCGCGAGTGAATGACAGTGGCACTGAACGTTGCTCCAGCCGGGAACCAAACCCAGAACCGATCGCTCACCAGGTAGGTGTACTATCAACTGAGCTATAGGATTTTTGAAAAACAGCTTTCCAATATTTTTACTTGATCTTTTTAGGAAAGGTCGTAATAAAAACTAGATAAGTAATATTTATTTTTGTGTGAGTTCGGCACATTTAATTAAAACAGAAAGGCAAAAGCAGTGAACCTAAAAATTTGCAAAGAAAGAACACAACACAATTAAGCAATTCTATCACTAAAATAAAATAGACATCTACGAAACGCGAAAACACGTGTTTAATTTTTCACAAAAGATTCAAAATATTCCAGACACCGATGTTTTCGTAAGCGAAACCAATTCTAACTTGTCCGGTTTTTTAACGGCTCACATTGTGATATGAACACTAAAAAATATAGTATAATAAAAGAAACCTAATTTGGATAGTAAAATAAACATAAAATGTGGGCCCCCGGCCAAAAACGATAACCGGTATTGGTTGTAACGACTATGTTTATAAAATCAACGCTGCAGCGCTGGACTTAATTGACCGCTCATTTACGAGTTTTGTATTCTACTGTGTTTATACGACCTGTGTTTAGACGACCCATGGTTACCATGCCGGATCGCCGCACCGAGGGTCCTGGGTTCGATTCCCAGCAAGGCGGAAAGAATGATGAGTTTTCATTTCTGTTCTCGGTCTGGGTGTGAATGTCCTTGTATTGTGTGTTGTTTTGTTGTCCATGGCACCCAAGACACACAGAATCCTAGTGTGGGGCTATATGAGTGTGAAGCGTTTTTTATTATTATTAATATAATTTATATATCAATGTCATGGCTACCAACACCAAAAGATAGAATACAGGAATCATTACTTAGATTACTTCTATCTGTATAGGTAACGTATTATATTTTACAATCCAGTATTTATTATCTAGTAATGAACGAATATACTAACACCACTTCCTTGTTGGCGAGCAGCGCGTGGGAAAGATTAGCTAATGCCTAATGGGTGGTGGACCACCGTCAGACCGTCATTGACCATCATACATAATAAATATAATAAAAATGATAAATAAAACAATGGTACGACCAAAATTAGGGCACATAAAATTTGGATTATTTTATTCTACTATTGATAAGTCTATTAACGTTACTTAATACTTTATAATTAAACTGCATAATTATTGTCATGCTTTGCTGATCTTTTAACATTTAATATTCTTTCGTTATTGTTTCTTGATGTATATAAACTATTATTGTATGCCCATATGTGGCAGGGATATAGCTGATAATTTACCTATATTAACATACTTACCTGTGTACCTATATTCCACAACAAATTGATTTGATTTGATTTGAAGGCTTTAATGATTACCAAAATTGTACAAGTATATAGAGATGCAGCGCTACCAGCCCTGGTTGTAGTATTCAAATTTTTTGCGATGTTCGTCGGTTACAAAAATACCGTCGAAGTATTGAGGTGTGAAGCAATAACGATTGTATTCGCTGCAAAAACCTGTGGCTCCGTAATGGCTTGTCCGGTGTCGGTAAGCTCGGAGCACTGGGCACTGGCCACTGGCTACTGGCGATGTGTGGACTGGAGGATAACTCCCGCCATATTTTTTATCAGCCGTTGGTCAGTCGCGTTAGTATTACGATTGTTTAATACGAGTAACTAAAATTATAAATACCCAAGTCAAATAACAGATTTCTTGTACTGAAGGTCTACGAATACGTCGGACGGATGGACAGTGCGAAACTATGTTTTCCTAGTTTACTACGGAACCTTTAAATATACTCTTTAGCAAATAACATCCCGTAAATTACCGTAATAGATTGAACATGCTTGTTAGATACCACAATACGTCAGCCCCGAGCGGAAATCGAACATGAGATGCTGTAGGACAATAAGCGACAAGCCTCCTAGCCGATCCAATTAGTAAATGCTACTAGCAATCATTTCTCATAAAAGGCATGAATTTCCCGCGAAGTAGAACCGGGTAAGGACAAAATAAAATGTTATCGTACAATTACCCTGTTGTCTACCCGGATAAACATTTTGTTGTTAAATAAGTCGCTATAATAATGTTGTTTGAGAGGGTTCGATCCTCGCGGGTAGTTAATGGCCAACCCCTACAATCCGGGTATAACGGCCGGTCAAGATGCCCGGGTGTGATTACGTGATTCCGGCTCTACGATCTCTTCCGCCCTTGTAAAGGTTATAATAGAAAAGGATTTCATTATAATATAATCGCGGTATTATTACAAGCAGAATGGAACTACTTTCGTATTTTTTATTTTATATAAGGTTTATATTTGACTAGCTTGGTGCCCGCGTTCAACTTTATCCTCCATTTTATCTCTTTAGGAGGTGAATTTTCAAAAGTTTAGTAGTAGGTGCGTTCCTTATTAAGTAAATCGAATAAGAATAGTTCGTTTCTTATACAAATTAACCCCTATATTATAAGGAATCTCTATGAATCAGCATATTCAGACAAAACTCTATGTATTTTGTTTTTCACAACTCTATTAAAACTGCTTCAATCGGCCCTATTAAGCTGTAATACATTGATCCTACTAATATTATAAATGTGAAAGTTTGTGAACATGTTTGGATGTTTGTTGCTCGTTCATGCAAAAGCTACTATACAGATTTTCATGATATTTAGCACACACGTGATTAGGTAATTCTGGAATATAATATAGAGTACTTATTAACCCGGAAAACGTGGGCAAAGCCATCGGCAGAGCACTAGTAAATAATTATTGACAAACAATAACCGACTTCTAAATTAGGGATAACTCAAAAACTGTTTGTCAGATCTCGCTCTAATTTAAATGACTACATGACAAGCACCAGCTTTCGATTAAAAAAAGAATCATCAAAATCGGCTCAACCAGTCGAAAGTTCTGAGGTTACAAACATAAAAAAATAAATTCGAATTGAGAACCACCTCCTTTTTTTGAAGTCGGTTAATAATAAAATGAGAACTAATAGTCATGGTCCGGTAATGCCGGTATTGCCGGTATATCCCGTTGTCCCGTTGTCCCGCTCCACAGTAATCTTGGGACAGTCCCTTCTGCTTAATCGGCATTCAATGTCGTGTGCAGATAGCGGTATTAGCGGTTTGTGTAATCGCCTCCACAGCCTGTGCTACGACTATTGCAGCATAGGTGACGCAATCGTTCACAGGGTGTGTTTTACAGAAATTATGTAACATTGTATTAACTTTTAATTTAATTAGAAAACATAATCAACCTAACATAGCCTTAATAATTAACCTTAATTAATTTTGTAGGTACGCTAATTATCGGCAGAGTAAGCGAACTATATCATAATGTGAACATCTTTATTTACCTTATTTCACGTATGAGATTGATTGAAATTAAAGATATATTTTTACTTACATAGATATGTCGGATATTAACAGACAGATATCAAGGGGACCTCGGCATGAAAATTTCCGTTGGCCACTCCGCACTGGAGCAGCGTGGTGGAGTATGCTCTAGGCCTCCTCAAGAGGAGAGACCCGTGCCCAGTAGTGGGCCGTTATTGGGTTGAAGCTCCACACCTATCAATGAATTATGTTTACGTTCACATCGCTGTACACTACAATAGTAAAACTGTGATTTTTGATCGAAGATTGTGAATCAATGGGGCGACATTGCCACCTGATCCTTTCTGTATTGCGGTATTATGTTTCTATTATCTCGACATGGCCCACAACTTGCGTCATAAGACGATCTATGTATACACGCATACATTACATATGGCCGGCGGGAATCGGGAGACGGGATTTACTTCCAGTATAGCTTGTTTTGTAGGGTCGTGCTGATTTAAATAATATTTGAGTGCGTACTTTCCCTTGCAAAAGCAAATTTTATGGCTTTGCGTGTTCATTTAAACAGCAATGCTGTAGAACGTCTGTATTTTACAATTACTAGACTGCACACAAAGATCTCATCTGTCTGTTAAGCTGTCATCGTGTTAGGAATTTCGATTGCCGGAAGACAAACTTACATTTTAATTGCTTTGTAGTGGACAAGATTTATAAACTAAAAGAAACGCCGTATCTTAAAGGAAGGAATAAATTACAAATATTGCTGTTTTAGTCATTCCGCTACGACTTTTCCAACTCAATTACAATTCAATTCAATAGTAAAAATATTATTAGTACCTACTTATAGCTATATCGATCTTAAACCGTATCAGCAAGGCTATTCTGTTTTGTAACTCGACAGTGGAATCCGCGATGAGTTTCAAAATTGAAGTTCGGGTTCGAGACTCACTTCGCAAGTGCGTACTAGATGATTAGAGAATGACATATATGTATTCGGTAAGAATACCATACCGAGGCCATCTTTAGTCGTTTGAAGTTCGAGTTCGAGAGTCACTGCACTTCGTAAATGCGTACTAGATGATTAGAGAATAACCACGGAACACCTGGTGTCTGTTTTCCGTGAGAATAACATATCAAGATGATGCAAGTTCGCTTTCGAGTCTCACTTGAGTGAGCTTCGATTTCGAGTTTGTATTTTATAGCCCTCCTGATCTAACAAAGTCCGAAAGCAAATAAACCGTACAAATAAAAAGTATCAACTCAGCAATCCCAAAATAATAATGGCGGCAGTTACTATATAACATGGCAGCATACGGAACTTAGGGTTGGGATTTACAATGACATCCGCAGGGAAAAGTTTATATAGCAGAGGGTCGCAGATATTTAAATATTTAGATATCCACTCGCAGAACCTCAGAACACATGGACTGTTCACTGTATACTTCAAATACTAGAGCGCAGGGCATTTGTTTGGTAAAGGCTTAGATTGCGACCTGCGAGTACAACAAGCACTCGATAACAATATTAATTAGAAATAGGATTATGCAGTTTAACTGGAGGTCAATGCAACCCATGAACATTTCGTACACGCTTTATATTAGCTTCACTTGTATGTAATCGAATCCTTTGGACTTGATTTTGACCTGGTTTCATCATTTCATTTAAACTTCGTAGACTTACGCCCCAACTTAGAGTCACTAAAGGTTATTTTAATCGCTCCTAAGTAAATAATCACCATACAAATTCTGTACTAAGGAGCGCTTTAAGTAACTGTTAGTAACTCTGAGTTGGGGCGTTAGACTTATCCAGGACCGATGACAATTCAATATTTAAAAAAAACCTGAATTTTATTTCAAAAAATCAAAGTAAAAAATGAAAAAATAAATAATAGTTAAAAAATAAAACTAAAAAACAGGCTTTTATAAAAAATCCCACTAAAAAATTCAAAAATAAATTACACGATTCTTAATTCAAAATTTTCTATTTTTTATAAAAGTGTATTTTATAGTTTATTTTTAACTGTTACGTATATTTATGTAGACCACAAACGAACAGACCACCACCATGCGAGTACCTGGTCAGGGTCACGCCTATCAAACTTAGTTTTAGTTTTACCAAAAATACAAACACAAGTGATATTTAGGTATACGTTCTGACGGATCATTTATAACAATGATGAAATCATGGAACTAATATTTAAAGTTGAAGTCTCTCCAGCCCAGCTCCAGTCGCTCGTAAACCCACTAATTGCCATTAGACTTGCATCCCAGACAGTTTAGAAATCTAGATAGGCTAGTGAAAGTAGTCGATGACGTCACACGTTCAAAGACCTAGCCGGCATCGCGGCACTGTCCAATACCGCAATTATCAATATAACATTATAGACAGGCTGTAATAGGTACAACCAATACAACTCAAATAACACGCGGTAGTCCATGAGCCAATGTTTGAAGTTATTCTACTTCTTCTGCGACTTGCAAAAAGGTTGCGTTAAACGTTTGCGCTACCATGGAGGGGGTATGAAAGCACTGGATAGATGGCCCTAGCTTCTTATTATCTTAACCTATTTTAAAATTTAATGATATTACATAAACAAATCTCACAGAGTCTCAACACGTGATTCAGGTTCCTGAACAACGCCATCTAGTTTGTACTTGTGTAAACATAGGTAGTGCACAAGTCATATTTTATTATTTTTATTTAGTACAAAAATAGTTTTTGAAAGATAATTAAAACTGATACACGTTATTCAATTAAATATTTATTTAATTATATCAAAGAAGTATAACTTCTCACGCGCGTATTAAAGTACACGCACCCTTTTTTTTCGAATGGACAGATACTGTTGGTCCTGCGGCCTTCAATAATGTGCATACGAGTTAAGTGTGTTAACTCGGGGGCCCGTAACTCCATAAATTATGTAAGGCGTTTTTAGCTATTTTCAGACCTCCGCCTTCCTCCTGGTGAGATGTTGTGAGATTTGGCTCAACCCCCTCCCCCCTAAATGCCTCACGTAATTAGGTAATGGACGCCCCCTTACACGAGATCTGTTCATATCGGAGATATGTTCATAATTGATAAATGTAGACTAACACGCGCCAAAGCAAGTCACGTCTATATATATCCCGGCGATGGCTTGTCGAGTTTGCTAGAATAATTAATTGCTCCACACATGTTAGGCTAGGTCATAATGCAATTTGAAAGTAGAATTCACAGATGACTAGATTAAGAAGTCATCAGTCTGTGAAGCACATTGAGTACGATCATGGTTTGAAATATGTAAACTATTAACAGCTATGTTATGCTATTGTTATGTCTAAGTGCATACAGACCACCTGATGTTCTGTTGTCGTCTAGCGACTTAAATATTTAATATTATGAAATTAATATTTGCTAGAGATACAAACAAAATTGTAGAATTCTTGAAACAAAAAAAAAATATGTTTTAGCGATTGTATTTAATTCAATAATTATAATCATATATATACATTGTATATATGTATGTTTAGAGTAGACATAATGTACGCACAACCAGTCTTTAGTGGAAAACAGAAAGATAAAGGGAGCTTTAGAAACTTTACTCGAAAATTATATTATACACAAGCACTAAGTATAATTTTATTCCTAATCCTAGTAAATATATAATAATAACGTTTGTGTGCATGTTTCTTACTTTTTCACGCAAAAACTATTGAACGGATTATAATGAGATTTTGCACATTGGTACACATCTGGAATAAGACATAGGCATTCCGGAAAATTCTTAACGTCTTTTTAAAGTGCAGCGATCTTTTATGGTGCTTGGTGTACAATTCTATAATAAAATCCCGAAGTTAATACGTGACTTGCGAGTGGAATTGTTTAAGAAACATGTAAAATCTCAACTTTTAGGCAAAAGGTTACTACTATACTGTACTTAAATGACAAAGAAGAATGGAAATGACCAGCTCTGCAACCAGTTCCGTTCAAGTTAGTAATATTTTTTTGTAAAAATATACCAACGTATTTTTATTTTTAAAACATGTGTTGAAGAGTTTCTTTCCGGCTTTTCTTCTTCATGACAAAGCACCTTTCCAATAAGCCGGTAGATTAAAAAATTACGTGCTACCTATAAGAATAACATTTTTTGAATTTTGAAAACACGGGCAAAGTCGCTGCCAGTGCTCTAGTTATATAGATGAATATGGATGTTACCGATCATCGCTATTTGTCTTTGTTTAATACCCATACCCGGAGCCACTCGCACAGCCGCACGCCGCACGCCGCACGCCGCAGAGCCGCACAGCTTGACAAACGACACCTCATTCACAATGCAATGGGCCCCTTTGTGAACTCGCATTGGACAGTTCTCATAAGAGGGATATGAAATTGCATTTTACACACATTTTATTCATACGAGGGCTTTTGATTGTTGGTTTTTCCAAACTTGATATAAGTTATAATATAATACTAGCTGCCCGAACAGACTTCGTTCTGTCAAAAGTTTTTTTTTATAAAACCTTCCGTGTGCCTTAAGGGAGATGTAAGATCCTGTCTTTCAAGTTGGATCAAACTGCACACGGTGTGCAAATTTGATTAAAATCGGTTAAGTAGTTTAGGAGTCCATCGCGGACAAACAACGTGACATGTAATTTAAATATAATATTAAGATTAAAATGATAATGTATAAAAACAACTGTTCTTGATAAGCAAAATTATTTTATAACTATGTAAAATAGCCCTTAATATCAAAGTTATTAACTGTGAAATCCATTTTTGGCCATATTATGTTACTATGTATATCTTAATATTCTATCGACGGTTGTACTTTTAGCGCTGTTGGATTGTTTAATAAAAGATTAAATAATTTAATAAATAAATAAAGTTAATACTTGACTACAATACCTGATGGTGAGAGACGAAGTGCACCTATTGGATTGTCAGGTCATTCAAAAGTAACACGATCATTTACAGAGGCACGCACCAATCATGATTATTGTATAAATATGGTTGATGTCATCCACTTCGACAACGCAAAACATGATCGTGTCTCTTACGTCACTGACGCGTAAATGAGGATCGACCTTATGGAGTGCTTCAATTCGGGTATTCCAATGATTTTTCTAGCTAAAAACGAGTAGACGAACCTCCTTGCGGATTTGAAACCGTTGTCCAAAGACCATCAAAAGCACCACGCATTACTGGGCAAAAGGGAAAGTAAACCCGCATCATGACTGGCCGTCGACACTGTGAACAAAACACCTAAAAACCTTCCACGATCGGTTTAGAAGGGTGATACTGTAATAGATAGGTGAGTTTAATACCCCGCTACAACGGATGTGTAAGTTACATTCGCACTATTAAATTTCTTACAGGACACTACACGCAAAGACATTGACAATTACACCAGTTTCCAACAAACAGTCCAACCAAAAGCTTTACCCGACAACTGATACACGAAAGACAAAAAAAAAAAAACAAAAAAGTTGATGCACTACAAACCTATAAAGTGTAATAAATACGAGAAGTTAATGGATTGAATGATAGTTGCGATGGATCGTTCATTCGGTAGCCTGGCGGGTGTGATGTCCTGACGTCCACCTGCTGCCAGCTAATGATGTGTCTCGAGTGTCTAACTCTAGAGTCTAGCGTATAGTGTAGAGTAGATCACAGAAAGCAGATATTGCAGGCGCAAGGAGACCACTTCGTTAAGACGCCACTTGCTTTCACTATTTTTTCTTTTCTTTTTTAATCTACCCCTAATTTGACCTCGGTGACGTTACTATTGATTTGAAATTTTTATTCTTTCTTCGTGTTTGGATTGTCGCCATTGTGTGCCTTAAAAATAAGTGTTTAATTATTAATTTTATTGCATTTTAAGTACTTTTTTGCCCCATGTTTAAATTTACTTTATGTTTAAATTAAGTGTACATATAATTATTATAACGTGGCTCTGCATACAACCAAGCAATTATAACCGTACATTATTGATGATGATAATGATAGTATAAATAGGCAATACGGTGATAATAAACACTAATCCTTATCAAATAATAATTTCATAAATTAGCCTACGGCTTATTAAAATCACTTAAGTTATCTGTAATTTAAGAAGGTAATTCTGTAGAGGTACTTTTGACTTAATTGTTAAGATCCGTAATACAAATCGCTGAATATTACAATTAAGCGAGCTCAGAGCCCAGTTAACGAATTACAAGCAAACTGCGCAATTAGCATTTTTAATTAAAACTAAGCGATTGTTGAAAAATATCCTTTGAAAAGCTATGGGGCTCGTTTCATTCTGGCCCTTTGTTTGGGGCACGCGTTAATGAGACTTTTCATTATTTAATTCAGATAGTTTTCCTATTCCGTGGCATTTACGGAACATTTAGATTAAAGATACGGTTAAACTGTTTCTTAAGTACGGTAATTATACTAAGTATAAGTTTAATGCGCCGTCTTATCCACATGTAATCATTTTCTGAAACTGGTAACTATGTATATTTATTTGGGCAATAACATTGTCAGCAAACGACGCCACCTGGTCTGAACTAGAAGTGATATTCAACCATCGCCCCTGGACGATAAGCATCAACGACACGTTACCAACCAAAATGAAAAACGACAGACGCAATTTACTTATAAATCACGGCCATTCAGGTGTAGACCTTATCCACGAGTGCTATTGGGATAGAACTGGGCGGTATAGAAGTTAGATGAGAACCCATTGACCTCCAACAGAAAGGATCCGGAGCACAACCGCGTCCGTTGTTTCCTGCTAAATTAATTATGCCTGATTCTAGTGAAGGGGAGGTTGGGCCTTGGACGCAATAATGACTAGACCCCCAATACTTGGAATCTCTATGAATTGCTTAAAATATATGTTAACAATTTCAGCCATTCAAAAGCCGTAGAATCACAACAAACGATAATTGTATACACACTACTCGCAAAAACGAAATAATCTTTTTCTTTGATCACATACGAGCTTCATATTTTAAATGTAAAATCACAACCGTAAAGTTCTGATCAAAGAAGAACAAAAATTATAACGATTCACATTTAAATAAGCAAGGTTTTATGAATGAAGAGCGATGTTTCGCGGAGTGCAGCCTCCGCGGGGTCGGTGAACTTTTGACGTAACGCCCAGCAACATGGCCGCCGCGGCGCCGGGCCGCCTAACGCGGGAAACCCAAGAGCACTTATTCCAATTGCTTCAACGCAATTTTTTATAACGATTGCGGCTTTTGTAATCTTGTTGCGTTTTAGGATTCAGCGAGCGTGGCGCCCGATGCGATTCTAATAGGTAAGTAACATAATTCCCTGTATTCGCAGGTACCTAAATATTGGGATCTAATTTAAGAATAGATGAATTGTAGAGAAGTATGTAAGTATGTTATTCAGTTTATGTACAGTTAATCCGGGTAACTTTGAATTGTAGTGTAACTTAGAACTCTATATTTTCTTTGGCAATAGGCTTGTCCTTTAAAAAAATAATGTAAGTACTTACTTAACTTAAATAAAATAAGTTAGGTTAGGTTAAATAAAGGTAGAATAAATGAAAACTGAAGTAGGGTTCAAAGTTACACTGAAATTCATAGTTGCCCGTGTAGACTGTATATATTTTCAAATAACTATCGTTAGGCTTCAATCAATTAATGGCCCACTACTGGGCACGGGTCTCTCCTCTTGAGGAGGCCTAGAGCATACTCTACCTCGCTGCTCCAGTGCGGATTGGTGGAGGGGTTAGTGGCCAACCCGAGTGTCGAAAGTTTTCAAACCGCCCGAGGGCCTCCGACATGGCTTAACGACTGTTATCTAATGATAACAACCGGGACCGACGGCTTTACGTGCCCTCCGAAGCACGGAAACGCTCAAGAAATGTTTGCCACTAGCGGTCACCCATCCGACTACCGACCGCGCCCGCTGTTGCTTAGCTTTGTCGATCACATAGGATCGACGCAAGACACCGGGCTATGAGCGCTTCATTCAATTTTATGTTAATAGTACGTATTGAAGTGGCAACGTACTCGTACAGCACCTAATATCGGTGGATCTATTCTAATCGTAGGGGAAGAAAGCTTTACTTGCGCGCTTTAATAATTTCGAGCAGGTATCACTTAGCAATTAATCTACATTCAATCTGTCATTTGGGGCAATCCATAAATTACGTCACATGTAGGGGGGGGGGGGGGGTCGATGTAGTGACATTGTGTGACAAGAGGTGGGAGGGGTCCTTTTCGTGACGTCACATTTCAAAATCGAATAACTGGTATGTATAGGTAAATATTAAAAAAACAATTAATGGAAATAAAACTTATTTCGTAACTGCTGTTTTAATTTAATAATTTCTAGGTGTAAAATTTCATAATATGTACGGGACCTCTCCCGGTCTCACAAATGTGACCAGCTGTGACAAGGACGGGGGAGGGATCAAAAAGTCATGAAATTAGTGTGACGTAATTTATGGATGGCCCCAAACATAATTTTACTGCCATGTGTGTATTTGTTATACTACTCGTATATGAATTTAATCAGCTTCATTTATTTGATCAATGTGTGGCAAGTCTAAAAGACAATTTTACTGTTTTTTTTTAATTTTTAACTCACTAAGTACCTAATTATTAGTCTTGTAGGTATATGAGTTCATTGTAATTGCATGTAATTCATTTACTTTACTGTAATATTAGAACTTCATATTGATCTGATTTTGATGAATGAAACTAATCGAAGGATTATCCTTCGAGCTGAGTACATTTTGTCCCGAAAAAACCCAAAATTATTAAGTTAAAAAATAATCATTATTATTTTAATTACATGAATGTATGAATTTTTAATTAATTTACCCAATAGTTTTGATAACACAACAAAATGTCGAAACTACGAGTTAATTCAGTTACGAAAGTCTACGAACCGTTGTATGAAATAGGCGTGGCTAAATTCGGATCCGAACCCTCGTATTCCCGCGTGCTCTGCTCTACATTCAGATTAATTAATGTTTATATTTAATAGACACCACACCGCCATCGACTCACACTCCATGGATAAACTATGAGTGAAGTTACCATGTATTGTATATGAAAAAATTGTCGATAAAAAGCTAATTTGGTAGTGATCCAACAAAATATAATGTCCTTAAAGCAGCCTCTAAATGAGATTACGCGTCTGCTGATCCAAAGTTACCAGCGCAGTACATTTATTAGTAAGGGTCCCGAGATCAGCTCAGGACCCCCCTCCTATGGGGGGGGGGGGGGGGGGGTGGTTAAAAAAATTCTTCAACATAGCAAAATAAGCATCCGGTAATATAAGAATTAAATGTGGACAAAAAACGATGGCAAAATAAAACTGTGTTCTTTCTAAACTAGTTTACTAACTGAATCGTCAGTTGTGTGTGAATTTGACCCTTTTTGCTGAACTAGTAAAAGAGGTTCAGAGGTTTTTGTAATGCATTAGATTTCCACGTTTGTTGTGTCGAATCCGAAAGACGGAATAAATTTTGTGATACTCGTTTATCGGTTCTTATGTTACAAGTCCCTTATGTACAACAATTATATCTTATTTACAAGAGCAATGATATTTACTACGAGTTAAATCAACCCTTGTCTAGAGTCTCCCTCAAAGTCGGTGGTCGGTCAGCTGTGACTGTTGTTATAAGAATAAATTATCTTGTTTCAGGGGAATTACATGGCATTTTGGGCCCTGACATATGATCTCGATTGCCAGATAACTACATTCCTATAGAAAAGCTTTTGGTATTTCAGGAGTAAGCTCTTGGAAAATTTATAATGGGCTTTTGAAGTATTTAAATAGAATCTTGGAATGCTAGAATATCTTAGAATGTTGATAATGGACTCGCGTTTGTTCATTTCTTCACTCTTTAACGATCGAAAACACTCTGATCAATTTAACCACAGAATAGATGGAATCGCATCTACAGGTAGATTCTAATTATACTCACACCAGCAGCCCAATTCGAGGGTTGGACGGACCACCCAAACTTTCGATATGTTTTAAAGACTTATGATAATAAAAAAGATTGCATAACCCGCGTGATAAATTCTGCTCGAAGGATCAAATAAAATGATGCTTTATCACATTGACAACAATTCAATTACGATGTGACGTGCAACGCAATGTACTAAAACTTTATGTGAATGTACGCTCGTACAACAATGTTTGTATTTACGATACTTTTTGTAAAGTGACGGGTGTTACGATAACCGTGACGGTCGATGAATCGTAAAATATTTCAATAATAAAAATAAAACCAAAAGAGTTGACACTTTACATTCGAAATATCAGGTAACACACACTTCTAAATGTTTTTAAATGTTAAAGCTTTATCTACTCTACTAATCTTTGAAAAGTTGCGCGCTGGATTCGAACCTACGTCTCTCGAATCGAATGTGATTACGACTTTCATACCACAACAGCTAGACGTCAAATTAGAAGATACAATAAACGTATATTTCCCTACTGAGATCGTCCGAACTGCGAACGAGAGACCCGCCCGTCTTTCCCAACAGTCGGATAAATTAAAACCAAATTCCAATTTAATAGTTGGCCGCATCTAATTGCGGATCCGTCGGTTCGTGCCGTCATTATTAATCATGCCATAACATGTTATCACCCGTCTCTCTCACTCGAGATTTGCCTATTACTGGCCCTTTGTTTGTGTTTAGTGGATTGTAATAAAGAAGAGAGAAGAAAGTACTTACTCCTTTCCTTCTTTATTCGGCAAGGCAACAGTGCCTTTGGTGGTCCTGATGTCCTTGCGTGAGGAGCCACCTGATGGTGAGAGATCACAGTCACGTTATATCCGTAACAGTAAACAAGTAGTGACTATGAAAATTAGGGAGGACGTTTGGATGTTTTTTAGATGTTCATGCAAAAGCTACTAAAAGGATTTTCATGAAATTTTGCACACAAGACCATGTACTTGTAATCCTGGAAAATGCGGAAAGCCTTGGGCAGAGCCACTGCTCTAGTTACCAATACGCTTAACGTACAAGAAAAAAAGTAAAGGCTGTAACCACGGACGTAAAAAAAAGACTTTTCTTATTCCCAAGAACAAATTCAGTGAAGCACCCATAGGAATACCAACTCTGTATTCGTACAAGTACACACACCCACACATTGACACCATACGGCTACGACATTGACATCATCGCGAATCAAAAATTACAAAATTACGCACACATGGTAAGCGAGCTGTCAGCTGTCAGCTTCACTCTCGATTAGACAAGGTTACGTCCGTTCTTTTTTTATGTCCGTGGCTGTAACACTAATACGTAAGTACCAGTAGCCTGCCAATGGAAAGGAAAGAATCCTTTATTGACTGGTAGATCAATTCTAACCTAATGACAACAATACTACCTTATGGTCAAAGATGATAAGATCCTCAATTATAAGCCCACTAAATAACTGTCACTTGACATTTCTACTCACGAAGTGAAACATCAACGTTTTCCTAGGGATGGGTGGATATAAATTAACTGAACTGTAAAGTGACTTAGTATATTGGCAACGTAAAGTGATTCTCGTAGAGGAGTCAATCACCTCACTCGAGCCTCCGATGTCATTGAAGATGCATCCACTCGGCGACCCTCGCAGCGGGGAGGGTGCTGACTGGCGACTGTCGTTCGTTACCGATCGTCAGGTTAGATAAACCTGGTGTGCTTCATGGTTAAGTTTTATGTAACTAGTTATCTATATAAATATCGAGATAGGTTTAGTTACTTTTGTGTTCTAGAAGTATGCAATTTACTGCCATGTACTATGCAATTTAACCAATGTTTATTGATGAAAGAAATATTAATGGACTGATTAATTTTATGTTTCGTCCACCAATCTCTGTCCGTCTATGGCCAATTTTCTCCGGACTGAAAATGTGGAAAGTAGGAAAACTACGTAACTTAAATAATGGAATTATGTAAATATACAAAAGGGTTCGTATACTTCAGTAATGTTTCGACCATTCACAAACCTCACTATATTTTCACAAATCTTTACATATTTCCATTCCACTATTTTCTTCCACTTACCTACGTACCTACTTATATAAATTCCAGTATTACATTCATTGTTAGTGTATGTGGGGATTTAAATTTGGGAGTTAAAATCGCTTAGTATTTTGAACAGGGGTGGGAGGCGAGCAATTCAAAGTACCTACAATCATTCTCAGTAATTAATTATTCTCTTAGAACCCTCATTTGTACCATCACAACTTGTTTCAAGCTTGTTTCTTACGAAATTGAACCAATAATTAGAAAGGGGGTAATGTACAAAAGCACTTGTAATTAGTAAGTAATATATATAAAGCAATTCGAATGACTATTTCGGAGTTTAAGTAGAAATATACAGTACCATTTATTATGAAAGAAAATAATAAGACTTTGTTTAATAACAATTAATTTTAAAGTAGTATAAAACAATACGGCTCTCCATCTGTTTATACAAATGTACGTAGCTCTTTCAAATGTCAAATAAATGGTTTAAAATTACTATTTTAACATATTTTAGTATTTATAGTGAATGGAAATGACACTAAAAAATAAAATTTAAGGGCACGTCACCACGTCGCGCGTCGGTGATCTTTATATTTCTTTAGATATTCTAAGTTAGCTTTTTCTGTTTGTGAGCGGAGAATATATCAGGATAAGATGAACTGACAGGCTCTACACACGTTCAGAATGCTAAAATATGAGACTTAAAAAAGAGGTCAAAATATATCATCTATAACAGATTTATCCGTCAGCACCGAGAAGAAAAATATGTTAATAATAATTACTAATCGAGAAATTAACTTACTCACGTTTGGCTTTTGAAGCCGCCTTTACATTTTAATTTTTTATTCTTTCATATTTATTTTAACCCATATATTAGTAGGTAATAAGACTGTTGTTGTTCTGGTTAATTATTTGTCATGTAGACATTATGAATAAAGGAAAACTTAAGCCAAGGAAATCGATACAGCTATCAATATCAAGAGCGTGGAATAAACATAATACGTATACAGTGTGTCAGGCTACCGGTGTCGGAGCCTTTAATGGTATAAAATATGATCAAATTTATCGACAAATCACCACTCATATGTTGTTTTTCTCCAAACATGATGAAATGGCAGCCATTTAAATTTTTGTGTTCCAAAAAAAGGGCGCGTGTGTTAATTTTGCCATAACTTAACATTTGGTGATCCTAGAAGCACTAAAAAGGCCTTAATTTGTAGCTAAAGACATAGGCAATTAATTAACGTTAAAAAACATATCAAAAATTTTCAATAAAATACAGAAAAAAATATTCAATTACTTTCTTTTCAAAAAAATTTGTATTTTTTTTTAATTTTCGAGGTTTACTGAAAAATCCAAGCCATTAACCTATTTATTTTTTATTTTTCGTAGATACTAGGGGATATTTCCTAAAAATAGACACCAAAGTGGTAGCTCTAAGTTAAACAGTTTAGGGGCTATGACAATTTGAATATGACCCTTTTAAGACGGCGTTTATCCCAACAGCAGGTAACTAGTAACAGAGTTATGATTTTGAGATTTACAGAGTATGATTTTGAACAATGTTATGGTTTTTGACAAATTAAACGCATACAATACAAGCAATATTTTTTTTATTTCTCCCTACTGCCGGATCACATTATTCCAACAGGATCACAGCAATATTCAAATTGTCATAGCCCCTAAACTGTTTAACTTAGAGCTACCACTTTGGTGTCTATTTTTAGGAAATATCCCCTAGTATCTACGAAAAATAAAAAATAAATAGGTTAATGGCTTGGATTTTTCAGTAAACCTCGAAAATTAAAAAAAATACAACATTTTTTTGAAAAGAAAGTAATTGAATATTTTTTTCTGTCCTTTATTGAAAATTTTTGATATGTTTTTTTTAACGTTAATTAATTGCCTATGTCTTTAGCTACAAATTAAGGCCTTTTTAGTGCTTCTAGGACCACCAAATGTTAAGTTATGGCAAAATTAACACACGCGCCCTTTTTTTGGAACACAAAAATTTAAATGGCTGCCATTTCATCATGTTTGGAGAAAAACAACATATGAGTGGTGATTTGTCGATAAATTTGATCATATTTTATACCATTAAAGACTCCGACACCGGTAGCCTGACACACTGTATAATACACAAAGTATCGTCTACCGTTTTACCGTTAGCGGTCGGACCACTCGCCACCGCGGCCGCGGCTCAATATCAACAGTAAACAACTCCACAAACTTAATATTTAATGGAATATTTAAGCAAGGATTGTCTAAAAGATTCGGCGAAACAACTTTATTTTATGAGCATTTTATTACTTTTAAATGTATTTTGGCGAATTGTTCCATCACGTGAGGGTTGAACCGGTCGCTGTGGTCAATTTGGTCACACTACCACAGTTTTATTTTAAGTTACAATAGGTCAAAGGTAAGAGAGTTAAAGTTGAATATTATTAGTAAGTGCTTCTTCTTTCTTTACACAGTTTGCAATTGTCGTTGACGAAGATTCCAATAAAACTACGACATTCCATACGCATCGCTGCAAAAAGCTAACAAAAGAATAAAATACGTAAACAACAGAATAATAAGAAATTCAGATTTTCGCAGAGTAAGCGAATGCTCGATCAATTTCTGTGTTTACGCGGGAAAATTTCTAATTTGTGTCGCCGTTTATTGGAACCAGGGTGGGGCCATGGGGGCGGCGGACTGCTCACTCCTTTCTCAGTCGAGTGTATTATCCTGTGGTATTATCGATGTTATTATTCCTATTTAGTCTTGGATTTTTTGGCATCAAATATTACGCTAACTAATGAAGTCAGTCTCAGTTTATCAGTAAATAATGTCGCAGGTTCAAAATACTGTTTAGGGTAAATTACTTTGTTAGTCAAGATCAAAAGTCAAAAGCTAAATAAAAGTAGTATATAGGAATGCAAGTTGATTTAAATGACAATGACAGATAAAAATCTAACCTAATGGATCGGTCAGATCAAAGGGACCTTAAATATTTATTGTTTTTAGCCAAGGTCGCGACATGATTGATTCCACGGGGTGGATCCGATGCCTCCCTCAACCTCAACCAACCCTCTGTATATTACAGTACATTATTTCAGGCTTCCTCAATGCTATTTTGGTTTTAGTATCAGAGACGACCGCGACAATCGATTCTGGTCTCATTGATAACATTATAATATCGCTCACCTAGTAATATAATGGCACATCTGCAAAAAATGCGAAATTTAGTTTATATGGTATTCGTGTTTAAAAGTGCATAATCTACATAGTGGTAAATATGTATTAATGTCTATACTAGTAACCAAACCCATACAATCTGATAGAAACGTAAAAAGAACCCATAAATTAATTTTAAACATTTTTATATAATTTTTGAAATTCGCTTCTGTAAAATATGACAAACGTAGATGTGCCGTTGTTTTACTAGGTGAGCGATATTTATTATGGAGACCGACTTATTTTGTTTAGTTATTTATTGTTTATTTGTTGTCTGTTTTGGTTTTAAAGTCGCTTTATTACGGATAGTGAAGGAAACATCGTGAGAATTCTCCACATGAGGAGTCCTCCATTGTTTTCTTACAGGTGTGTGTGTGTGTGTGAGCCAGAGTTGTTGACTACTGTCTGCATGCTCACATTGTGATGGTGGATGGTATGGTATAGTTATGGATTGTGATAGTAATTTCAATAAAGCCTCATAAATGAAGTGTGGTCCATGCCTAAAGAGTTAAAATGAAAAATAAATAAAAATAAACAATAACAAAGAGCAGAACGCATTTACATACCCGTGTATATCAACAATTTATTTCATATTAGTATTCCATAAGCCACACTCAGGAGTTTCCTTTGAAGATGGTTCCTGTATATCCTGTTGACTCCCTCGGGAGCGAGTCGGTCGGCCCCTGTTTGTCCCTGCGATGTCAGCTAGCGTGCTACTGCGCGCTCAAACACTAAATTACTAAGAGCGGTGAGTTACGAAAAATAACTAACCGCTCAGAGGTTAGCCTGATTTGTCAATAATAACCAAAAATACTGATTTATATTTTATTTTTGAGGTTAAACTTCTTTAGGTGCGTTATGAAAAAATGATGAGAGTGAAATTTTAAGATTTGTAACACAAAAGTAACACGATGAAGTTGCCCGCAAAAAGCTACCAACAAAATAGAAATAGAACCTCTATTAGTTATGATATTTATTGATATAAATTAAAATATTATTATTGAATATAATTAATACTAAATATTATTAAATTATTAATGTTAAATATTTATTTAATGATGCCAAAGGAGTATAACTTCTCACGCGCGTACATAAGTACACGTTTATGTTTAGTCTTAAAATGAATACCTATGTCTCAGCCTCAGCGTGTTACATTAATCAAATATACGTCTATCGAATATGACAATATTTTTAAAGAAAGATTTACTTCTCCCTTGGAACCTCTACTTAATGAACAGACATTAAACGATTTATGCGACTAACTAATTTTAATGATTTTAATTTGTTGTAATGGCTCTTTTCTTGAGTACCTAGTATCGTTTAAGTTGAACATTGGTCATTTGTTTTCCAAAACTGTAGTCACCTATTGAATACTTGAAATGAATTAAAACTTACCCAAGAAAAGAAAATATAGAGAGAAAACCTGCAAAATGGAAAGTTCTACAAGTACCTACTCCTGGTCCATATTACATCTTTTCTTGATAAGATTAAAGAGTAGCGGATATTGAAAGAAAGAGAATTAGATACAATCCAAGAAAGTAAACCTTAGATAATGACTTCTTGTTTTACATTAGTACGTTAATATATATTTATCTGTATTTATCTTCCAACAAGGAATAAGTAAATAATAAAATATGCACTTTACGCTACACCCAATATAACGTAGTTGAATTACAGTTGAATGGATGCGCTCTAGCTCTGACTAATCAATTTGTCATTAGTGTGACAGTTTGCAATATAAATTCGACTTTAAACGGCGGCCGTGACCACTCTGTTGACTTCTCACCGAACCCACTTGTATATTGTATTGAATAACAACAAAAATACATTTGACGATGATTCCACTTGTCAATAACAGTTATTGCAGCGGCGACTGGCAGCTTCGTGACACACAACACCCGAAACTAATTTATAACAATCATCATTCTGTTTCACATTCTTTCTTTTTCTTCTCTCTTTCTTGGCCGGCAACGCATCAGCGATGCCTTTGGTGTTGTTGATGTCCATGGGCGACGATAGCCACTTCCCATCAGGTGAATCCGGCTATTTTCACAAAAAAATGTACTGGGAGTCGAACCTCACCCAAGCATCAGGCATTACATTAAGGCGGGATTATCTCAAAAAATGGTATTTTTGAAGGTGTTTTGTTCATAAATGGTACATAATAAAATTCTAAAAAAAATATATGTTATTTTACAGTCTTTGTTCTTTGATTTCGCCCCACTTGATACACGATTGGCTTTATTTCACCCGATCGAAATAAATCCCAAAGTTGGGTCTAATTTGGCATAAAAATGTCGTTTTATTCGCTTTTTAATCGCTTCCAGATAATAAAAAATATACCACACTATAGGTCCTATAGATACCGAAATTATTGGCGAATCATAACATGAAATTTTGAAAAACAACTCTGTCAATTCATAGTTTTTCCATTTTCTATAGTTACGAAACGCCCGACGCTATGAATCAGTCTCGCGCCAGCCGCCTCCGAGGTAAGGTTTATGTCAAATGCCGCCGCGCGACGCTCGAATTTCCGACTCGTAATTTTATTGTTGGCGCGCGCGCATTTCGAACTTATATTACGTACTAGGTTTTTGCGTGGGGCGCGCGCTGCTAAAGCAGCGCGCGTGCCTTTTTTTTCCGCAAAAGAACAAATAATTTTTTTTTTTAATATCATTGGTCTGCGAAATTCATTTTTCAGTTTAGGGGTCTGTTTGCGACATGTTCGGCTTCACATTATTTTTTTGACGGGAGGGCGAGGGGAGAGGAACAGGAAGCAAGAGTGGAACCGGGAGCGGGAGAAGGAGAGGGAGAGGGGCAGGAAGCGAGGAGGAAGAAAGAGCGGGACAGAAAGTAGGAGAGGGACCGGCTGCAGGAGAGGGACTGGGACTGGGAGCGGGAGAGGGAGAGGGAGAAGGAGAGGGAGAAGGAGAGGGAGAGAGAGAGGGAGAAGGAGAAGGATAGGGAGAGGGAGAGGGAGAAGGAGAAGGATAGGGAGAGGGAGAGCGAGAGGGAGAGCGAGGGGGAGAGCGAGAGGGTGAGGGAAAGCAAGAGCGAGAGGGAAAGGGAGGAAGAGCGAGAGGGAGAGCGAGAGCGAGAGCGAGAGGGAGAGCGAGAGCGAGAGGGAGAGGTACAGGAAGAGCGAGAGGGTGAGTGAGAGGTAGAGTGGCAGGGAGCGGGGAGGGAGAAAGAGCGGGACAGAAAGTGGGAGAATGACCGGATGCGGGAGACTGACTGGGAGCGGGAGAGAGATGTGAAGCGGGAGAGGGATCGGGAGTGGGAGAGCGAGAGATAAAGCAATAGAAGGAAAGCGAGAGATAAAGCAAGAGGGAGAGCGAGAGGAAGAGGGAGAGCGAGAGGGAGAGGGAGAGGGCAGGGAGCGGGGAGGGAGAAAGAGCGGGACAGAATCAAGCATTAAGAATTAAGCAGGCAAACGAGCAGACGGGTCACCTGATGGTAAGTGATAACCGCCACCCATGGACATTAGGAACATAAGGGGCGTCACCAATGCGTTGCCGGCCTCGAAGAAATTAAAATTAATTTTGCCTTTACACAATAACTATTCAAAGCAGTAAAGGGCACATGACAAAAATGGGTTCACACTAAACTATCGGATAGGAGAGTTAAGAAACGGACAATCACTTACAGACCAAACCCGTAGGTAATAAAATAACAATAACACTATAGTGGTACAAATGTCTTGAATGTGTAAAATGTACTAAAAAATGTTATTGAATTATTTTTCAATATTTTAAATATTTACACGTTAATTTTGTTTTCTAGATTGAACAATAAAATATTTTTTTAAATATGCCAACACGTTTTTTAATACTCTCATATTATTATAATGTGCAGTCTATTTGCACCTATAAACGCCTCATACATTTTATAGACATCAAATGCAAACAACAGTCGGAAATGTTCAATATAGATTTTTATGAAAAATACTTGTTTTTGTATGGCAACACTGAAAGTTTCTCATTTTTTATGGCAACACTGAAACAGGTTTACACGGATTTGAACGATCTTTCAGTAACAACAAACATTGTATACATTTTAATGACATCAAAAGGAGACAAAAGCCTGAAATATTACGTACAAAAATTCATTTGTATGAAAATTATTATTTTTTGTATGGCATCACTAAACATTGGTTACACCGACGTGTCTGGTCCTTTAGTACCTACAAACGCCTCATACATTATAAAGCCATCAAATGGAGACAACAGCCTCAAACATTCGAAAAAAGAATACATTTGTATGAAAATTATATTTTTTTGTATGGCAACACTGATTTTTTTTTCACCCAAATTTACAAAATGTCAGTACCTACAAATGCCCTATACATTGTAATAACGAAATATTCGATCCAAAAATAAATTTGTATGAAAATTAATATTTTTTGTATGGCAACACTGAAACTTTATAGTTTTTCTAAAACGAATATATTAATTTAAAAATATCTCCCATACATTTTCTCTACCCTTGATCTATAGTTTCGGCTCAACTACTCGAAAAGTGAAAAAAATTCTGGACTCCAGTGTTGCCAGTTGATTGAGATGAAAATGGTCAAATGTCATTACGACGCCCACAAAAAATCTTGTGGTGTAATTTTTTGATTAAAAATGTTTCTCCTTCTACTTTTTACATTTTTGGATAGAAAGTTCACAAAAATGTATGAATGAAAAAAAAATCAACGTAACCTGGCAACACTTTCAGTCAAGTTACACAACCGCCCCTTACAAAGTGACCCCCTCAAATGTTGCCAACCTACAATTTTTTTCCTTCAAAAAATGCAATTTTTCGTACATTTTACAAAATGGCCGCCACGGGATCCGCCATCTTGTCAAAAAAATATATATATCCAACATGTCAAAATTGAGGATAGACCAGAGCCAACAGAGGAAAAATATCGCAAAAATGTTAAAACACCACCGCGATGCGACCCCGCAAAGACACCTCGAAAATTGAAAAATTTCAAACTAAAATATCTCGGCGGCCATCTTGTTTTTTCAATTTATTTCAACTTTTCCGTATTAGTCGTCCCAAGATTAGCCGAAAACGACACCAATGTCGGGTAGGTGCTCAGTGTAAACAAAAAGTTGACAATCGCCGAGCGGCCGCCATCTTGAATTTTCGAATGGTCGTATTTTTCCTGTAATGACCATAGGTAGTCAAGCAACTTTTCCATACATTATTATTACCCCCCACAAACACTTTCGGCTGGGCTATTCGAAATGTGAAAAAACGTGAAAAAAAAATCCAGCAGCCAGTGTTGCTAGTAAATTTTGATGAAAATGGTCAAATGTCATTACGACGACCACGGAAAATTTTTTGGTGAAATTTTTTGATTAAAAATGTTTTTCCTTCTACTTTTTATATTTTTGAATAGGAAGTTCACAAAAATGTATGAATGAAAAAAAAATTAACGTAACCTGGCAACACTTCAGACTAAGCCCCACAACCGCCCGATACAAAGTGACCCCCTCAAATAATGCCAACCTCAAAATTTTTTACCTCAAAAAATGCAATTTTTTGTACATTTTGCAAAATGGCCGCCATAGTATCCGCCATCTTTAAGAAAAAAAAAATATACCCCAATCGTCAAAATTGGGGATAAACCCGAGGCAACAGCGATAAAAAATCGAAAAAAAGTTGAAAACCCATTGCAATCCGACCCCGTAAAGTCACCTCCAAAATTGAAAAATTTTAAAGTAAAATATCTCGGCGGCCATCTTGTTTTTTTATTTTTTTCCAATTTCATCGTAACACGTTTTCCAACATTAGCCGAAAACGACACCAATCTCGGGTAGGTGCATAGTGAAAAAAAAAGTTGGTCATTTCGACTCGGCCGCCATCTTGGATTTTTGAAAGGTCGGATTTTTCCCATAGACACGGAGGCAAACCAAAAATTCCCCCATACATCGTACCCACCCCCCACCACTCCTTCCGGGAGATCAATTCGACTTTTCGTAAAACGAAAAAAAAAATCCAGCACCCAGTGTTGCCAGTCGACATCGACGAAAATGGTCAAATGTCATTACGACGACCACGACACGTTTGCCCGTGTGAAATTTTGATTAAAAATATTGCTCCTTCTACTTTTCATATTTTTGAATAAAAAGTCCACAAAAATGTACCAACAAAAGAAAAAAAAACTCAACCTGGCAACACTTTGGGTCAAGTTACATAACCGCCTGGAACAAAGACACCCGCTCAAATGTTGCCAACCCGAAGAAAAATTCACCGAAAAAACGTCGTTTTTCGTACATTTTTCAAAATGGCCGCCACCGCGTCCGCCATCTTGTCGAAAAAATTAATATCTCCAAAATATCAAAATTGAGGATACAGTCAAACGAACACACAAAAAATATTTAAAAAAAGTAGAAAAACCACCCCGATGCGACCCCGCAAAGTCACCTCTGAAATCGAAAAAATTCAAACTCGAATATCTCGGCGGCCATCTTGTTTTTTTAATTTTTTCCCAAGTTTTCGTAAATCTCCCCCAAAACTTTACAACATGCCCCAAAAAAATCCCGCAAAAAGCCATAAACAAAAAAGTTGAAAATCACAGAGCGGCCGCCATCTTGAAAATGTGAAATGTCAGATTTTTCCCGAGGTGTCGGGGGGGGATGGAGAAAACCCGCCATAGACAACATCATTCTATTTCGACTCTTTCTGGGAGAACAATTATGTCAGTCAGTCAGTGGTAAGTCTAGGATTATATAATATAACTAGGTTTTTGCGTGGGGCGCGCGCTGCTAAAGCAGCGCGCGTGCCTTTTTCTTCTGCAAAAGAACAAATAATTTTTTTTTTTTCAAAAATATCATTGGTCTGCGAAATTCATTTTTCGATTTATAGGTCTGTTTGCGACATGTTCGGCTTCACATTATTTTTTTGACTGGAGGGGAAGGGGAGAGGGACAGAAAGCGATAGAGGGACCGGAAGCGGGAGAAGGAGAGGGAGAGGGGCAGGGTGCGGGGAGGGAGAAAGAGCGGGACAAAAAGCGGGAGAGGGACTGGGTGCGGGAGAGGGATCGCGAGTGGGAGAGGGAGTGGGAGAGTGAGTGGGAGAGGGAGTGGGAGAGTGAGTGGGAGAGGGAGTGGAAGAGTGAGTGGGAGAGGGAGTGGGAGAGGGAGTGGGAGAGGGAGTGGAAGAGGGAGTGGAAGAGGGAGTGGGAGAGGGAGTGGAAGAGGGAGTGGGAGAGGGAGTGGAAGAGGGAGTGGGAGAGGGAGTGGAAGAGGGAGTGGAAGAGGGAGTGGGAGAGGGAGTGGAAGAGGGAGTGGAAGAGGGAGTGGGAGAGGGAGTGGAAGAGGGTGTGGGAGAGGGAGTGGGAGAGGGAGTGGGAGAGGGAGTGAGAGAGGGAGTGGGAGAGGGAGTGGGAGAGGGAGTGGGATAGGAAGCGGGAGAGGGAAGGGGAGGGCGAGAGAGAAGGGGAGAGGGCGAGCGAGAGCGAAAGGGAGAGCGAGAGCGAGAGGGAGACCGAGAGAGAGAGGTTCCAGAGATAAAGAGTGGAAAACCTCAGTGGTAAAGCATAAATTTTCCGTTTTTAATGATATTTGTTGATGGTTACATTAACATTGCAAAACCTGTCCATCAGTAAGTGTATCTTGGGGACAAAATTTGTAACTCCTCAACGGATGGGAATATATTAAACAGACTATTTTGATAACGTAACTCATGGTTATCATTGCACGCAAAGACAAAACAGATCATACGTCAATACTGAAATTTCGACACTTACCCTTTACTGTTAATTTCTTCAATACCTACATAGTAACACTGTAGAGAACTTTGTACTTTGATGGATTTGTCTATATGGGCTGAGGATGTATCTTGGAGATATGTAAAAATGTACTATAATGAATGGGAATACTATTGAACAACCAGTCCATAGTTTAACAACTCCGTCCATGTATGATGTATTTCGGAGTTGAGTCCTTTATAAGGACCTACCTATATCAAGACTTAAAAAAGTACTCAATTTAATTATAATGTGACTTGTTCAACTTACTTAAAGAAATGCTCTTTGATAGGTATATAGGTACATATTTATATGTATATCATACATTGTCAAAAGTAGTTTTATTATACTGTAATACTTACCACGTAGTTGGAGCTTATGTAATATTATGTATGTATATTCATAGTGATAATTTGGGTTTTTTTATTAAATCACGCTAATACGGCTAAACGGATTCGGATGACAAATGGTCACACAGATAGCTTATGACCTGCATCAAAAGGTAGGATGCTATATATAACGGGAATCGATGTGTTTTATCAGGATAAGGGGTTTAATTTAATATGGATGTTTAATGTATCTGCCAGTAGCTTACATTTTTTATTTTATTATTTTTAGGGTCCCTCTTCCGTTCCGTTTGTCCTTTTGAGGTAAAAGGTCCGTCTGTATGTGTGTCTATCAAAAACCTTTCACTAAGGAATACGTGGAGGTATTAATTAAAAATTAATATCCAATTCTTAGGTCTGCTGTGGAATCCCTTAGAGTTGTGAAAAAATCAAGCCTTTAAAAGTCAACGCAATCATAAAACTCTTTGTTATGCCTTTTTTTTAGTTATTTCGACACTCGCAAGATAATCAAAACCTATCCCATAAAGACTTAAGTTTACGTTCCCGTTGATCAAGAAAAATGAAATGTGGTGAGAAGCAATGTCGTAAGATACACAAGTAAAGGGAAAAATTTGAAGACCGTTTTAAGTAACATTACATTACAATTTACAATCAATCGCACAGCCGAAGCTACTGGGCGCGGGAAACTACAATTTGACATGTATGTTCCTTGGGGAGTTTAGGGGAGCACTAAGAGATGATATGAACTCAGGGGGTAAAAAAGGGGGGTGTGATTGTTACTCTTTCATGAAAATAACACTGGACGGATTTCGATGAAATTTGGTAAACGGATATAATATAACCTGGAATAGCTTATTGGATACTTTTTTTATCGCGAAATTCCATGGGCTGAACCAATTTTGATAGGAACTGTAACTGAAAGATTCGTGAAAACTAAACTATCGGATAGGAGAGTCAAGAAACAGACACTTACTTCCAGATCAAATCAGTAGGTAATAATAACAACACTTTAATGGTACAAATGTCTCGAATAATGTCTAAAATGTATAAAGTACTAAAAAATATTATTTAATTATTTTTCAATATTTTAAATAATTACACGTTATTATTGTTTTTTTGGTCGAACAATATTTTTTTTGTATGCCAACACGTTTTTTTTTTCACTCGTGTATTATGCAGTCTATTTGCATCTATAAACGCTTCATACATTTTATAGGCATCGAATGCAAACAACAGTTTCAAATGTTCAATATAGATTTTTATGAAAAATACTTGTTTTTGTATGGCAACACTGAAAGTTTCTCATTTTTTATGGCAACAATGAAACACGTGTACACGGATGTGACCGATCTAACAGTAGCAACAAACGTCGTATACATTTTAATGACATCAAAAGGAGACAAAAGCCTAAAATATTACATACAAAAAATTCATTTGTATCAAAATTATTATTTTTTGTATGGCATCACTAAATATTGGTTACACCAACGTGTCCGGCCCTTTAATACCTGCAAACGCCTCATACATTATAAAGACATACAATAGATACAACAGCCTCAAACATTTGAAAAAAGAATACATTTGTATGAAAATTAAATTTTTTTGTATGGCAACACTGAAATTTTTTTTCACCAAAATTTACAAAATATCAGTACCTACAAACGCCCCATACATTATAATAACGAAATATTCGATTCAAAAATAAATTTGTATGAAAATTATTATTTTTCGTATGGCAACACTAAAATTTTACAGTTCTCCCAAAGCGAGTATTTTAATTTAAAATTATCTCCCATACATTTTCTATACCCTTGATCTATAATTTCGGCTCAACTACTCGAAAAGTGAAAAAAAATCTGGACTCCAGTGTTGCCAGTTGATTGAGATGAAAATGTTCAAATGTCATTACAAGGCCCACAAAAAATCTTGTGGTGTAATTTTTTGATTAAAAAGGTTTCTCCTTCTACTTTTTACATTTTTGAATAGAAAGTTCACAAAAATGTACGAATGACAAAAATTTCAACGTAACCTGGCAACACTTTCAATCAAGCTACACAACCGCCCCATACAAAGTGACCCCCTCAAATGTTGCCAACCCGCAAATTTTTTCCTGCAAAAAATGCAATTTTTCGTACATTTTACAAAATGGCCACCACGAAATCCGCCATCTTTTCGAAAAAAAAAATATACCCAATATGTCAAAATTGAGGATAGACCCGAGCTAATAGAGAAAAAATATCGCAAAAATTTTAAAACACCACCGCGATGCGACCCCACAAACACACCTCGAAAATTGAAAAATTTCAAACTAAAATATCTCGGCGGCCATCTTGTTTTTTCAATTTTTTCTAACTTCATCATATTAGTCGTCCCAAGATTAGCCGAAAACGACACCAATGTTGGGTAGGTGCTAAAAGTAAACAAAAAGTTGATAATCGCTGAGCGGCGGCCATCTTGAATTTTCAAATGGTCGTATTTTTCCTGTAATGACCATAGGTAGTCAAGCAACTTCCCCATACATCATTATTACCCCCCACCAATACTTTCGGCTGGGCTATTCGAAATGTGAAAAAACGTGAAAAAAAAATCCAGCAGCCAGTGTTGCCAGTTAATTTTGATGAAAATAGTCAAATGTCATTACGACGGCCACGAGAAATTTTTTGGTGCAATTTTTTGATTAAAAATGTTTCTCCTTCTACTTTTTATATTTTTGAATAGAAAGTTCACAAAAATGTATGAATGACAAAAAAATCAACGTAACCTGGCAATACTTTCAGTCAAGTTACACAACCGCCTCATACAAAGTGACCCCCTCAAATGTTGCCAACCCACAAATTTTTTCCTTTAAAAAATGCAATTTTTTGTACATTTTGCAAAATGGCCGCCATAGGATCCGCCATCTTTAAGAAAAAAAAAATATACCCCAATCGTCAAAATTGGGGATAGACCTGAGGCAACAGCGAAAAAAAATCGAAAAAAAGTTGAAAACCCATTGCAATCCGACCCCGCAAAGTCACCTCCAAAATTGAAAAATTTTAAAGTAAAATATCTCGGCGGCCATCTTGTTTTTTTATTTTTTTCCAATTTCATCGTAACAAGTTTCCCAACATTAGCCGAAAACGACACCAATCTCGGGTAGGTGCATAGTGAAAAAAAAAGTTGGTCATTTCGACTCGGCCGCCATCTTGGATTTTTGAAAGGTCGGATTTTTCCCATAGACACGGAGGCAAACCAAAAATTCTCACATACATTGTACCCACCTCCCACCACTCCTTCCGGGAGATCAATTCGACTTTTCGCAAAACGAAAAAAAAATTCCAGCAGCCAGTGTTGCCAGTCGACATCGACGAAAATGGTCAAATGTCATTACGACGACTATGACACGTTTGCCCGTGTGACATTTTGATTAAAAATATTGCTCCTTCTACTTTTCATATTTTTGAATAAAAAGTCCAAAAAAATGTACCAACAAAAGAAAAAAAAACTCAACCTGGCAACACTTTGAGTCAAGTTACATAACCGCCCGGAACGAAGACACCCGCTCAAATGTTGCCAACTCGAAGAAAAATTCACCCAAAAAACGTCGTTTTTCGTACATTTTTCAAAATGGCCGCCACCGCGTCCGCCATCTTGTCGAAAAAATAAATATCCCCAAAATATCAAAATCGAGGATACAATCAAACGAACACACAAAAAACATTGCAAAAAAGTTGAAAAACCACCCCGATGCGACCCCGCAAAGTGACCTCTAAAATCGAAAAAATTCCAACTCGAATATCTCGGCGGCCATCTTGTTTTTTCAATTTTTTCTAAAGTTTTCGTATATCGCCCCTAAAACTTGTCGAAACGCCCCAAAAAAATCCCGCAAAAAGCCATAAACAAAAAAGTTGAAAATCACAGAGCGGCCGCCATCTTGAAAATGTGAAATGTCAGATTTTTCCCGAGGTGTCGGGGGGAGAAGGAGAAAACCCGCCATAGACAACAAAGTCCCATCTCACCTCCTTCTGGGAGAACAATTATATAGATCACTAGGTGGTAAGTCTAGGATTATATAATATAATTAGGTACACAGTCCAAAGTATCCACACTGTTGTAATTTGAAATAATAAAAATTGTTCGTGTTTATACTTTAGTTACTGTTTATAGTATTTAGGTATTGGTATAAGTCGAGTGCTAATTACACAATTATTCTTGCCGTTTGCCGTATTGGGGCCGCTTAGAATACTAACCCCAATCCCAAGCCGTATGGGTGTCGTAAAAGGCGACTAAATCCGGCCCGCTGGTGGTAGGGCCCCTTGAGGGATTATGTTGGTAATATTGATTTTAATTGTTAATTAATACCATTATTACTATTTCTCCATGGGGTTCGCCCGCCAGCCAGTTTTCTTTTTTGAAGTTATACTTCTTTAGGCTCGTTATAAAATAATTGGAAAATTGTTTTGAAAAAATGATTATTATTATATATTTTTTTTTTAATATTGTTAGAATATTGTTTTTGAATGTTGTTTTTTTTAATATTGTTTTTTTATGTGTATATGTACATGTATATTTGTATATAAGTTAAACAGGGGAAGGGGTGAGGGAGGGGAGTGGAGGGTAGGGGGAGCGGAGGGCGAGGGGGAGGGGAGGGGTATGGGAATGGCAACGCATCAGTGATGCCTTTGGTGTTGCTGATGTCCACGGACGACGATAGCCACTTACCATCAGATGGATCGTCAGCTCGTTTTCCGGCTATTCCCAATTAAAAAATATATATATAGTAAGAATAATAAATAATAAAAAATTGCATACTCATACCCCCCAGAAAAAAATAAGACATTCAGTACAAATAAGACATCACTATAATTACCATAACCCGAGTACAAATATTTATCTGTGATATAAAAATATCTGCCCCGGCCGGGAATCGAACCCGGGACTCCTTGCTTCGCAGGCAGGTCCGCTACCAACTAGGCTACAAGGTCGACAAGTTGGTATTTAGTTATTTACGTAATATTTACTTCACACAACATTTAGTAGTAAATAAAAAAATGTCCCTTCAATGAGATTGACTTTACCGATGAGTGCTTTTTGAATTCATAAAATATAGATGGTAGGTTAGGTACACAAAAAATTCTCAAAAGTCTGACCTCGGGACTAGACTAAGTTATGGTTTAATTTTGCAATAAAAATCTATAAACAACAAGTAAGGGTGTTCTGAAAACTCTGTCATTTTACATTTTTACTATAATACAGGTGGGTACTCACGATATATGTATATTTTATACGCCAATATTTCAACCTAGTTGCAGAAATCGTGGTCACGGCTAGACTAAAATATGTATCGTGAGTACCCGCATTATAGTAAAAATGTGTTCAGTCCACGATGAGGTCATCTGTTATTTTATTTCTTCTGATATACCTACGCGTAATCTTCTAATATCTAATATATAAAATTCTCGTGTCACGGTGTTAGAAGTTGAACTCCTCCGAAACGGCTCGACCGATTTTCGTGAATCTTTGCGTGCATATCGGCTAGGGTTGAGAATCGGACAACATTTATTTTTCATCCCCCTACCCCTAAAAAATTTTTGGCAGAACAACGTTTGCCCGGTCAGCTAGTATTACTATAATAAAACTCTAAGGGCAAATTTTCTGTACATTGAATATTTAAAAAAAAATTCAATTATGGGGCACTTCAGTAACGTGTTAGAGCACAAAAATATTTTTTTTAGAAATTATTGTCTGTCTGTCTGTCTGTCTGCTTGTCTGTCCAGGCATCAAATGAAAACCCGTGAACGGATTTCGATGAAAATTGGTAAAGTTGTTACTAATACTCCGGGTCATATTTTAGGCTACTTTTTATCCCGCAAAATTAAAAGGTTTCCCCGGGAAACGGGATGAAATTTTGTATGGAATATTTTTAAAACATCAACCGATTTACTTAAAATTTGCAACAAATGTTCCTTGATTAAATTGATGGAAAATATATTTTTCAGTTTTTCAAAATTTTGCAAATAAAAGGAAAAAAATAAAAAGTAATGTGAATATTACTTATTTTTTAAAACCCGCTCCTGGAGGAATCCTTTGTGATTTTATCGTGGATTTCAGTATATAAATTAGTGAATATAAGTACTTCAACATAAATTCACCGTTTTTTAAATTTTCTTCTGCAAGAGTTACAAATAAGGTAAAACATAATTTCCGTATGCGAAGCTGCGGGCAACAGCTAGTATACAAATAAGTTACTAATTGGAATTCTAGATGCAATAAAATAAGAGTGTTGATAATTTTAGCTCATTTTTGTTTTAGGTAATTTTTTTTCGTAACTTTAGGTATTTTAAATTGTAATTGTTTTATTTTAATTGTAATTTAAATTGTTCTGATATAAAAAGTATTCAGTGATAAAATGTCGTAAGTGATATACTTTCTGAGATATTTGAATTCAAATCCGTAGAAAAGTAAAGCTAAAACTTCGTTTTGGCGGACATTGATAAAACGTGTGTCAATTGATAGACTAAGTGATTACAGTCAAAAAGTATTCAGTGATAAAATGTCGTAAGTGATATACTTTCTGAGATATTTGAATTCAAATCCGTAGAAAAATGAAGCTAAAAACTTCGTTTTGGCGGACATTGATAAAACGTGTGTCAATTGATAGACTAAGTGATTACAATCAAAAAGTATTCAGTGATAAAATGTCGTAAGTGATATACTTTCTGAGATATTTGAATTCAAATCCGTAGAAAAGTAAAGCTAAAAACTTCGTTTTGGCGGACATTGATAAAACGTGTGTCAATTGATAGACTAAGTGATTACAGTCAAAAAGTATTCAGTGATAAAATGTCGTAAGTGATATACTTTCTGAGATATTTGAATTCAAATCCGTAGAAAAGTAAAGCTAAAAACTTCGTTTTGGCGGACATTGATAAAACGTGTGTCAATTGATAGACTAAGTGATTACAGTCAAAAAGTATTCAGTGATAAAATGTCGTAAGTGATATACTTTCTGAGATATTTGAATTCAAATCCGTAGAAAAGTAAAGCTAAAAACTTCGTTTTGGCGGACATTGATAAAACGTGTGTCAATTGATAGACTAAGTGATTACAGTCAAAAAGTATTCAGTGATAAAATGTCGTAAGTGATATACTTTCTGAGATATTTGAATTCAAATCCGTAGAAAAGTAAAGCTAAAAACTTCGTTTTGGCGGACATTGATAAAACGTGTGTCAATTGATAGACTAAGTGATTACAGTCAAAAAGTATTCAGTGATAAAATGTCGTAAGTGATATACTTTCTGAGATATTTGAATTCAAATCCGTAGAAAAATGAAGCTAATAACTTCGTTTTGGCGGACATTGATAAAACGTGTGTCAATTGATAGACTAAGTGATTATGGCAATATTACCCAATCTTATTGGACCCAACCTTAACCCCCCCCCCCCCTCCAAAAATTTTCCAAAAACTCTTATATCTCCTAAACGGTTCGTCTTAGACGATTTCTGACTAAATTTCCATCCCCCCCGTAGGACCCATACTTGCAATATTACCCAATCTTATTAGACCCAACCTTGACCCCCCCCTCCAAAAATTTTCCAAAAACTCCTTATATCTCCTAAACGGTTCGTCTTAGACGATTTCTGACTAAATTTCCATCCCCCCCGTAGGACCCATACTTGCAATATTACTCAATCTTATTGGACCCAACTTTAACCCCCCCTCAAAAAAATTTCACCTCCGCATTTTTAAAAATAAATTTTTCCTAGAACTCCTTATATCTCCTAAACGGTACGTCCTAGCCGATTTCTGACTGAATTTCCATCCCCCCCGTAGGACCCATACTTGCAATATTACCCAATCTTATTGGACCCAACCTTAACCCCCCCCTCCAAAAATTTTCCAAAAACTCCTTATATCTCCTAAACGGTTCGTCTTAGACGATTTCTGACTAAATTTTCATCCCCCCCGTAGAACCCATACTTGCAATATTACCCAATCTTATTAGACCCAACCTTGACCCCCCCCCTCCAAAAATTTTCCAAAAACTCCTTATATCTCCTAAACGGTTCGTCTTAGACGATTTCTGACTAAATTTCCATCCCCCCCATAGGATCCATACTTACAATATTACCCAATCCTATTGGACCCAACCTTAACCCCCCCCTCCAAAATTTTTCCGAAAACTCTTTATATCTCCTAAACGGTTCGTCTTAGACGATTTCTGACTAAATTTCCATCCCCCCCGTAGGACCCATACTTGCAATATTACCCAATCTCATTAGACCCAACCTTGACCCTCCCTCCAAAAATTTTCCAAAAATTCCTTATATCTCCTAAACGGTTCGTCTTAGACGATTTCTGACTAAATTTCCTTCCCCCCCATAGGATCCATACTTACAATATTACCCAATCCTATTGGACCTAACCTTAACCCCCCCCTCCCAAAATTTTCCAAAAACTCCTTATATCTCCTAAACGGTTCGTCTTAGACGATTTCTGACTAAATTTCCATCCCCCCCGTAGGATCCATACTTAATAATAAAAATATTTTCAATTTGTCAACCCGCTAAATATAGTTTTTAAAAAACTTCACGATAGTAATTTTGATTTTTTTTTTTTTTTTTATGGAAATAGCCGGCAAACGAGCTGACGATCCACCTGATGTTAAGTGGCTATCGTCGCCCATGGATATCAGCAACACCAAAGGCATCACTGATGCGTTGCCGGCCAAGAAAGAGAGAAGAAAAAGAAAGAAAGAACTGGCTCTCAAGCCCCCAGCCGGAACACGACGAGTCGTTTGGCGGCTGACTCATGCTCGAGAGTGGTAGCTATCCAGGCGAACCCCATGAAGAAATAATAATAGTAATAATGGTATTAATTTATGTATATTTGTCTGGAAAAAAATTACTATTGTGGTCAAAAATGACAACTGTAGCTCAATAAATACGGAAATTACATTGAAGTATAATGTTATAGAACAGACATCTCAAACAAAACGTGTCCCGCCCGGGAGGTTCTATTTTCAAAATTGAGCCCCTGTTCTCCTTTCAAAATCGAACGAATCCATTGGACATTGAAGCCGCTCGGCGCCAATTCATTGGGACATACATTGTGTTCGCGGTGTCTGTTCTATACGCTAGTAGTAATACTTCAATGGGAAATTATGATTTTTTTTCGAGAAATCAATGGGTAAGTTTTTCGGCTCTAGTGAACAATTTGATATTTGTGGGTTACTACATGTTTGCTTTTAAGCGTCGATATTGTACCTACAATATAAGTAGCCTAATAGGATTCAATATTAGGTGGTCTTTAAACAACATGTAATAACATCTATAAATTAATATATATTATATTATACAAATAAATTTATTATTATTATCGAAATAAAGTACTGAAACATTTTTCTATTCTTTATTACGTATACGTCAGATCAATAAATAGGTATAGGTAATAATATTTAACAATAAATATTGTATTGTCAAGATTCAAGCAAGATTTAAAATTGAACTACTGCTTGAAGTATAATACCGTGATGCGAAGATTTCTGGCGGTCATTGCCCTAAGTCTACAGCGCGCGAATTGCGACTCGAGGGGACGGGAGTTTGCGGGGCGCAGGGTAGCGGCTAAAATGCCTACAGCGGACGAATACTACCGCCTTAATATGCCGTGTTGCCCGTGTTTGATAAGAAGACCAAGTCTGGACTCTGAGAATCTTATAATCGAGGAGTTTGAAGAAGCTGACGTAACAGTTTAGGGTGAACCGGGATAGGTACTTAGGTACTGTTGTTTGTAAGTCCCCCTATAAATGCTTGGTTTAAGTAAAATAAACTTGATAAGTGCGAGTTAAACTCGCTTGGAGAGGGTTCCGTACGGTGATTATGTATTTACAGATATTTTCCTATTTTATTTATTTATGACCTTTCTTTAAGACCATAGACTTCTTATAGCTATTCCTGTAATATATAATTAAAGAACTATTTTATTTCAAATCCATATAATAAGCCCTTTCATATGAAATGCCACACGATACGGTTTGCAGAACAGCTCTTTTTTAATATAGATTTCGTTAAAAGCTTTTTTGAAAATTCATTTGTTTTGTTTGGGTCACAAAATAGCACATGTGAACCAAATTTCAACTCAATTTGTCCAGTGAAGGGTGGTCGCCTAGACGCACGAGTATATATAAGGTTTTTCTTCGGAACCCTAATAATAATTAAAAATGGCTAGCATAGAATTTTTGTATCATTTCTTTTATTGATCACACTCTTCATTCCTCTAAGGATCCAATTCTGAAGTC
Organism: Thymelicus acteon; assembly: GCA_951805285.1. NCBI lineage: Eukaryota > Metazoa > Arthropoda > Insecta > Lepidoptera > Hesperiidae > Thymelicus > Thymelicus acteon. The sequence continues at coordinate 18,736,184 of OX638223.1, forward strand.
CACGCAGACGAAGTCGCGGGTAGAAGCTAGTATAATATATAAAAATCTAGTTGCCACCTAAAATTCTCCTGGTACTGAATCAAACTAGACGTTCTCGGCTTACACGAGGATTAAAATTCTTCATACCCTTGCCAATTTACTTGCCCACAAATTGTACACAAAACTTTGACCACATCGTATAGACACACACTGAAACTATCCTATTCAATCCTCGTTACCTGAACCCTCTCATGAACTACAATTCAGTATCACATGTCCAAGTCCAAACAAGTCGGGCCGTAACTCATCTCGGAGCTAGGGAAGAGTCTCAAATCTGAAATAGCTTAGCCGCAAGGGATCTTAGGTTAGGGTTGCCATCTGGCATAGTACCATCTGGTACTACTGAAATATCTGGACAAAACTTCAAAATCTCGGGATTTATCGGGACAAAAATGTTTTTTGGGAATAGCCGGCAAACGAGCTGACGACTAAAAAACGGCTAATGCGCGTGCGGCAAACGTTATGTTGAATCGATTGAATTGTCGGGACATTTTGTATTTTGTCGAGACTCTGGACATCATGTGAAATGTCGCAACAATCCAGACGAATTCCGATCATCTGACAACCCTATCTTAGGTACGAGTAAATCAGTTTCCAAACAAAGGTATTCTCTCGGAAAATCAATTTACTTATCTTATGCAACTATAGCTGGTCTACTTTTCCAGGGTGATAATTTGCAGTAGGAATTGATATGTTATTTTGTGTCGAAATGACGATACAATCGTTGAGGTATCGCTTTAATTCGCCTCCCCAGGACAGAAATATTTATAAATGAAAAATAAACTTTATGGAAGAAATCCTCCAATCTACGGGCAAAGTCGCATTTACATCGAAATGCTACTGTACTACGTAATAGGGATGTTGACTAATTTTAGGATTCAATTTGATTTTATAGATAGAACCTTAAGATTCATGAAAAAAGTATTATAAAAATAATAATCTTCAATTTAAAGACAAAAATTGATAAATTTAAAAATCATTTTCATATTTCCCACCAAAAACGTCACGTGACGTCACTAGCCGATATTCAATACTATCCGTCGACTGAAGTTAGTTGCACTTGCATATAAAATACGAACAATGACGTCATAAGCTCAAAATGGCGTTTGAGGTCACGTGACAATAAGTACTATTTTTAACATTTTAAAATAATTATATTTAATTTATTGTGATTGATTTCGACAAAAGAATAATATTTAAGGTGTTAAAATGTTTTCTTAGATACTTTAAACATAAATTTATTTTAATTTACTGATAGTGTCAACATCCCTATTTCAAAGAAATAAGTGCAAATACAGCGTACAGAAATAGCGGCTGTGTCATGCGTACCTACTATTTATAGAATACTCCTACTCGTATCTATTTTAATAGATATTACACAATATCTTACCGTATAATATTAATTATACACCGCAGTGTATCATGCCTAATTTCTATATTTACACTTTATTAAACAAAACTTAAAGTCCATCAATATTTTCATGCTTAACAACTTGTATAAAAAAAATCATGGATCTACCTCAGACAAAAGTGTGAGCAAAAACATAAAGTTAATCACAGAAGGACTATAGCTTTGCTGCTTTTACCCCAATACCAAGCTTCGATCATAGATCATAGACCTATAAGTATGTATTTCGATTAACGTATCATTGTTTTCTATTTTTATGAACTTTCAATAGTATTATAAATTGAAGTATGTATAGGCACAGAAGAAATAATAGTACTTATAATAAGTAGTATAGCTCTTAAATGACCAGCTAAATATATTATTTATGTTAATTCGAGAGCGAACAACCATTAACCATGTATCGAAAAATGAATGTCACAAGCGTTGTAAATCTCATATTTTTCTAAATAATGTCGAAATAAAACAAAACAAATCGGGACTTTTTGCATATCATGTAGATTACTAGATTCAATTCTTGCAATTTATATGTACACCCATAATACGCAAGTCAGGTACCTATATACCTACCTACTTCATTAACCTTAGCCGTACCGACCCATCAAGCTTTTAAGGGTTTGTAATTACATAATTTAATGGACTTGTGTTTATAAATCAATTTAAGAAAACCTTTTCTTTCATCGCTAAGTAATTTCATTATAAAATTGTATTCCTATCTATTTCAAATAAATTAATTTAATGTTTATTGTGATTTTTATCACGTTTCACAATGACGAGCACTTACTGAGTATGTACTACATACTACACAATTGCTCATTTTGGTCACAAAATTGTAGGGCTTCTTTGTATCTTACCGACACGGCATCAAAGACAAACAATAAGAAAATCTTATACCTAAAACAGAAAGTCAGTAATAACATTAAACATAGTACCTATGTATGTAGTATGTACCTACCTACCTACATACGTTACTTGTAATGGCCGCGGTAGTGTTAGTGAACTAGCTCAAGTAACGCTTGCGTCGCAGATTGCGAGTGGAAATGCTAGCTCGCGGTCCAGCCGACTAGCTGAGTAGCCACTCTAGCCTCTAGCCCGCCGTGAGGCAGCCCCTCGAGCGCCTCATTACTCGGCCGCGACCGCTCAACGTTTTGTTATTTGCAACGTCTAAATTCGTCTAGCGCTACAAGGTCACTTGGCCTAACACGACGCACGCCGCACCGCACCGCACCGCACGCCGTGCGTAAGACACCCAAAAAAATGTTCATTAACGACCGCTGCCGTGACGCAGTGCAAAGATTATCGCGATTATGCAGACGCGCTCCTTTGAATTTGGAATTCGGGTAATGTTTTGTTTTGAATTTCGAAAGATTATTTTTTGTCGTAACATTTCGATTTTTCAATTTCAATCAAGGCTTAGGTTTTGATTTGTGTTAACTTATTAATCGAATCACTTATGAATGAGAAATTAACGTTTCTTTTATATGTTTACTCGTAAACATGGTTAAGGAAAATACTTTAAACTTGTTTATTTCTAGGAAGGCAGTGTGTTATTTACAATAAAAAAATTAAATTAAAACACTTCCAAACAATAAAATGAGTTTTGGGAAATTTTGCGCATCTTACGTTACCTTTAACTAATACGCCTTTGAAATTCAAGCTGACGTAGCTTTCCTTCTCCAACAATTTTCACTTTAAAAGCTAATAAGGACACTGATGGGTAATTGCCTCTCAAAAGCCCGGAATACTGATCAAACAAGGCCCTTCTATATTTTTATAGCCCAAACAATGAGCCCAAACAGTAAGATATGTTCATTATATTTTTATTACCAATGTTACGCACTTTAGATCTTTTTCCACAGATAGAGAGGCAGAGAAACTAAGTACACAACTAGAAGTAGGTAGTAATAGTAATGCAAGAAATATGTTTTTTTGAGTAAAAATGAGGCACATTTCATAGTAGATGCAATTCAATCTATGTTTAATAACACTACGAGTAATATATTATCATCTATTGATAAGCATACTAATTTCAGTCAGACTTATTGGAACTGGGAGTCAAATACTGTGCCCCATGCGTGATATCGTATCGTGTTCTCTACCGGCTAACAAATTTTTGCAAATGTTATTTGTCCACGTTAGATGACCATTAAACGCAATCCCACACGGAGGGGTGACATTGGCATGGCTACTTTCATCGCGCACTGTGCAGATGACTAGAAAATTGTGTAATATCCCCATCACTCAGTCATTGGAAAATGGCTTGCGATATTATAGATTTAACATAGCCGGGCTATGACTATTTTTCAGAAGCGTCATTGTAAAAACCAAAAAAAAATCCGTGATGTTGATGTTGAAGACGGAGTCGACTTCTAGTGAGATCACCATCGAAAGTAAAATGTCGCGTATAGTTTTAAATAAGAGATAATACCTAATTCATAAATAATTTCCTAAATATACTTTTATACGTATATCGTCGATCACTGTTTCTGCGTCGTACTTAATCTTTGATGTTAAGATCGTTGTCCGGGGCCCGCGTACCGGGTGGTTCGAAGCACGTGGCCTCGCCGCCGTAGAGCTGCGTTTAATTATTACAGTACAAAACACTTCACGATCACTTCAGCCTCGTAACATCTTGTTGCGTATTTCAATAATATAATATAACCTTATAAACAACGGAATAAATTATTAAACCCGAAGCGTTTATATTATTATTGTACACGCCATAATAAAAGTTTACGTTACCGTATTTCACCATCTGTCGATGGGATCATCGTCCGGGGCTCGGTAATTCCAATAGCCTTGTAACGTGTTCATTTTAATTATAAACAATCGTTCGATAACAGAACTATATGTTGAAACGCCAAAGACCAGTTACGAAATCAACCTGTGGTAAGTCGATGTTTTTTTATAACAAGGCAATAAAGTTTATTCTTAGTGCGTTCATTAAATCAAAAATGGTAAAATATGTATAGATCGATGAAGGCATTATTTTATGTCAATTAACGATTAATAAATCCGGGGACCAAAACGATTTATTAGTATCGATTAATGGACAGTTTGAACCTGTGTACTGTTGAATGTGATGACGCGTGTAGGTACAAACAGTAAAGGTGGTAGTTCTGCGTCGTTCGCCAGTCTATGTGCAGCGAGAGCGTTGTCCGGGGCCCGCGTGGTAGCCGTAGCCGACAGACTGCCGTAATGTTTTTCATTTTCATACGCCACTACGTTGTTTCAAAACAATACGAGTATTTACGCGTATGCGTATTGTACGTGTGACTTGCGCTGTCAGCTGGATGTGATTGCTACAGGAAGACGTATCAACAATTGTGCATGGTTCGACTTTGTAAAAAGGCATGCCGTCATCCGAATTTATATCCATGTTGTTGTAAACGTGATTACGGCGGATTTGTACATAAAAGATGATTGTAGGCATTCTCTAAATAAGAAACAATTACTTTATTGCTTTGAGCCTTTGACAGTTGAGCCTGAAAAATACATTAATTAACATAATTATTTTATAAACGTTTAGGTTTCCCATCGTATCATTTAAAACTGTTGTTCGTTGCGTTACGTATTAATAGATTCATACATATACTAGCTGCCCGGACAGACTTCGTTCTGTCAAAAGTTTTTTTTTATTAAAACCTTCCGTCTGTCCTATCTTTCAAGTTGGATCAAACTGCACACGATGTGCAAATTTTATTAAAATCGGTTAAATAGTTTAGGAGTCCATCGCGGACAAAAAACGTGACACGTAATTTATATATATAATACTAGCTGACTCGCCAAACGTTGTTCTGCTAAAAATTTAGGGGTGGACCACCCTTAACATTTAGGGGGATGAAAAATAGATGTTGTCCTATTATCCACCCTAGCCGATATGCACGCCAAAGAACACGAAAATTGGTCGAGCCGGTTCGGAGGTTTAACTTCTAACACCGTGACACGAGAATTTTATATATTAAGTATATTAAGATTATAAGCTAATTCTTCCGATACATCTATCGTTATTATACATTTCTAGCTTCAAACATGAATAAATTTTAAATAAAGTTTCATCCTGTATTTTAATCTCTTAGGGCAGGAAGTCTACGAAGCTCTACGAAGAGCTCACTCGATGAAGCTTGGTAAAGAGTTTCACGATCTAGGTTCACGTTCACCAGTGTATAATGATGGTTGTGGTAAATAGTAAAAGTAAAATAGTAAATAGTAAACGCTTACACGGGTGGCATGGATGACACAATATACATACTTATAACACATCACAATAACACCCATGACCCGAGTACAAATATTTATCTATGACATAAATATCTGCCCCGGCGAGAATAGAACCCGGGACCCCTCGCTTCGCAGGCAGGCTAACTAGGCTACAGGGTCATCAAAGGTGTGGTAGTTGTTTTTTTTTAATATTTCAGCCACGTTATTATAAACGCCACGCATTAACAATAAAGTGTCAATCGTATTATTTAGCTGTAGGCCCCTTAAGAGAGACCCGTGCTCAGTACTGGGCCATCAATGGGTTGAAGACTTTAAGCCAAATCGTATGGTACGAGTTTATTACCCAAAGCGCGCAGTGCGTCGTCCCACGCTAGCACTCGTATTTCCGTGTTTTAACGCAGTGAATACGCTACTATCACTACGATGTATAACCGATGACTCATATTTACGCGGTTCCAAATTATGTTTGGACATTCGCGTTCGTGAGAATAACACGCCGAGTGTTCCTGCGTCTTTACAAGACGGATCGGATATTTACAAAAATATCTCTACGCATTGAACGCATTGTACTCATGTCTGTATTTATCGCTGTTTATTTTCGCTTCAGATTTTCACTCTAAATAAAGCTCTAATTCACAAGGTTGGCTAGTTCAATGGCTAGTTCTAGGCTCTCCTGTGAATCAAGGATAAGTTTGGTTGCCTGTTTTGAGACAATGTTATTTGTAATGACAACGGCTCTGCAAAGATGAATAGCGTTGTCAATTACATAATCTAAAGGTCCAGAAATCGATTCCAGAGTTCCAGACCTGCAAGGCTATTCTGTTTTGTAACTCGACAGCGGAATCCGCGATGAGTTTCAAAATTGAAGTTCAAGTTCGAGACTCACTTCATTTCGCAAGTGCGTACTAGATGATTAGAGAATGACATATCAAGATGATGCAAGTTCGCTTTCGAGTCTCACTTGAGTGGGCTTCGATTTCGAGTTCGTATTTTAGAGAATAGCCCTCCTGGGCTGGGTAGGATTATGGAATAACTAGCACTATACATGCGGCTTTGCCGGCGTTTCCGGGATTGTACCCTATATTATTTTACGTAATATACTAAATCATAAATCATAAAATAAATAAAAGTACTGATAGCCAGCGGTTAGAACGTTAGTCTTCCGAACGCAGGGGCACTAGTTCAAATCCTGGCACGCACCTCTAATTTTCAAATATTATGTGCGCATTACAAGTTAATTATTGCTTCAGTAAAGGAAACCTCGTGAGGAAACCTACACACCGGAGGGTGCTTCATAATGCTCTCATAGGTGTGTGAAGTCTACCAATCCGCATTTGGCCAGCGTGGTAGACTTTGTACCCCTCACATTGTGAGAGGAGACCCCGAGCCCAGCAGTGGGACAATTATGAAAATGCCTTCAGTAGTGTCATTGCTTGAAAGAGTAACAAACATCCAAACATGTTCACAAACAATCTTTCACATCTATAATATTAGTAGGGTAATAATAACGATTTTAAAAGGAAAACTATCACAGCCAAGTAGGCTAGTTGATCAACATCCAACTACGGAACCCTGCAGTATGCGTCGCTCTACATGCACTTGGCCGTATTTTATTTTTACTTCTAATACATTACTCGTACGATGTAACCTCCGAACCAGCCTCCCCCTCCACCCTCCAGCCGCCCTCCCGCCCCCAGCAGCCTCTAATGTCGTTTACATCTGGATAGATCGCTGACTCAAGAATATTACTCGTCTCACCAAAAGATTCAAGATATTTAAAATCCTTCCTTAGTAGATGCCTACGTCATGATAGGAATACGTGTGCGAAATTTTAAGTTTCTAGCCCCTAAGGGTTTGGCCTGTACGTTGATAGATCAGTCAATCACTTTTGCCTTTTATACCTTTAAGATAAGAAGCGCTCTAGTGTTGTCCAAGACAATAAGTACCCTATCTCAGACCAGATCATAGTCTACCTCTTTGCTAAATTTGATGAAAATTTGTTCAGTATTTTTTGCGTGAAAGAGTTACAAACATCCATTCAAACTTTGATTAGTAGGATGCTAATTCTGTGTAAAAATCCTAAAGTGACCAAGGGAAAAACAAAAACTCACATTTCCTTTAGGCATCACAGCCAGTGGCATTACTTACTGTAAGTAAAGCACACAGAAGCGTTGTTTTAAGGGATTGAAGTTTGAATCTGTGGTCCTCGACCCATTTCATCGTGACAGGACCCGACTCAGCACTCCATGCAGAAAGCTATAATGAATCGATGATAATAATGATGATTCAAAAGACAACACACGTGAATATGTGTGTGCGTGGGTGTGTGTGTGTTTATGTGTATGTGTACTTAAACTTAAACTTTATTTCATCTGGTGTCATAACAAAATCTCTGAGAGTCAAACGCGCCCTTAGCTCCAAGTGTAAACACTAAAAGTAGGAGATAACTCGATTATGTTTTATTGTGCATTGATGAGTCTGTTTTCCAAATTGAAGTGACCTTGTTTATTGGATTACCAAGAATAACGACCAAGTGACGTGTCTCTGATCATCACATGTCTTTCGAGATGAAAAGCTTATTAAGACATTGCTAAATTTAATTGAAACTTTCGAAATGTAGCGTCTTCGAGAACAAACTTGCCTCACGTTAAGATCAGGCGTTAATTGGCGGAGAACCATTGTTATCAAGTTAGCATCAGTTCACTTTGCAACTAACTTTGTTATCAGGGTCACCGATAGGGGATAAAAAACTTTCGACACTTGGGTTAGCCAGTAACTTCTCTAATAATCGGCACTGGAGCACCGTGGTAGCTGGTGGAGAATGTTCTACTCTACTACTCTCTACATAATCCTGATGTACTCTGTTATTTCTAAATATAATGATCATGTAATAGATCAATCTATCAGTGAGTCAGAATAAATCCGCAGAATCTATTATGTAAATATTAAGTTACTATTCAAGTCAATATAATTAACAACTTGAAATCGTTTTCAACGTTGAAGGCCTTCGGGTGACATAAAAACTTTAGAACTCATTTGGGTCTGCTACTGAGCCCTCTACCAGCGCAGCTAGAATAGATTTGTGAATTAAGTTCGAACCGCTCAAATCTAAAAGTTCACTTTCGTATGATAATGTATCTATAAAACTTATATTTCACGGTTAATATGACTCAGATTTGGAGCCTAATTGGGGACCAACATCGTAACATCCGTTTGAAATAGTTCAATGTATTGATGTCTGCCACAATTAATCTTATTGTTAGTAGAGATCTACTTGAACACCGAGAGTTCCCGGGTTCGACTCCCTGCTGGATCACACGATTGAGTATCTGATTTAATGTTTTTCCTCAGGTCGAAGGTATTGATGTTTATACGTTTACATATATTTATTCTGTTTTAATTGGTTTATGCTGATTTTTTACTTTTATTTATTACCATTACTAGCTGACTCGGCGAACTTTGTATCACTTAACTATCAAGGAATGTAGTGATACTTTTAACGAAGCTTTTATAGTTTTAGTTGGTTTAACAAATCAGAGATCATTAAAATCGGTACAGCCATCTTAGCCTCTCCACCCTCTCCCTCTCCCTCTAACTCTAACTCTCCCTCTCTGTCTCCCTCCCCCTTACATTAAGCTTAAGCTTACAGATTATTTTCACATTTGTAAGTTCTGCCGAGAGTAGAAAATAATTAAAGTACTAATATCGCTATTTAAAAAAATAGGGGTTGGTAGGAGGAGGAAAATTTAGGGTTGTATGTACTTTTTAATGTCAAATCATAAAAAAAATTGTCCGAAAAATTAAAAAAAAAATTGGGGTAGGCCATCCTTATCATTCAAGGGTATGAAAAATAGTTTAAGTCCTATTCTCAGAGTTACTGAATAAACACACAAAATTTCATAAGAATCGGTCAAGCCATTTCGGAGGAGTTTTGTTACTAACACTGTGACGACACGAGAATTTTATATATTCGATACTATTATTTTAAGTTAGTACTTTTATTTTCCCTGCTTTTGTACTCAGTGCATATAAACTTTGATCTGGCCTGTACAATAACGTATTCATTATATTATTTAAATGTATCTCAAAACATAGTTGGACACTACCGGTTGAGCTCGAAATGAAACCCTTTTGTAAAGAAACGACTGAATAATACATTCATTGTGAATTTTGACAATCAATTCAATCAGGCTTTTGGAGAATTTGAGAAATAGAGAATTGGAGAAACACGTCAAGAATAGACCCTTAGCAAACAGCATTTCTGTTTTCGCGACACAGAACAGAAGACTTAGGACCTCATTGTTCTAAACCAAGCAGTAAATGAAGACTGGGATCTTGTTTTAGAAAATGAAATTTCTAATCAAATTTATAATTGAGGGTTCGTTCACAATGGACCGATTCAATGTAACTTCAATTGAAATCAGTCGACGCAGATTGGTACGCAAGGATTTTTCGGAGATCAATTTTAAATTACAGGTGAATTATCGCTTGGAAGCATTAAAGTATACGTATAATTTCATAGAACAGACATCTCGAACAAAATGTGTCCCGCCGGGAGGTTCTATTTTCAAAATTGAGCCCCCGTTCTCCTTTCAAAATTAGAACGAATCCATTGAAAATTAAAGCCGATTGGCGCCAATTCCAGACCCTCTCTTTCCCACTGGGCACTCTGGGCAAGTGCCCAGGGCCCCGTGATGGATAGGGGCCCCCTAGTTCCTGCCATATTTATTACCGAAAAACTTTTTTAATTAAAATAAATCGAACCTAAATTACGGACTACAATACCAATTTGCTTATTAGCTTTTGCATGAGCGAAGCTACTCTATTCTCGCCCAAAAATTAGGCTTTCTGATTTCAGAATGCTTAGTATAAATCAATAAAAATAAATCTAGAAGTTTTCTTATCTACTTTCTATTCTAACTTAAGTTATTTATTCTAACATAACAATAGTGTTCGGTCAAATTCATAGGGGCCCCATTATCCTAATATGCCCAGGGCCACCAATAGGTTAAAGACGGCCTTGGCCAATTCATTGGGACATACATTGTGTTCGCGGTGTCGCTTCTACCTATATGCTAGTAATAATACTTCAATGCTTGGAGGTAGTTTTACGTGTAGAGAAGAAGCAGCCGGTTTCTAACAAATATCTGTCCTAAGTTGACCTTATTAGTATCATATGCTCAGGAATCACCGATGCGTTGCCGGCCAAGAAAGAACAAGCTGTCAAAATTCCCAGACGGAACATAACGAGTCGTTTGCTGGCTGGCTCTAGCAAAACTCTGACATGGACCTCTGTAACTTATTACTCTGTGGTAATATTATGCATATCGATGTGCATGCATCATGTTGCATGACTAAAATCTACTTCCTGGGAATCGAGAGGCAAAAGAACCGCAAATCACACGAACATCCTTATGTTTGATAACCAAGCAGTCACCAGAAATAGGTTGCCGTCGTCAACTTGACGACTGTACGCCACGCAAGAGAGTCACGCTAGCTGGAGCCCGCACCGCGTGCCACGGAGACTGAACCAATAAATGTCGTACAAGGAATCATAAATTAAGTAGAAAGTGAGGTTGGATAGAACTTTGGCAAATAACCCTTGATTGATCTGAAAATATTCTGTGATTGATCTGGGAATGCTTGAGCTGTTTTAATCTCTTAATGATATCCTTATTTTTTTGTGCCCGCTACTGGCAGTTCTTGAGCGCTTCCGTGCTTCGGAGTGCACGTAGAAACCGTTTGTCATAGTAACATATCATCTTGAAAGATGCGATGTCGGAGGTCTTTGGGCGGCATGAAAACTACCGGCACTTGGGTAAGAAACTAAACTACACCAATCCGGACTGGAGCAGCGTGGTGGAGTATGCTCTAGGCTTGCTTAAGAGGCCCGTGCTCAGTAGTGGGCCATTAATGGGTTGTACCCATTCATTGAAGAGATCATGACGATAACATTCCATCACCGGTGAGACAGTAATTGTCGTATGAAGTGATGAATTCAGCAGACATGTTAATTAATCTTTTAATATTCTAATTAAGGGCGCGCGATCGCGACTTTATTTTAAAATTGCTAAATGGCTAATGGTTTTAATTAATATTAACAGTAAGGGGTCCATTTAAGAAATATTTGGCTTTAAAGTGCTAATTATGGTTATGAGTCCGTCCCCTCCTCCCTGCTAGCTAAACGGTTGAAGTTGGACAAGTGAAAAAATTCTCAAAAATACTTTTTTGAAAAAATAAATAAAATAAAAATAATTTTGTGAAAAAATTCTCAAAAATAGTTTGATAAATAGAATTTACAAGGAAAACTACCACGGTAGCGTAATTAGTTAATGAGTAATAGTCGACAAACTTACTACTTCGGAGCCCTACGTTGCGCGTGGCCTGACACGCACTTGCCCGGTTTTTAATACCACGGTCTGTACCTTAAAAGTTAAAACCAATCCGAAAATGCTGTCAGTTTAATAGGTCCCTAAATTATAAAGTATAATTAGAAATAATTTTTAGATACGGATTACATAATTGCAAAGTGAATTTGTTCAACATAATTCTGAATATTAAAATTTATATCAAACTAATTACTTATGAGCTCCTTAACGTTCTTTATAAGAGAGTTTTCATTGCGAACGTTGTCATTAGTATTCAAGCATTTTATTTTATAATATAAATGAGAGGTCATGTTTACTGCCTGTTAATTCAAAGCGCAATAAAATGTATATTTGAGTTTCGTTGAAGTTTTTTAGTGGATGGCTGTTCGGATACAGGCTATACTTATTTAATTCATTGGCAATCCAAGCGGAAGATAAATCGGTTTAAAGAAACTTTATTCTCATAAGACATAATCACTTACATGAGAATTACACATTTTTACAAACACAGTAATAATATTGAGTCCGGTGCGGGTAGACATAGAGGATTGCGTGTTCAAGACGTTAAGTGGTGTTCCAAGTAAAAAGAGCTTGGCTGTTACACAATTTGACGACCCTGTAGCCTAGTTGGTAGCGACCCTGCCTGCGAAGCGAGGGGTCCCAGGTTCGATTCCCGGCCAGGGCAGATATTTATGTGGCAGATAAATATTTGTACTCGGGTCATGGGAGTTACTGTGATGTGTTATGTGTAGTCCATGCCACCCGCGACACAGGTAATAACCTACTGCGGGGGTATGAGTGTGTTAGCGTTTAATTATAGATCTAAAAATTGTACAGTTATTCCTCCTGTTGTAATACAAAGTCGAATAATTTATTTTTAAACATATGTATTGAACTCGCTTCTTTTATGTTGTTTGGAAGTCTGATTGCGCTCCTGCATAGGATAAGCTCCTGCATAAGATAAATGCACCATGAACAGTTGGTATTAGTATCGATGGAGTCGTTAAGCCACTAAGTGGGTCTTAAAAACTTGGCGACGCGACCGTGGCGCACGTTGGCTACGAAACCCTTCACCAATGTTGTAGAAGACTAGAAGCCATGGAGGATTTAAAAAGTACCAATTTATTATTAAATCAATCAGGTAGGTAAAATACTAACAATCATAATATTCTCTACTAAGTTTATAACTACTTTTCTAGTACTAAAATGTTCCTGTATTAAATATCCAGTCATCCAAAATTTTTGAACCCAACTATTCTCAAAAACAACGTCAAATAATTTTGTTGGAAAATAAGTTCGAAAAGTAATACCTACGATACTTTAGACGACTTAATTAAGATGTTACCGCAAAAATTATGAAACATATCGAACTAACTTTGGACAATGCTGAGTGAGTGTAATTAAGTTTTCCAATCTCACTGTTAGGTAACGAGCGATAACGTTCCCATAGGAGTGGCTGGACGCGAGCGACTGCCCGACCTCGCGATCTTTCGCAAGTCCCGCAACCCGCGACAACCCGGGGCAACCCGGGGTAACCGCCGCAACCCGCCACCGCGCCACCGCTATTGTACCGACCGCTCCTCACCACTCCAGCCTCCAGCCGCCTTACAAATTAGTGTTAGCCGTTATCGATATTTAACGTTCACTACAATCGATAAAAAGTAGATTTTTTAGTGTTTCCATGTACATACTTACGTGCCACTATCTTTGGCGCATGTTCTGTTTGATTCAATGATTTCACAAGGAAGTAGAGGTCTTCGGAACATTTCACTCAAAATGTTGTTTATACAAGCAAAAGTGGCGATATCTCTCTCTTCTTCACCTCACGAACTAGGTCCTATCGGAGCGTTTTCGGACGGATTTTGAACGTCATATTTTGTCCAAAATAGGCACTCCATGCACCTAGTAAAAACTACGTGTTGTAATTATTTTTATTAGATATATGTATACATATGTTATTCTTGATACATTTTACTATGTATTCCTAAAGTTCTCAAACTTCATACTCTACCACTATATAAGTAATATCGTTACAGCAATGAATGAATTACAATATAGAGTAAGGCTCACTAATTAGTAATTACTATTATGACAATGAATAACAAGCTATTATATAGAGTGCGGCATCAAGTCCTTCTTGCTATAAAGATTCGTATCTTTAAAATAATTTTAATTTCAATGCAAATTAATATTACCACGGCTCAGGGGACGTACGGAACCAGAAGTTATAAACAATTGCTACAGTTTTGATTAAAGGTTAAAAACATCGTAACACGTCGTTAGCAGTTAATTAGTTTTATTTCAATGTTATCCCACGTGACGGTCTCAGTATGCGTCAGAAACACGCCCTCAATTGTGTAAATGGTTCTACAATATTAAGCAAGTATCTTTTTATATTATAAACATGGCTGTTTTTAGTATCATCGTCGGCCTCAACTGGTTTCGTCTACATTCGACATTTGAATAGATAATATCGAACTCAAAGACGGTGTTGTCTGGGCCTCGGAGTATTTTGGTTTCGGCCAGTATTGTTGTGAGTGGCAGTGTCTGGGTTTGCATTTTTCTGTTCAGTAGATGACAAGAAAATAAATAGTCCCAGTCTAAACCGCGAATAATCCTATAAAAGAGTATTTTGATCTTATAATTCATATTTAAAAATAAAGAATGCAAAAAGTTAAAGAACGTCACAAAACGTAAAAACCTTATAACTACTTACAAAGTAATTGTAGCTTCTTTTTATTTCACACACACTTTTATTTTATGATAAAAAAATTAAGAATATTTTATGTATGTGTGGTTACAGTCGCCTGACTCGCCGGAAACAATAACATATTTTTATATGTCGAGTATCCTAGCTAACATAGGATGTCTATTATCTAGGTATAATGGGTATCTTATATTGCATCCCATTAACCATGATATTAGATTATTCATTATTAAAAGTAGATTTGATTATTAACAAGACATGTTTTAATAATTTATACGCCTATTTAAAATAATTATTTCAATTCATAACAATTATAAATTGAAATTATAATTAAACTTTAGTTGTAATTGTAAATTAAACTTTTATTAATATATTAATTTTAGTGTAATTTCTCATAATTTTAGTGTAATAAATTGAATTTTTTCAGCTTCACCTACATAGTTACGTGTCAAAATGAAAATTATAGCTGTATAATTTATTATAATTATTGTAATTCATAACTATGGTACGAATTTAGTCTGGTAATTCTTGAAAAAGGAAAAACATCTAATTCAAAAAAAAAATTACGTACCTATTACAGTAAAAAATGTTACAAAAATATTTATGAATAAATTCCGCCGTTTTGAATTAATGACGCCGTAAATAATTTCTGTAACTTAATAGCAGTAAAATTTATGGTAGGTAGTCAAAATTTTTAAAATGATAAAATAAATCTACCACTAAAAGTGAACTTTTTGAGAACTGCCTCATAATTTGCTAATCGCACACATCAAAATCATCATCATCAATGGCAATACTAATCTAAATAATAATCATGGCACCATAGTGAAAACAGTAATCATTTTGATTTATGACGTTATTGTGTTTTAGATGAAAAATTTCCCACGATTATTGCGTGTCTTTAAGTTAAATCTACGTATTAACGTAAGTGATACTTATCGATAACGTCCGTCCTCTGACATCCCTTAGAATCCTAAGCTCTTTGTTAGAAACGATTTTGAATGAGTGTCGTTGCGTGTGTGTGCGTGCCGGCCTTGGACGCGGGCAAAAAGTGGTCCACAATCCACAATCCACAACTGATTCAACTGGAGACTGGAAGTGGCTCTGTGTGCAGTTGCCTGCCTGGCCTGTTGCTACCCACAGTACCCACTACCGGTACACAACACCACTACATCTGTGAAAGGACGATTTAAATGTAGTAATGACGCTAATGCGAGCTGACACGACCTTCATTATTCTTGAGTATAAAATGCGTTGTTTTAGATTCAAACAGATTTCAATTGTCATGTAGAAATGAATAGCGCTGTGCTTGCGTTTGGTTACATTAGTCAATTATCGGCCATACTCTTATTTTCGTGACCCAGCTTTGCTCATTCTTGTTAATACTTGTAAGATGTAAGTTTGAGATGTCCCAAACGCCCAAGACCGGTGACCAAAATATACATAATATGTCGGGGAGCGACCTCTTTGGTTCTACAACGATCGACCGATGCAGATGCTGTCATACAAGAAGTTATGAAGAGAAACTAAATATTTAGAATAAAGAATGTGTCAATCTATTCAGAACAATACGTGTGGGACATTCTATGGGATTTGATGACTGATCACAGAATGGTACAGATTGTTACTGATGTGAACCTTAGGAGAACTGGAAATATATCATGGAGTAAAGTAAAAGGAATATCATTTCATGACCAATACCGTAGAATACTCCCTCTGCTTCACATACATGTACCTATCTGAAATTTTGTCACATACATGTCTGCTCAGACTGGGTATCGAACCCTTGTCGTCTGTGTACAACATTATTTTACTGACTAACATAACATCATAACATAGAGAAACCGAAGATGTTGTATTAATGAATTAAGCAAAAAGCTTGCATTGAAATATGAAGTCGGTTCGGTTCATATAAATTCAAATACAAAAATATAGGTATCACTGATTAACTAATGCACGTCAATTTTTGTACCACCCTTTCAGAAAGGTGTGTCAAGGAGGATAAATAAAATTATACTATTTAAGGGAACAAAATACATTAAAACACTAATGGAGTCCACTGCACAGTTGAAAAAATAAAATAAAGGCACAAAACATTTGGAATGATCCGCGAGTCGCGTAAAATTTCTGTTATACTTCCCTCGGCGGGTGAAAGGGCTTGCGGAAGGTCAGGGGCTCAGGGTAGGCCCCCGCTGCGAGCGGGTTCGAGGCCCGTTTAGCTCGCTTTGTCCCACTTCTGGTTTCGCGAAAGAGTTTGAAAGCTCGTCCCATTGTGTTCAATGCTAAATTTATACGCGTTTGATTCCTGTTTGCTTTTGAAATTGAAATTGGTCGCGTTTTTCGTTTTAATATCGCGACCCTTGACATCATTTAATACTGGACCGAGAGAAACCGGAAAACGTATACCTATAACAGGTCTGGCATGTATAAATTATTTGAGAACTAAGTATATATTCAAATCAAATTATGCGTATATAAAAGAAATTACGTAGACATTAATTTATTGGTTTTTCGATCATATTTCTTAAAAAGTTTTTATTTGTCACAGAATACAGCTGATTTTATTAGTGTTCATAAATGTAGTAATTAATATCGTTTCGGAAAGGTGCGATGTCATAGAAAAGAGGAAATTGTAAAAGCAACTTCTCAGCGCGCCCTTTAAACCAACATTTAAATAATTACGGAGAAAGTTCCTGACCTACGCGGAACCGGTTGCAGCGCTATTATGTCTGGTCTAGGCGCCCTTCACATTCATGTCTGTTTCTTTATTATTATATCTTTATAATTTTATCCATTTAGGGCATAATATCTCAATTAAATGTACATTTATAAACAAAAACTGTATAAAAGTTCCGGTAACGGTAACTTAGTTTTATAGATAAAGAAATGATGATCGCGGTAGTATTTTAAAAATAACAAAAATTTGCAATTACACAATTCGAAAGTACGTTATCTTAAACCCTCCCATAGCAACAGGAGGCCAGCTGACATATATTGAATCCCGTACCTAACACTGAGTTTTTTATAACATCATTGTAACAAGTTTCTTTGCCGTTACAATACTGACAATAAAGTGTAAGTACATTTAAATTCAATAAAAATAAAGAAGGACCTAACCCTAAAAACCGCTTTCACGCTCGCAGTGATCCCCCACCTTTAGCTAAACCCTTTAAGCCGTAGCGAGGGCCGAGGGGGCTCAAGGCGAGTCGCCACGCCGCGGCGCCGCCACGCCGCGCCAGTCCCACTCGCCTTGGTCCAGGCTGCACACAATGGGTCACTGACATCACCCTCCGCGATATCAAGTGTCGGGGGCACGCGGGGCACTCGGGGGCTCTCGGATCGGGTTTAGCTAAATACGTCATTAAAGTGTCATGTCAAACTGCCTTAATGGCTGCGTATTACAACTTATTACTACACCTTATCAAATCAAATCATTTTTATTTGTTAAAGTGCATATACAATAGATACAATTAAATAACTGTATCTACGATAATCCAAATTTAAATAGGCTGATCCGTTGACTTGTCTATCTCTTCGATATAACGACACATTACTTATTTATCTCTACAAGGTTGGTTAAAGATAGTCATCGGGATCGATTAATTTCTTGGGTGAAAATAAGTAAGTACCTGAAGTGTGCCGTGAAATGCTTCCGTGAACTCTAAGTACTTTACATCACACTGAGTCAACTAACTCAGGTCCAGCCTGTGGCCTGTGCTGTTCTCACATTTGAGAACGTGTCAAGCCAAGTGTTTCCTTCTGCCTTGGATCGACACAATTAAGAGGATATTTTACTTTCCACATTCCCGTTTCTACATTTAACGACACGACGCACGGCCGCCGGCAGGTATAAATCCTTTTGTCGTAAACATCCCGATCCCGCCGGCAAGAACGGCGCGGTTTGCCTCGTCTTCGTTATGCGTACCGCGTCCTCGTTCCCACTTCACACCTGCCTATGACGTAGGACTCTTCAAAAAAGAGTGAATAGGCTAAAACTTAGTGCGCTCACCATCCGAGTGACATAGGCTATATTTTATTGTGATTAATAATATTTTTTCCTTCATCACAAGTAAAAATATTTGACGCCCAGCGAAGTGGGTAAGGTTCGGTTGGTAGTAAGTAAAAAAATACGGTTATTCCGCTATACCTAATATGATTTCTAGGCAGTAAGATTGTAGACACGGGCCGTACCCATAAGATATCTGGGTACATAACGTAAGTTTTGTTTAGGAAATTTAGAATTAATACAGTATTACAATTTACCTCAGGCTTCAGTTACTTGAGCACCGATAATATACCCGAGCCTTAAATTGTTCAATTTACCGAGCGCTACGCTGCGATTAAATCGAGCACAAAATAGCTGAAATAATTTAATTATATTTGAGGAATTTATAACTGTTCCACGAATAATATTAATTTTATAGAATCTAGCTAATTCTTATAGCAATACATATTTTTTTACTATTATTTAAAAAGAAGCTTGTTAAAACTTAAATCTAGAGCATATGTTAACGTCTGTAACTTTTTGTAATTACCCGCAATAAAGAAATATATTAATTATTCAATTAGATTAGCATAGCTATACAGCGAGGGAACGCTGCCAGCATTTTAGGTACTGCACCGCAAGGACCTAGCTATATACACTTATTTTAATTTTACTTTATGTATTTATTTTTATATTATATAATGTAAATATATAGTTTTAAATAATTATTTTAAATATAATTTTAAATCTAAAATTAACTAAAATTATTTAGATTATTAAGTATTAGATAAGGATATTATCTATAATATAACATATATAAAACACAAAAAATGTTTGTACGGATGTCCTTTATAGGTACACTCTGAAACCATGCACCCGATATGCCTTAAAATTTTTTCATTTGAAAGGCAACAATCCGGAGATGGTTTGAGAATAATTGGAACGAGAAGGAAAAATTCTGATCACATGATTGATGAAAGTCCGGTAAAATCCGGCCGGATTGAATATGACACCGGATTGCAATCCCTACAATCACCTTTACTACTACAGCTATGTTGAGTAGGTAGTATTTGTAGGTAGTAGTTGTATTTGCTAGGTAGCCTAATTGTAAGTACATTTATCTGTACCATTTTTGTCTGTCAAATTGTTATGAGTTTACTTTCATATGTTCATATGTAATGTACCTATTTGGCGCTCCATCCACCGCTAATTACTTAGCGTATCATCAAAGTAACTCTTAAACGTTTTCTCCGAAACAATTACAGCCTCCACCGTCTTTGATTAAACCTAATAACCAATTCAAACAAATCTGGAACGAGTTCTCAACCTGCCGCAGTGCTGCGGTACCGCGGTGCAGTCACGAAATAAATATTAAGAATAACGTCCCTCTTAGAATGTCACGATGTTTAACAAATACAATAAAAGTTAACATAATTATAAGCATAACTATACAGTGATAGAATTTAATTATCACTTGCTTCGGTGAAGGAAAACATCGTGAGGAAACCTGCACACCGGAGAGTTCTCCATAAAAGTTCTCAAAGGTGTGTGAAGTCTACCAATCCGCACTTGGCCAGCGTGGTAGACTATGGCCTAACACCCCTAACATTGTGAGAGGAGACCCCGAGCCCAGCAGTGGGACAATTATGGGTTGTTGCTTTTTGCTTTGCTTTATACAGTAATTTATTGACATTCATAATTACTTCCATTAAATAAAAATCTGTTGTATGTATCGTATTGAGATGTAGACCTCGAAGCGTCTCTGTTACATTTTACACAATGTTTTAATTGTAAAAGCCATAAAAACAGACAAACAAGCAGAAGGGCTCGTTTATTGTATTACCTGTTATCGTTATTGGATATCAAAATAAAACAAACCTTAAAAAAACCCCGGCAAGTGCGTGTCAGGCCACGCGCAATGTAGGGTTTCGAAGTAGTAAATTTATCGACTATTACTCATTAACTACTTACGTTATCATAGCTGTGATAGTTTTCCTTGTAAATTCATCATATAACCTATTTTTGAGAATTTTTTCACTTGCCCAACTCCAACCGCTTAGCCGGTAGGGGGGGACACTTGACTCTAATCAAAATTAGCACTTTAAAACCAAATATTTCGCAAACGGACCCCTAATTCCAAAAATGGTCTTAGAAGACCCATAATATTTTTGGAAGACCTTTTCAACGATACCTCACAATTTTTTCAATATTTTATTCTACGATTCTGAAGTTTTAATAAAATATGTATATCCATGCCAAATTACAGCTTTCTAGCACTAAGGGTATCGGCGCTTTGCTTCGGACAGACGAACGGACGGAAATGACGAAACTATAAGGGTTCCGATTTTACTTTGGAACCCTAAAAAGCCCGAAGCCAATGTCGTAACTTTGTTAAGATACAATACATAATTTTTGTCAACCCTATTTTAGATAACTCTATGCTCTAACCTCATACAATTCACTGTAAACTACGCAGATATAACCCTAACGTTTACGCACAAACGGCCGTTCGAGTACATCCAGCAAATTGAAACGCCCGGAGCATCTTCAAACCATCTCAAACCTTATGAAACATTTTTATACCATTCTGGATCCTATTCTCATCCAAGAGGTACACGAATATGAAAGTCACGAAATATAACGAGTTCTTTAGAAAACTGCTTACACACAGTTTTGAGGAGCGTCCATGTCAAATCAAAAGCGATCAAAACTTTTCACAGCTACGATCTCGTAATGATTCGTTTGACTGATGGTATATTTACAGTTGTAAACCAAACACGATTACAAACCTTTTGGTTTTTGTTTTTCAAAACAAACTTATTACAAACAGCTTTGAAACGATATACGAACTCTGCCGTTTCTTGTCCTATAAAGAAGAGTTGAAGCGAAGAATAATCTACATAACCGGATTGACTAAGTAGTTAAGTACGCAACTACGCAATGAAATCAATTTGAAATTGAACCAGACGATAGATTCTACTTTCATTACTAACGGATGAAACATAATAGCGACAGAGTGGAGGATCTTTGATAAATAATACGTAGAGGTAAAGATATGTTTTCACGACAAAAGAATTGGAGCAATAAGTAACAAGGGAGTAATGTCGGATTTACATGTTGTTAATTTAACCCACGATTTAGCCGTATTGAAGCGGCTTAGAATACTAACCCCAGTCCCACGCCGGATGGGTGTTGTAAGAGGTGACTAAATCCGGCCCGCTAGTGATAGGGCCCTCGGAGGGATTATATTGGTAATATTGATTTTAATTGTTAAATAATAGCATTATTACTATATTATTTCTCCATGGGTTTTGCCTGGATAGCTACCACCCTTGAGCATGAGACAGCCGCCAAACGACTCGTCGTGTTCCGGCTGGGGCTTAACAGACAGTTCTTTCGTTCTTTCTTTTTCTTCTTTCTTTCTTGGCCGGCAACGCATCAGTGATGCCTTTGGTGTTGCTGATGTCCATGGGCGATGATAGTCACTTACCATCAGGTGGATCGTCAACTAGTTTGCTGGCTATTTCCATATCAAAAAAACGATCACTTGCGCGCGGTGCTCTAAGCACCCCAGTGATTTAAGAACGTAAAAAATTATGGTTTTTTCTTGATTTATAAATGTATGAGTTTGAGTAGCTTCAAATGACGTCTAAACGCTACGATAAGACGTGGGAGAGATGGTGTAGCGACAAACTTTGTACGTAAGGACGTCTTAAAATTTGCGTGGGGGGCTCGCGACACCCCGCGAGTGCTGGTGCTATATTTTTTGCAAGGTTCACTATAATATCAACAAGGCACGTTTTTTCGGATAATTTTTATAAATCATAAAGTTGATTAGGATATTTACCCCAGCATAAATAAGTAATGAAAAGTGAAAATTCGTATCCGTTAAGTTACTTAGGGTTAAGAAATACAGTAAAAATGCATATTATGCAATCAATATTTTGTGCATATATTTCAATGTTTTTATTTGTATTTCTTTTCAGATCTTACAGCAACCATCTTTGAAAATCTACTTTGTTTATGTGGGGTGGCCACAGCACCCCGCGAGTGCTCATGGGGCTGAAAACCGCGCGAGTGATCAAGGGTTAAAAGCTCTGCAGCAGTAGCGCTAATCTTTCCTCAAGTACAGTACAGCCGCTGTATCTTGGCGCGTCTGAACTTCGCGCAGAAGGCTGCGCAGTAACATAATTTGCCAATACTCGCATGTTAGCATGTTCGTGTTGCCATCTCTGTCTTACATGCGCTAAAGTTCGCAAAGCCTATGTTCAGACGCGCCAAGATACAGCGGCCGAACTGTACTTCCTAATGTAAGTACAGTCGATAAAAGAATTAAGTATGCATGTAATGTTTAATATTACACATTGTTTAGGTTATTTTATTATCAATGTTATAACATACCTTGCGTATAGAGGCATCACTTAACATTGATAATAACACAATCTGTAATATCAATAATTGAAGTTTTTAGAATCATGCCCTGCATATCTAATTTTTTTTGCCGACTATACATTACAAAACACAAATGTACCTACCTAGATCTACTCCCTAGTAGTGCTGCCTAGTCGAGTTAGTCGTAATCGCAAAACGAGTCTGAAATCCACTCGAAATCAAATGTTAACTACGCTTTGGTTACGTATTTTGACTAATTAATTTTTGTGTGTTATTATTGTTGTCTACATCATGCGTTCATTGAACGAGAATTCCATTAAGAGCGAAGCTGTAACCGTGGGAAATTGTAAAACTCTAACTAAATAAATACACATATTCCACGGTCTACAATACGGTAAGTGTAACGGAGCCTACATTATCTGTGTATTACTAAATAATAAAGTGTAGATAGGTTTTGCAAATGTTTTTTTTGGGAAATTCTTATCCCACCAAAAACATGAGAGCCTACATCAAAAAGATATCAGATATCATGTAGAACCCTAACTCTGCAAGCCCGATCTTCACAAACTACACCTTAGTCAAAAGGCCGTTTCGTTACTAACAGAACTATATTATAACAGACGAGTAACTGCCCTCGCTATGCTTCGGTTTTCTTATTTTTTTACACCTTGGGTTACATTATTGGAGTTTTATTAAGGATCCCTAATTTTTTTGAAAATATAATATAGCCTATGTTACTCGGGGATAGTGTAGCTTCCCAACAGTGAAAGAATTTTTGAAATCAGTTCAGTAGTTTCGGAGCCTATTCAATGCAAACAAAAAACCAAATCTTTCCTCTTTATATATTAGTATAGAAGTATAGAAAAATAATGAACAGTAATTGAACTATAGTGTCATAGAACAGACATCTCGAACAAAATGTGCGTCCCGCCGATAATAAGAAGTTTATATTATATTATATATAAGTTTATATAATATTTTCAAAATTGAGCCCCCGTTCTCCTTTCAAAATCGAAGGAATCCATTGAAAATTGAAGCCGATCGGCGCCAATTCATTGGGACATTGTGTTCTCGGTGTCGGTTCTATATGCTAGTAATAATACTTCAATGTGAACAGTGACTAAATTTTTCACCTTACGCCTAGGTATGTGACGGTAGCGAACTTAGTAAAAAAGTAAAGTGTCAGTTATATTTAAAACATTAGTACTTACTAGCATTCAATAATTAAATAATTTACGTAATTCCACACGAAAAAAAGTGTAACAAATCCTTCTACATAAATAGCATTGTTTTCTGCTACAAAATAACATAACTGCGTAAATTGTTTACAAAACGTCTGCAGAATCTTGATTTTCGGATCGACGTAAACAATCTCAAATATGCGCGTTGTTTTTCGCCGAAAACTATCCTGTTTTCATTTGACTTTTTCTTTATTTTCCTTATTTTTGTTATTGTTGTTCTGTTCAATTCGTGGCCGTACCGGGTGTTACAGGCAACAGACGACAGAACCTTGGTTAGTTTTTTTTTGTGTATTTTCATTTTTCCCTGAGGACGATTCTCATTTTCCCTTTCTTACGATGTTTTTAAGAATCTCTCGGATGACTTGACTATATACAATATACGGTGTGCACGGAGAGTGGCAGCTGTTTGCAAATACCAACCACTCACTAGTTTTATATTCGAAACGTAATTTTTTATGCGATTTTTTCATACGGTCGGACCAGACGAATCGGAACCAACAAAGTTTTTATGTATTCGAACTATTTATTCCTCGGCCGGTTTTTTCATTAGCCTCATATGGCTTGTAATTGGCTAATTCGTGAATATGGGTGGCATTATTAATGCATTTGCGCATTTCATATCTCGATGTAACGGTTCAATAGTTTTGCGTTTAGCGCTAATGAGATATTGAATGCGCTTAGTTTTGCTGAGCGCAAAAACTTTAGTACATTTGCATGTCACTGCGTCGGTTATCGCCGAATCGTCAGTCGAATGCAGCCAACTTTTTTGTCCGTGTTTTTCGCGAACGATAGAAAATGCGAGGTTTTTTGTAATCTAATAAATTTTTGTGTATAAAATTGCTGCGTCGGAAAATTAAATGCAAACAGTGACGTCGCGTCGGAACGGAATTGAAGCGAAGTTCAGCCATTGAGTTCGCCCAACTGTTTGTCCGTCAACTTGAATGGTTCGCCGCCAAACGAGTTATTTTGGGCCAACTCTGCCAACTCCACAAATTAAACGTCGTAACATTATATGGCCGCGCGATACGTATGTACAACATTAAGAATCCTATTTTATTGCGTGTCAATTTGTAAAAAATCTAGCAACCTCCTACAATGTTCTTCTATCCAATAATAATTAGGAAACAGGAAACAATGGGAACCATTTAATTTCAATCAATTTCCCTTAAGTGCTCTAAAGGGTACGTCAAGTGGTTGCGATCAGGCTGTTGTTAGGAGATAGGAGTGCAGTTATTACCAGTATAAGTACATCCATATTTGATACGTTGCTGACGCGTTGCGGCCTGCTATTAGGTACTAGCTCTTCCACAACGCACGCATGTATTTCGCGGTTGAATATAATCAACACAATCAACAGCAGAAAAGGACTAGCAGCCAGACAAATAAACATCATGCGCGAGTTGCTTCAAATAAAAGATGCAGAGCTAAGAGTATAGCAACATGCACTTGACTGGATGGTGGATGGATGGAGCCCTTCCCTCTTGCAAAGTCCAAAGTCACATTTAGTGACTAACGCCCCAACTCAGAGTCGCTAACGGTTACTTAAATCGTTCCTTAGTACAGAATTTGTATGGTGATTCTATACTAAGGAGCGATTAAAGTAACCATTAGTGACTCTGAGTTGGGGCGTAAGTCCTTAAATTTTAATAGGAAACGGTCAATTTTCCGTGATATAATTATATTTCATTCGTAGTTTGGGATCCTCCCTATGAATTTGATAATTTTTTTCTGTTCTTACCTTACCACACATGCGCACGCACAAATTCAGTTAGTTGTAGATTATTAAATAAAATAAATACTTTTTCTTCTTTCTTTCTTCTTCTGTCTTGCTTTCAATTCTTCCTATATGTGGATATGTCCATGGATGACTAAACTCAAGTTAGGCTCAAGGCTGCAACAAACGGTTTTCTTTAATAACCGGCACCAGACACACATCTATAACTCTATATTATGAACATCTCCACAGGCGTGCCCTGACACGGTATTCGTCACACAGCTCACAGTCATACCAACACAATTAACATTCCTTCCATCCGAAGTGTTCGCGACCGTGGCGACCGTGGCGACCGTGGCGACTGGCGTAGTAGCGACGCCGCGATGTATACTCTCGCTCAGTAGTAAACAAGTCAATGAAACCGCTTGCGAACTTGGTTTTTTCCTCATTGCGACCCATTAGCATGAATCTCCCACAAGCTTACATCACCATTCACGATAGTCTAATATGGATTTCTTTGGACGTTCGACGAAGGCCAATCATGGGTCACCTGTACTAGTTACATCCTTCCAAAAGCTTAACATACCTTCTGGATGCATCTATGACATAAGACTGATTTACTTACGGCTTTCGATAATGTTTAACGACAAAACAACTGGTACTAAAAGCTCCACATGTTCTTTAATAATGCAACCTACAACGATTGCCATGGACTTACTTTCTGAATGTTTTTTTTATTATCGTATTTCGTACCCAATGATATTATAATGTAAAAAAGAGGTGATATGTTACTAGCGCGCCGACGATGAAGAGTGTAAGAACAGGCAATTGACCGTTCTGCTCGTAGTCGCTCTATCGATACAAGACGATACGCACGCTTTTGTTGTCGTCAGAAATGCTTGACATTTGACACTGAGCGTTAAAATGCCATTGTATTATACCAATGTGATTGGTGTAATTAAAAAAAGATAAACGTGTGTGTGTTGTAGCTCTTTTCGAAACAGATTTTTTGGGTGATTTGTGAGGGTATAACCTTAGGACTTATTATAGTTACCGATTTGGTCTTCGTCTATTATCAGATACTTTCATCATAGTTTTAAAGTATGTATAATAGAGCTATAGATTCCTACTGCTATGCACTTTAACATTACCAGTAAAAATAATAATTCTCATTTCAGAATCTTAAAATTATAATTTTGAAAAGCTTTTCTTAATAATACCAAAGATAGACCGAAAATATCAGGTTTCCGCACAACGATTTAAGCTTAGTACCTACCTGCAAGGCTATTCTGTTTTGTAACTCGACAGCGGAATCCGCGATGAGTTTCAAAATTAAAGTTCGAGTTCGAGACTCACTTCACTTCGTAAGTGCGTACTAGATGATTAGACAATGACATATCAAGATGATGCAAGTTCGCTTTCGAGTCTCATTTGAGTGAGCTTCGATTTCGAGTTTGTATTTTAGAGAATAGCCCTCCTGCTGCGTAACTTGTACTATAAAATTCAATCGTCAACGTCCTGTTATTTTAACATGCGTATTGACATTGATATGAAAGCCTGTGCAAGGAACTTACTATGTCGAAGCCGGCTAGCTCTAGGCACGCACGCTAGTCGGCTAGTATCGTATTCGTAGCGCTAGTGTGTAGCGTGCCGAACCACGCGTTCGGGCCCCTGACCTTGTGGCCCGCTCGGCCCCCCGCGCGCCTCCCGCCCCTCCCGCGCCCGCGGCCTGCCGCGATGCCCGTGGATACAGGGCTCGACAACCTTAGGTTCTAGATTTTGGTTATTGTCAAAGTCCATGTTTGATGTATCAAAGTACAAAATCGTTTTTTAATTAGTATGAAAACATCAATTATTGTATTACTTTTAAGTTAACACAAGTACACTTAGAACTTACCTATAAATCAGTAGTAAGATTATCGCGTGTGGAGAAACATCGATGGTTTACACTGAGTACCTACCTAGTATATTGACCAATTGTGTCCAAATATAGAGCAGTTCTCAGCAGTTCCTGGGAGTACTGGGACAGTATCAAGTCAACTGAGTTATGGCACCTCGCTAATTATACCTAACCTACTTCCGACCAGTTTGGGTAATACACAAGTAGGTCACGCCAACAAGGTCCAGTAGGTATATACTACAGATGGATGGTGTAAACGTAGTGTAAACACTCGCACTACGCACTACATCCTAGTATAAAATCATACCCTATTGCTGGTTGCTCGTCTGCTGCACTCGATCTCTCTCATCATCATCATCATTTCAGGTTGGAGAAAGAGTAAGTTACCTCATGTAGGAAGTTCTTAAGCCTAAATTCCATTTCAATTCAAAAATTGGTTTAACAACTATGTACCTATTGTAATCATTACTGACCACTTAACGTGCCCTCCCAAGCACGGTAACCCTAGAAATAAAGCCTTTAGTTGATATCTCAGATGTACTAAGTCTGAAATCGAAGCTGGAGTCTTCTCTTTGGCAGTCAAGTTCGATATAAAATTATAAACTGGACATCATCGTAGCTGATTTCATTGACCCATGTTTGTGTGGTAAGTAAGTGGTTAGCGAACAGCGCTTAGAAAATGACCACCTTGAGGCCCCCTTGCCCTGAGTGTTAACTGCTGAATGGTCACGAATTTTATTCCTCCATTAAGTAACAGTGAGGTCTTTGTTCCCGGGTTTAGGTTGCTTATGGTCGTAATTTCGAATTATAACTATGACTATGAATAGTATAATTCCAATGGTACTCGTATGGTACAAATCTGTGTGTACTTGCGGATTGCAGTTAGTTTAGATGAGTATTCAAAAGAAACTTGTATAATGGTTGTCAGGTTCATATACTATTTTACAAGTCATGATCGAAACGAGTCGTTTCCTGAATACAGGAACCGAGCCTAGGTGTTACTAAAATGTTGAATCTGGCAGAGAAGTAAGTAGATAGATAAAACTTGAACAGCCACAAATGATAGAGTTTGAAACAATTGCGAAGCGATACTAATAAACATTATTACGCGTAAATTATCAATAGACACGTGCCAAATTCATCAGTAAAACTATCCATCGAAATGAGGCCATGGAGTGCGGTGTTACGATAAATAATGCGTAGTAGCTCATGTAGTACTCCTAATTGAATTCTGTTTTATAAGGTCGTGATCATAACAATAACTATTTATATCTACGCTACGCAAGAATCGTAGTCCATACTTGCTAATTTTGTCGTAGAGTTTATCCATCATAAAGATCTGAAGTTAGAAGCTTTGGCCACTAAAACCATATTTTAGTGTCATTATGTAGACGACATCACATCACCTGCGACAAAGGATCCTAGTGTGCGAGCGTTTTTTTATTATTATTAGAGAAAACTTTTTATGTTCTCATGGAGCGCCGTAACGTCTACGGCTGAAATTAAAATAGAGTAGAATGTTATAAACTTAACAGTTTTATTGAGGCAGTTTATGGCGCATTTTCCGCGCGTTAATCTCGAAGGAAGTGATGTTGAACTATCGTAAAGTTCCGATCGGCGAGGCCCGTGTGACGTCGTATCGTACCTCAGAGTGGCGGCTCGTCTCACTGAGCGAGTGTCGTCATTGCCCGCCTAGCTGCCTAGCCGCCTACACACATTCGAATACAATACTAACTGATATTCCTTATATCCTATGGTGTAGGTACACTGGCTGGGTGCTGGGTGCCCAACCATGCCTTTTATTCTAGTACAAATCAAGCAAGGAAATCAACGTATCCTCATTCCTCTCTAAACCTCTACTTTATTAATGAGTAATGACATAACATTCTGGCTACAATAAATCGAGTTACGAGTAGGATATTTCTTTTATTGTATTACTAACCCTTAATTTGGTGAAAATATCCGAGTCTTTAGTATTTAAGTCACCAATTTTATTGCTTTGCTATCGTAGACTGTAGAGCTTCTTAGGCAAGTACATAATTTATTTACTCGACAAATCTATTTAGATGGCTCAATTCAGAATTTCTTAGAATGGAATATTGGTAAAATTTATTGCTCGAGTTCCATGGAAATATCGTCGGTTCAATTTTATTCTCTTTTTGAACATCAACAATTATAGTGCTGTGTTTGGTGTGGCTTATTGTTTCTTCGTGAAACATCAATATGACGATATTTAGTATGTATGTATTTATGTATTTCACCAGTTACTTTATTGAAATGAACTACTGAAACTTTGGTCTGGATGGGATTTGATTATTCAAATATTTGGTATGGGGTGTATTGATTGATGTTTAACTACCGTGGTTGTCATTCCAGGGTGTTCAAGGTTAATCTGGACTTTGGATTATGGGATCTGGACAGTATGGATGTTGGAGAATGAAGTAGTATTTATTGTATGGTATGGTGGTGTGGATGCAAAATCCGTATGTTTAATAGTCCAATTAGCCTATGTTGTTACTCTAAAATAAAAATAGTAATATTAAAATATAATAAATTCAAACTGAATAGTGTAATAGAAAATATTTAATCCTATTACAGCGGGAATAGTGTAACAGTCGAATTCGTTATATTGAGCTTTTTTCTTTTCTTTTCAGCTATTTATCACGAGTAGGATTATTATCAAAGGGAGATTTACGACTGTATAAAGTTATAAACCACTTAATTGAAATTACGTCTTTGATATCGCGAAGGCTTATAGATTGCAAGAAAGTTCGCTCACAAACCTCGATGAACTTTATAAACGATTATGGAATAACTTCCGCGAAGGGCTTGAGGGTGGTGTGACCTTCAGCCACCGCCAGGGACTCCCTTGATTATTTGCAGTATTTTGAATATATTACAATGATATTATTTATTTTTACAATGTTATTTAGCTATTGCTCACGGCTACGCTCGCGTAAAACTGAAATTTTATTTCGTAAATAAAGCAACTTACCAGAAAAAATGTAAGTCTAATTCATTCTCTATCCTGGCGGACTTTCAAAAATCTTGGGAATATTTGCCAAAGAAGTCTCAAATAAATAAGCAAGCAACAACCCATAATCGTCCCACTGCTGGGCTCGGGGTCTCCTCTCATAATGTGAGGGGTACAGGCCATAGTCTACCACGCTGGCCAAGTGCGGATTGGTAGACTTCACACACCTTTGAGAACTTTATGGAGAACTCTCCGATGTGCAGGTTTCCTCACGATGTTTTCCTTCACCGAAGCAAGTGATAATTAACTTGTAATACGCACATAATATTTGAAAATCAGAGGTGCGTGCCAGGATTTGAACTCGGGCCCCTCGGTTCGAGAGACCAACGTTCTAACCGCTAGGCTATCACTGCTTTTTTATTTATTTTATATTAAAAAAAAAAAAATAATTAGCATAACGGAAATTATGTTATGAATGACAGAAGTAAATCCTGTTTATACCCGGACTCCATTGTAATACATTTCTGGTAATAAAATGGTTTACGAACCAAATCAAAACAAACATATTGTGTGTAACCTAGTAAAAGTATTCATATTTATA
Source organism: Thymelicus acteon (assembly GCA_951805285.1). NCBI lineage: Eukaryota > Metazoa > Arthropoda > Insecta > Lepidoptera > Hesperiidae > Thymelicus > Thymelicus acteon. The sequence continues at coordinate 18,767,731 of OX638223.1, forward strand.
ACCCAATTGAATAATAACGAAGAAAAACATAGATTGTATTTGAGCTATTCCCTGTAGCAGGGTTTGTTAATCAAAAGTGCAAACATTCAGCTCGTTACATCAACTGATTGGTAAATGAATACGTTTGACCTTGATTAGCTTGTAATCTAAACGCGCTGGCTTTACCAAAACATTAGTAAAAACGCGGCCTCTTACTGCCTGTGCTCCACTACCAGCGAGTACCAAGCGAGGTTTACATTCGATCACTTGCATACTCATTGGATCGTGTCAGCGTCTAGCAATTGTACAAGCGAGGTTCACAACAACTCATTCGATCGTTCGCAATGGCCTAGTTGTCTTATATTATTTATTTATTTCGTTTGATACGTCTTCGCTGTCAAATGTGGACTTTACTTTACATTTTGTCATTTGTCGCTTCTTATATTATAGGCGGGAGGGATCAAGCTGACGAATGATAATTAAATAAATCAAAAATAGTCGTCCGTATTGATGAGATGACGAAATGATAGATTTGTCGTACCACGAGGTAATTTTTTAAACATCTTAAAGCGGAATAGTTTTAGTGATAGATCGGGCGGGGATATTATCTAGCTGGCAGTGAGACCGGTGGTTGTAGTGAGCTCTAGTTTAATTGCCAAGTGTTAACACAATACGCAGTTTATAATGACGTGTGACGGGCGAAGAGTGACTGAGTGTGACGACCATCAACCGAGGTCTAAAACTTGCAGATTTCTATTTATTTCCATATATGTATACACGTGCCATTTTTAGGGTTCCGAAGTAAAATCGGAATTATAGTTTCGTCCGTCCGTCCGTCTGTACGTCTACGCGTCTGTCCGGCAGTCCGTCCGTCTGTCCGACTATCCGAAGCAAAGCCCCGAGACCCTTAGTACTAGAAAGGCGTAATTTGGCATGGATATACATATTTAAAGAATTAAAGAATTAAAGAATTTTTATTGGTCCAAAAAACATTATATTTTTACATGTTGTTTGGATGTTTTTTGCATGTTGTTACATATTTATTATGTAAAAAAACTATTTTTGATTTTTTTGTAGATACGTTCATCTGGTTATTATACCGCGAATTATAATGCTCGATTGTACAAACAGAATAAGTTTTATTTTTCTAATCTAAATAATCTTGTCTATTGCACAACATAGAGCGATATTTTTTATAGCATGAGGTTGCTTGCTAACTTTGGAGCAAAGAGAGGCTAACTCATTTAATTGAACGTAAGTTTAGCAAGACGTACGTCGTCTTGGGATGCCCCGGGCGGCAAGTTACTTGAACTGCAGTGGCGTAGCTAGGCCTATGGAGGGCCCATACCAATTTTTGTTGTGGGGCCCCCTCTACTGTAGCGGTCGTAGGCCGCTGGCGAGCTTTTTTTTTGGGAGTGTTAGTGGGGGCCCCGTAAAATTGATACGGCTGATACGGCGGTAGCTACGCCCCTGTTAAACTGGCTTTGTACTTATTTCAGTTTAAAGATATTATAATAAAATTAATAACATTCAGAACATGAGAAATGACTCACGGTGTTTTTATTCATACAGCCACATAAACTTTGAAAAATTTTAGATGCGTGCCAGATTTGAACCTAGAACTTCAAATCTCAAACGAGACATCTTACGTTAAACCTTACTTCATAAAAAAAATATTTCCATTAAATTACATTTTAAACTGCTACACCAGGAAAACTAAAAGCTACTAAATATTACTTCACTTTCCCATTCGCTTAACATTACAAAAAAGCCTGAGCTCGTTGAATAACAAACGTATTGTGCTTCTAAATAAAGTGACCACTCCTCACCACCTCTCCTCAGTCTCCTCACCACCGCGACCGTCCGACGGTACAAAAAGGCCCACAAAAAATCCACTCCGTTTCTTGTTAAAGAAATGCCAAATAGTTGAAAGGGAACCTGAAGCGAGCCGAGTAGTTTGGCTTTTCGACGACACGAAGAAATTGCTTTCGCAAATGTTTTTTCGCTTTTTCAAAGTTTAAATAATCGCGCTACGGAACTTCTAAATTGATCTAATTTGGAGCCGATTTTAACAGTAACTTCAGTACGTAGAATCAAATATATTTTGTACTGATGCCGCGATGCGTCATCTATTATTTATTATGTATATTATAATTTATTAACATTTTCCGCTGTCAATGACTGGAAGGTAAGACCTCTATACGGCTCGCCTGAGGCCTGTACTTCGTGTAAGACAAATACTAACGATTTTATTAACCCGACGATTACTAATATCTACTAACATTATTACTAACAGCCAACACTTACAGGACCCACTAGCCGGCTACATTCCCTCCTAATCCAGGTTTGTCCAGGGCGGCAGGGGATAGTGGCACTTGAAGCTCTTTTGCTATGAAATTAAGTTGTAAATTAAGATTAAGGACTTATTACGCTCATTTTGAACAAAATTTTACCTAGGTTCAAGTGTCAAGAGACAGGAATTCATAATGTATGCTATAATACATTCGTGTAGAACGACCAACGAGCTTTTCCATTTGACATGCCACATGATTATGATGATGCATTATACTTATTTTCTGTTTTTAATTTCACGTAAATTATATTAGATATAAATTCGTCCGTTCCATAGAATCATGGATCGACAAAATAAACAGGTGTGTTCCCGTTTTAATGGAACAAGAGATAGAGATAGAATTTCAAAGCGCTAATAGATGTTAAAGTAATTAAGTACAATTACTATTAGCGGGTAGCATTTGTTCGAAAGCAATACACCTCGTATTAGAGTGACGTTACGACGACCTTATTGTTTGTACGAATGTCAAGGGTGCGGTGTCCAGGGTTGATCAAGGTCTATTAGCACGATCCCTTCATCTCCCTCATTAAAGGTACACTAATATTTTGGTGATATTTAAGTATATTGCTAGAGTTATTCAGGATATCTCATCTCGTCTTCCACGCAAAAAGTACTACCTGTACCTGGTTCTATTACCTACGGGGATCTAACTTCGTTCAGCATTCTGTTCTGGCCAGGCTCCGCTCATTATAACGTGCTTTTAAAAGCTGGTGATTGAAGTGATCTACTGAATAAATTGAGAAAGGATGTTTTTAGGTACTTTATGAGGCAATAATAATAAATAGTTAGTATGAAGTACAAGTATATTAAGGCGCAGGAGAAACCTTATCCCCAGTTTAGGGGCTAGAGGAGTAAATCTATTATATCAGTACTAAAATTAACTGTGCATCTTTGAATAATATTTAACACAATGATACCAACTTTATTTTCATTTACAACGAACTTCAATATTCAAAAGAAATAACGCCAGATCAACTGAAGTAATTTTATTACTAAAACAGGACTCGCTTATTGCTTTATTGTTAGATAATAACACAAACATCGTATAAACGTTTCACAGGGTAACAAAGTTAGGATATTGCGGCTACGAGTGGTAACTGGTCGGAGCTCGCAGGATGTAGCTACTTCCGAAAAGTTTTGCAATTTCCTAATCTCATTCAGACAATTTTCGCTCTTTATTACCTAACCGGTAAATGGAAGATAAACATAGTCCGCAATGGGAGCAAAATTGTTCTCTAAAATCAAATTTGAGCGCTCCTTTCCCGGCGAATTATGTCTATCTATCCTGTAATGGACCGATTGAATCATCAGCAGACGCAGTTGGTAGTTGGATACGCTACGCTGAACAAAATATCTTGATCGCTTCCCTGCTAAGGAGAGCACGTAAAGCCCATCCGTGTCGGAGACCTTTGGGCGGCATAAAATTCACAGAGTAGGCCAATAATCGCATCAACTATCCGCACTGGAAAGGAGTGATGGGGGATGCTCTAGGCCTCTGGTTTGAGAGACCCGTGCCCTATCGTGAGCCAGCAATGGTAAGCCAATTTCAAAATTAAAAGTTTTATGTTTTAAGCGGTTTCTTTTGTAAATAGATGGCTGAATATTTTTATTTTTTGTAATAATGTAATTTTATTAAACTCGGTAAAAAATCTTTAGCAAATTTGCTGTTTATTCATGTAGGTATTAAGAACGACTTTACTCTTTACCTCTTGATGTGGTTTCATAACACAATAAGAAAAAAGAAAAAACTGTGCTTTTAAACCTCTTTTTATACTCAGCTTTGCGGTAAAGGTGATTCCTCTGATGCTCAAAATTCAAATTTTCTCCCTTTTCTTGCAAACAAGAGCGTATTTTACGTCGTATAATCAAATAGTCTTATTATTTTCTCACTTTATTTTATACAGAATAGTCTCATTAGCAACACCAAAGGCATCACCGATTTGTTGCCGACATAAGTAAAGCGGGGACCTGCAATATTACTGCCATAGCAACCAAAACACGAATGAAACATTTAATGGTAACATTAAAAAGTAGTGGCTAATCTTATAAAACATCTTACTTACCAAGCACCTTCAGGATGAAACGAGGACTTAACCTGTTAAGCCATGTCGGAGGCCTTTGAGCAGCATGAGAACTTCCGACACTTGGGTTGGCCACTAACCTTAAGCCTAGACCAATCTGCACTGGAGCAGCGTGGTGGAGTATGCTCTAGAATTCTAGATGTCCTCGAGAGGAGAGACCCGTAGTGGGCCATTAATGAGGTGAAGTCAAATCAAGCCGACCTGGTGTCATAACCTCCTTTGCTATTCACCAGAGTGCGCCACTAACAGAGGTTGACTTGCACACCCCAACAATGGACATGTAATTAACGTCACATAACTCATCCTAAAAGCTATTTATTCGTCGTCTTAGACAATAAACCGTCGCCGAGAATCTTCTTATAGGCAATTCTCTGGAATTATAGTTAAATAAGCAACAATATTTATTTATTATCCCTGAAATATGAAAGGTGACCGACGCAGTATTAATAGCATAATAGGCATCGCAACTGGATGACAATTTTGCTAATATCGTACTCATATATTGGACAAATCAAATAACATTAGACGCAAGTACCTACTCGTATGTTCCCAATTTGAACAGAATATGTTAACTAATTTGTTAGTCGTAGGCGAAATCACAGTCGAAATACACAATTAAATGGAGTCGGAGGTATAATGAGATCTCTTTGCCAATTTAGAGGTGCCTTTTGATATTCTCTAAACTTGTATTCGTCTTACTCAACTTTTTAAATGAAATGTTTTATGAACGAAATGTGTTTTTTCTGTTCATTTCGTAGAAGAAACTTGAATATGTTTTAGGTAATTTTTACGCCATGGACAGTGTCTGCAGATTGAAAACCCTTACTAAGCCTTTACTTAATGCATGGCCAATAAACCAAACCAATAGGCTTTTCTTTTAAGACCTTAAACTATAGTTTTAGGGGGTCATCGAAACCTTGGTAGCGATATTAAATTGTGTTTTAAAAATCGTAGTAACAATTTCATTCTCTAAAAAAAGCCAAGTACTTGCGCCGCAATGTCTGTGTGTGATCGAAAAAAGAGAAAAAAATAAATATTATTTAAAAAAAAAAAACTAAAAAACACGCTTTTATACAAAATCCAACTAAAAATTTTATTTCTTAGTTTTAGCGTGGGGTACTTTTTAAGATATTATCCCTTCTACTCATTGACACCATACACCCCACGGTTTTAATTCACGATTCTTAATTCAAAATTTATTTTCTTTTTTTTTCTTGGATTTTGTATAAAACAGTGTTTTTTAGTTTTTTTTTTAACTATTATTTATTTTTTAATTTTTTACTTTGTTTTTTTGAAATGAAATTTGGTTTTTTTCTTTCTTTCTTTTTTTCTCGTCGCTAGCGCAGCAACTCGAGTTCGTATCAGAAGCGGTTCCTTCATATAGATATTACGATCTCTGAACCTTCAATGCAAAGATGTTGCATGCCATACAAATTCTTGTAAGTAAAACATTTTTTATTACTTCGGAATACTGAATTCAAATAGTGATGAACTCCTGATAAAATTGTGTCACCTAGGAGTGTATTTCCAAATAATTCATGTATTCTTTTGGCTAGCCTGTAGATATTCGTATTTACCCCAATTTAGAAAGATTAAAGATAGAATTAATTTCGTCGTTCATCATGCGTCGATATGGCTTGCGACATCTAATACAATTATTATTAATGTATGATATTTCTTTGTCAAACAAAGATTAACTATTAGGATAATTGGTTTAAAACAAGTCTAATTTCAGTTAGTAATGAGACGAACGAAGTTCTATTCATGGGAGCAGGCGTTCAGGAAACAAATGATTGTTATTTATGAAGCCAGCTATTTGTTTGCCCTCGAGCCGAAAACCTGACTCAACTATACAAGTAGCCACCGGAAAGGCTACACTTCCATGATTAATAAAACGACCAAGAACATCTTCAGAACAGCTCCGGTAGTAAAATGAAAACAAATAAACATTAATTTAAAAGAATTTCCAGTTTCACGAGAAATGGAAAATACTGGCGTTGGCGAACCTGAGCTCTACACAAAGTTTAAATCTGCCTCGGTGTGAAGTACCTACTACTGGCTACTAGATAGGTATTTCTACACTTTTCTTTAAAAATGAGAACAGAAACACATAAAAAGCTCTGGATGAAAGAAATAATAATATCTGCATTAGAAAGAAATAAAGAAATAAAGAAATAATTTATTTACAACATAATGCAGCACAGACATAGGTTATACATCAGATCATAAATAATTATTTTTTGACAAAAATAAAACCAACGAAAAAAAACTGAAAAGCGAAAAATAAAATAAACCATTTAGTATTATAAATTAAGATCCTAAATTAACTGAAAATAAATAATTTCGAGACCGTGCCAAATAAACAAACAAAATTAATTACGTAAAGTTCATTTTATAAGAGCAGTGGCATGCGATGCACACGGCAGCAGCAGCGCGGCGCACATCTTTTCACCGTTTGTTTTTTCATTGGTTTGGCACCGCCTCAAAATTATTTATTTTCAGTTAATTTAGGATCTTAATTTATAATACTAAATGGTTTATTTTATTTTTCGCTTTTCAGTTTTTTTTCGTTGGTTTTATTTTTTGTCAAAAAATAATTATTTTTTAATTTTTAGTTGCTATGAAAATTATTAAGTTATTGGTGATATATTCAGTTACCAGGTAAAAATATAGTAGTTGAAACATAAATCATCTCCTATTTTCGTACCTTTAGGGGTAAAATTTTCTTTCCAAATTTAAACAAGAGTAACTTCAAGGTATACAATATACAATCGGATCATCCAGTACAAAGTTATTGGGGTAACGGGCAAAAATTCCGTGGGTGAATAATCAATGATCCCCTATTTTCGTACCTTTAGGGTACGAATAAAATTTTCAAAAAAATATGGGACCAACTTCAAGATATACCCTATCCATTAAAAAAAGAATGATCAAAATCGGACCACCCTGTGCCGATTGCTGAGTGATCATACATAAAAAAAAAAAATATACGCGTCGAATTGAGAACCTCCTCCTTTTTTTTTCGTCGGTTAAAAATATAGTCCTAATATGTATTTCTAATCGCTTCCCTGATTGCCTGCGCTGCAGAGTTATATTGCAAAATGGGACTTCACTCAGCATAATTATGTATGCTGCATTACAACATGCATATTTATTTTTGAATGATAAATTAAAATGGTAGAGTCAGTATCACAATAGCTTTTCTTTTTAAATTCATAAACTGAATATTTTCATTTCTTTTTATTTACGTATCGATGTTACCTATGTATAGTAAAAGTATGAATCATATTTTGACGACCCTGTAGCCTAGTTGCTAGCGATCCTGCCTGCGAAGCGGAGAGGTCTCTGGTTCGATTCCCGACCGGGACAGATGTTTATATGATAGATAAATATTAGTAGTCATGGGTGTTATTGTGATATGATATTATGTGTCGTCCATGCCACCCGCGGCACAAGTATAAACCTACTGTGGGGGTATGAGTGTGTAAGAGTTTATATCCGTATTTTATTTATTACTGCTAAGTGATATGATAACAGAAGCATTGTCATATCAACTGCAAAAATCCCGCCAATCTGGTAAAGTAGGTACGTAGGTGGTAAAATAATCTCTAAATTTAGCTGTATTGGGGCGGCTTAGAACACTAACCACAATCCCACGCCGGATAGGTGTCGTCAAAGGCGACTAAATCCGGCCCGCTGGTGGTAGGGGCCCTACCACCTCGAGGGATTATATTGGTAATATTGATTTTAACTGTTAATTAATACCATTATTATTATTACTATTATTATTTCTCCATGGAGTTCGCCTGGATAGCTACCACCCTCGAGCATGAGTCTGCCGCCAAACGACTTGTCGTGTTCCGGCTGGGGGCTTGAGAGCCAGTTCTTTCTTTCTTTTTCTTCCCTCTTTTTTGGCCGGCAACGCATCAGTGATGCCTTTGGTGTTGCTGATGTCCGACGACGATAGCCATTTACCATCAGGTGGACCGTTAGCTCGTTCTGGCTATTTCCACAAAAAAAATTGGTATTCTTTTGATGTAAACATTGGCTACTTTTGGTGCTACGTTTCTGTTTTATTTGTTTACTTGTCTGAAAAATAAGATTGATTGTTGTGATAAATGACAAACTCTACACCACAGAACCACAATATAGGAATCTAATTCTTTACTGTGACAGAACTCTATCTAACTAAGCATGACACAAATCTAATAAGTTAGTTATTTCTTAAAACGAAATGGAAGCCAAGAAGACATTTGACAGCGCTGCCCCTGTAACACTAACACCGCTCAGAGCAGAATTCCTTGAAGCAGTCTGCTTCATGACAACACGACCAGCTGACCAGCCCAGCCGCCCCAGATTAGCCACACAAAGGCTTCACTTTCACTTGCGTATTAATACAACACCGAGTCGTAAATAACTTGTCAAATCAAGGTGTGTAACAACATAAACACATCGACCTATGTTTCGTCTGTATGAACAGTACGAAGGTAATAGTTAGCTCAAATAAAACATAGAAGAGTTTGAATATTATGTTCTCGTATTTACAAAGCGTTCGTCGTTCGCTGGGGTAGCTAATGGCTATTGACTACGAGGCGACATGTATCGTACCGGCCCCGGCCCCGGCTACTCCGGCTAGCGGTCGGTTCACTTTTACAAGGATTCGGGCTTTGATTGCGTTCCGTGTTCAGTTTACAAGACGATATCGACCGGGACGTGTTCACTTCACTGTATGGTAATTAAACGTTTGCGTCGAGTGTCACCCGTCGCGCGTCGCACCGCGGTCGGAGCCGGCGTTCCGAATGTTGTGATACTTGTGATCCGGCGCGGCGGCCGGCGGCGTCTCAGGTGATGTCTCGGATCGATCGGCTGCATCGACTTACATCTAAACTTACCGGACCTCGGTCTCGTTACGTATAACGTTAGGCCGGCGGTTGACCCGCGGGCGGCGGGCGCGGGCGCGGGCGCGGGCGGCCGGCGCGCGACGCATGCGTCGGCCGTCGGCCGCGTAAACACGAGCACGTGGGACGGGACGCGCACGGCGCACCGCACGAGCACGGCGCACGACGCACGGCCGGCCGCTCGCACCGCCACCACACATACATACACACAGAACTACGCACCGTGCGAGGCTGCGGCGGTCACACCCAACACGATCACTTGTAGTAATATGAGCGCCATAAAAACTGAATCATTTGCACTGCGCGATACACGGCGGGCTGCTACACGAGCGACGCAGCCCGCGACCCACGGCGCACTGAGCGTAGGGATCCGCAAAAAGTATCGATACTTCTAGGTATCGATACTTTTGTTGCGATACCAAGTACTTTTGGTATCGATACTTTTGTTCCGATACTTTATAGGTATCGATACTTTCTAGAAGTATCGATACTTTCCTTCTCCCATTTCCAATAAATTATTAGATTATGAAAAATAACAATTATTATTCGAACTTTTAAACAAAATATTTGTCTCAACACTACTAAACCTAAGACATGATTCGGTGAATTCCCACTCATTGACGAGCACTTTATGTGTGTTACCATTTTATTTCATTGAACTATCTTAGAAGTTTTTTACGAGTAACCTTTACGGGTCGAATAATCTGTGTAGTGTTTTTTCTCTTTTAAACTTTCACTTATTCAGTTTTCTGATAACTGTAGCTCTTAAAAGTATTATTGCATTATTTGCACAGCATCTTTCAATTCCTTAGTTATAGGAAAGTACTTCTCTGACATAGGTAGGTACGCTTATGACTAACTCACGTAGTATAGAGGTAAGGAGAGCCATCTCTGTGGATGAAACTTGTCCGTAAAAATGCGTCCAATAACTTGGGGTGCTGCGGTAGCCTAGGATAAATTTTATTGAACTCAACAAACTTCACTCCCCAGCTCCGTCTACAACATCTATATTCATATGGTAGTTATTCCGACGCCAGCGCTATTGTCGTAGGATGGTGGTAGGATTTGGAACCTCTATTATCGGTATACAGTTGGACACTATTTCAACTTTAACCTCTATACTCTATGGTAACTGTCTAATAGTTTCATAATATATGTATATCGTGGAGCATTGAAAGGTAGTAGGAGGGGAAAGTTGAAAAAGTGTCCAGCTGTTTACTGATAATAGAGGTTCCAATAATAGTATGTGTGTGTGAAGTTTGCTGAGTTATGCCACCCGTAATGAATGGCGCTTGTGTCTGATAAGTAGATATTTGAACATAGCTGTTGTAGACCGCACCGCAGCGCCACCCGTAATTTTCACACAGATGTAAGGAGAGAGTAAATTCACAGAGATGGCCCTCTTTCTACTCAATTCTCTATGATATATATCTACTAGTGGATACTCGGCGTGTCCACTACGCAAAATTTTCTGATAAATATGATAGATCAGTATTTGTGTTTTGACGTTGACGTTAATGCGCCATCGTTACATATTATCTTTAAATTGTTGTACATATTGGAAAAGTAGAAAATCGATTTTATCAATGGACTGAATGTGCTTATTGCTTTGGTTTATTGCCTTCGGATTATAGCCTTTCAAATTAAACCATTTTGAGGCATATCGGTAGGATGGTTTCAGTTTCTATAAAGGACATCCCTACAATTTTTTTTGTGTTTTATATATATAGATTGGATATTAGTGACTATTTTGTGAGACACGTTCCTGCTAGATTTTTTTGCGAAACCTTGCAGTACAAACAACATTCCATTCAGGTTTTTTAAAAATGTTTTAAAAAGTACTCGATACCTTCAGGTATCGATACTTTTGTTCCGATACTTTTTTGGTATCGATACTTTTGATACAATACTGGTATCGAGTAAAGTATCGATACTTTTGAAATTTTGCGTAACCCTAACTGAGCGACTGAGCCACTCGCAGCTCACTGCGCCCGGCTCCGCGCGCGCCGCGACACACTACCGGGTACCGCTCTACCGCTCTACCGCTCTAGCTCTACCGGCGCGCCGCGCTCCGCCCAGTGTCGTGCCCACACTACCGACTCTATCGATGCTCGTTGACTCTACCTGACGGTTTTCTCGACTGACCTTTGCTAAACATGGTGCATCACCTCTAGCTTGAAAACTGCGTTTTACCGTATACTCAACATATTTATTTTACTGTAAGTTATGCTTTTGTTACATTCATGAAATACAACAACTTTGGTGGGAACAATACAGAATTACTTTAATCAAACTATGAACGTTTGGAGTATCAAAATTTCAGTAACATTTTTACAATGTAGAGTATGATTATTTAAATAATCATTTCACACTGTTTAAATGTATAGTTTTAATTTATGGGAGTTTTAGTTTTAATTTAATGGAGCGCCATTATGATTTTTATGACGAACGGTCCCTCCTATTGAAGGTGGTTGGGTCTTGTAACAACGTAATAAACCACTACCCTCAAACTACTTAGTTACCTACAAGTAGTAGGTAACCTAGGTCCTTTTAAAAATCAACTGTGAAATGTTTTTACATTTCTGTATCTGGAAGCCAGGAATAATTCGGGCCCCGTTTCTATTTTTCTTTCGGCATTATTGGTATCCAAGATTAGGACGGTTGTATTTGGTTAAACACCAATTATTTGATCACTTTGGTTTATAAAAATGAAAAATAAGCAATTGGACATTGCTCTACATTTACTGATAAGGACTGTGATCCAAACTTCCATATCCATATTGTCGATCATAATCCACCCTCGAACCGACAAGTCGGTTGTCCGCTCGAGTAGAGCCTCCGCGGCCATCACTAGCGCGAGGCACGTCCGCGCTACCCCGCCCCTCTCCCCCCGTACGCCGCGCCCCGCGCCCCTCCCCTCCCCTCCATCCTTGCCCATTCAACGCATTTTCTGTCATAAGCAAAAGCAAATCGATAATCGCATTACACTTCCGCTTTCGAGTACGCGCGCTGCATCACAGGCGCGCGCCGTCCATCGCTCGCTTAGTACTGATGCGCGCGGAACCTGCCTCACCCACTCAGCGATGGAATGAAACGTGAAAAACTTTACGGCAATTCCAAGTTCGTGAAATTGAAGTTTCACGCAAAACAACGTCACAACGTGCTTTCTCACGCGGTGCGGTAAATATTACGATGGTGTAATCTCGCGGCGGAAAACCAAGTAGAATGCGCTTTGATGGTGAGGTGGTGGCGCAGTGGTCGGTTTTTATCATCCTCGTTTGTAATTACCTTTATATTTTAATTATCTACTTCAAGTTTCAAAACGGAAAGCTTTGAACATTCTCGCCACAAAAGGTCGCTGATTCTATTTATTTAACGCATATTTATAAACACGTAAAAATATGTTTATTGTCAATCAATTAATTATTTTTGATGTCTCATTTTTGCGTCTTAAAAACGGCAACCCCTAATTCAAAAAATAGTTCATTTATTAAAGCTTTTTTATTAATAAAATTATAAGTATTATTTCCTATGTGTTATACTACTTAAAGTACCTACTTATGTATCTTTTTTTTCATAAATATAAATTATCTGTGTGTAACTCTACATAATAGTCAATAAGATTATTGATTATCTTCCGACTCGGTAAGGGGCCATCCATAAATAACGTTACACGTTAAGGGGGAGGGGGGGGGGAGTCGATGTAGTGTAACATTGTGTGACAAGGGGTGGGATCCTAAATTTCGTGACCTAAGTTCCGCTGGATTCAGAAGACTCAGGATCGGGCAGAGTGGCGCAAGTTAGGGGAGGTCTATGTCCATCAGTGGTAGGTCCAAAGGCTGATGGAAGGATGGATGGATGGATGTATCTCTGAAGTTTCTCGGGTCCTAGATGTAAGTGGACCCGGTACTTCGGTAGGCTTGCGTGGGGACACAGGTTCAACACGTAGAGACCCCTGAGAACATTAAGTGCGTGTGGAACACAAAGTGGATACTATCCTCGATTACACAATCTGATACACCCGAAGATACTCCCCACCTTGTGCACATCAACTATTTTGAACTACAGAAACAAAAAAAAATAGTAATACTGGGCTATTGGGATGAAACGAGAGACTGGTTCATGGGTTATGGGAAACTATGGACACCTGCCGTTCAGACTGTATAACAACTGAAAAAATGGCAGGTGGTGACTTGCCACTCCTAGATGGGCCCCCGTAAAGAGGCGCATACCTGGGGGCAACATTGGGGTCTAGGGGTGTAGAGAGGTGCGGCACCGATTTCACCATCTAGGGGGGATTGAACCCCCATGAGCGGGTTTCCTCGTTATAACGCCATTAGACACTTCCACCCCCGAGCATATAGCTCTAGCGACTCCACTCTGGCCGGCCAGTTACGGCAAGCACAGAGGTGGGGGCCTGTTCCTCACTTGATCTTCACTTGAAGATAAGAACCGGTGGAACCCCCGAGAGCACTCGGATCTATGGTGTCGCTACTCACCACAGCTTGTCACCAGCTGCCCTGTGGTGTTATCTTAATATATATAAACTAGCTGACTCGGCAAACATTTTTCTGCCAAAAATTTTGGGGTGGGACCACCCTTAACATTTAGGGGGATGAAAATAGATGTTGTCCGATTCTCCACCCAAGCACGCTAAGATTCACGAAAATCGGTCGAGCCGTTTCGGAGGAGTTCAACTTCTAACACCGTGACACGAGAATTTTATATACCTATTAGATAGATTACGTGTCACGTTGTTTATCCGCGATGGACTCCTAAACTACTTAACCGATTTTAATCTTTACACCCGGTGTATAGTTTGATCCAACTTGAAAGATAGGATAGACGGAAGGTTTTATTAAAAAAAAAACTTTTGACAGAACGAAATCTGTCCGGGCAGCTAGTTATTATTATAAACTCTTTATTGATTGTACACCATACATAATTACATATCATTAAAAATACACAGTTTTACTACTAAGTACAATACAAAGAGTGCCTTAAATTATCGCTTGCAAGTGATGTCTTCCAGGCAACCCAACAGGATGAAGGAAAAAAAACAAATCTGGGAGAATTTGGAGGGTATGGTATACAAATAAAGTAATAAAACTGAAATAAAAACAAATTGAAAAAAAATATTAAAAAAATAATATAAAAAAAAATACATTATAACTTTACATACACACGTTTACGTATAGTTTACATTGGCTTCAACCCATTAATGGCCCACTACTGGGCACGGGTCTCTCCTCTTGAGGAGGCCTAAAGCATACTCCACCACGCTGCTCCAGTGCGGATTGGTGGAGGGTAAGTACAGTTTACATTATAAGTTTATAATCCTACACTCATATTATTACAATATTTTTTGCATCCATAGATGATGAATAATTTCATCCCCCTTTTCCTTAATAGCGCTACCCTAGTCGCTAGCCCTTTGTTAATGTGTCAGATGACGCGTTAATAGAAACACAATACAATTGTTTAGTCATTTGTCCGCTCTATCCAAGACTCTACCTGCATTATGCGGCAAGTGCATTATAGTGTCAAGTGTTGGGTAATAAATAACAATCAAACACATAAGTAACGCTTCACACTCACAGCCCCACACTAGGACTCCCTCGTGGGTGCCATGGACAACACACAGAGACAAGGAGACTCGCCTAGACCGAGAACACGAGCCATTTAATATTTTCCGTCTTACAACTGCAGTAGTAACAAAGGGAAAAATTTACCGATTACTACTGGTAGTAACACTGGAATAGTAACACGGGCAACAAACCAGAAATTCTAATTCTTCTTTCAAATTTCTGTCTCGCTGGGAATCGAACCCTGGACCCCTGGTGCGGCGATCCGGCATGGTAACCATTGCGCCACTCAAGTCATAATAATGGCATCGAGGGACTCTACGATGTTTGGCTGATAGCTCTACATCATGTAAAGATATTATGAGATTGGGAATTAAGCTTTACGACCAATAATATTTAAATATCTATACCGCTTCACACTCACAGTCCCACACTAGGATTCCCTGTGTCGTGGGTGCCATGGACAACACACTAGACAAATATAGATAAGTTATTCCCTTACAAACCAACCAAAAAATCTGTTCCGAAAAGAGCTACAACACACACGTTTATCTTTTGTTTCACTACACCAATCACATTGGTATAATACACGAAGGCATTTTAACGCTGTGTGTCAAATATCAAACACTTCTGACAACAACAAAAGCGTGCGTATCGTCTTGCATCGACAGAGCGACTACGAGCAGAACGGTCAATTGCCTGTTCTCACGCTCTTCTTCGTCGGCGCGCTAGTGACATATCTACCTCTTTTTACATTATAGTATCATTGCGACACGATTATGTAGAGACTAGAGATAGAAATTGGTAACGATGCGATGTTATCGATTCCTTGCCTCTACCAGACAGACATAATTAAGTTTATAAAATATGTGTAAAAATTCAGAATGGAATAAACTTAATGTAATTGTTGTATCTAAATGAAAGGGTTTCGTATTTAAATTATTTCCTATCTATGACAAATATTTATGAAAAAAGATAAAATTTGTTCTCCGGTCATGGCTAATTGTGATGTCGTAGACTCGAAGTACAGAGACTATAATGTGTGCGTAGGGATGTTTGAGTGCGCAGTAACAAGGTACCTACCTACTAGGGTTGTTTTTCATTGAATTAATGGCTCTACAAAACGGTCTGTATCGAACACTCCAAGAGGAAATTTTGTCCGGAGCATTTAACATTTAACGTTGCTAATGTCCATGGGCGGCGGTGATCACTTACCATCTGGTGACCCGTCTGCTCGTTTGCCTGCTAAAAGCATAAAAAAAACATGTCGAAGTTAGTATAGAAATAATGTTATCACACCAATACCTACTTTAAGGTTGACTAGTTGAAGCAGTTGGTACTGTAGGTAGGTAGGAAGTAGGTACTGAAACGCACTAGATAAAAAAGGAGAAATATTCATACGTTGGTGTGGAATAAAGATATCTAATTACATAGGTACTTAATATAATACGTACTTAATAAGTTGAAAACAAAATTATACAATGCAATAATTAAATCCGTCACGCATCGTTCGCAGCAGAAAGGGCATTTTTTATCTACCACCATTTCGGAAAGTTGCTTTGTGTAGGAGAAGATGGGAAAAACTCTTTAGTACACCTTTTTTTAGTTTTAATTACATATACAATTTTTATTATGATTGAGACAAATCCTCACGTGTGGTAACCCTACGAGTAAGCAACTAACGGTTATCCCGAATACCTACCATCTATTTAACCCAGCCTATAAAATGCAAAGAAATTCCACGTTTTTTCTCAAAATACCGTTTTTCGTGTCCTGATTACGGTTCTAAAAACAAATTTGTATATCTGTGGCACGATCGTCTTTCTCTTCGTCATTTGAAATTCGAAGCGTCTGATCGGTTGGCTAGCCTTGCCAGTTGCCAATACATTAGTCTTTAACTAGAAAGCGTTAAAATTTATTTACGCTAATTTATAAGGGTCACAGAAGTTACGGGTTTTGCCCTACGAGCCTTTGAATGATTCAATTCACTGGTTTAGAATTAAAATATAGTGGTTTCAATTCAACAAGTGTGACACTGCACAATGCACTCCTGTCTTGCATACCTACTATATCCACGGACCTAAAAAAAGACGGACGTAATCCCAAGAACAAATTCAGTGAAGCACCCATAGTAATACCAACTCTCTATTCGTACAAGAACACACACCTACACATTGACACTTCACTGCTTCAATCGCGAATCAAAAATTACGCACACATGGTAAGCGGGCGGCCATTGCTTTGCTTCAGTTTCGATTAGACGAGGTTGCGTCTGTCTTTTTTTCAGGTCCGTGCCTATATCTTTACATTTTTAGTGGAAAGAAAGAAAGAAAAGACTAAATTTCGTGATTTACACACAATTAAGTACGGAAAGGAAATTTAGGTATTTAACATCCAGCAGGTCATTGCCACGACCATTGACACTTTTTAATAAGTGAGCGGAAACTGTGGAAAAGAAAATTATGTATTTTGTTTTATCATCAATTTTATTAATCCGATATAATTAAAAAACAAAAAATAAAAGATCATGGGCTTTATGAAAAAACTGAGGCAAACGGAGCACATCTTTATTATTCAGCCCAGTGAGCTGACAGACCTTTTAATAGGACCTTTTAGTAGGACTGGCTACTGTAGCTATTGACTTCGAGGTTCCGAGACGAGAGAGAACATCGGGTTCCGTAAATCAGATATTATTAAAAATAAGATATTAAAATAAGCAAAGCATCAAATACAAATGAATGATTATCATAAATGAAAATAAAATCTAATTTGGAGCATTTGGAGCTTTTATTAAACTGAAGCGGACGGTGTGGATAGACGCGGACGGCCTGAATACAAGATTAATTTGTGTTAAATGCTTTTGCATCTAGAGCTGCCACTGCCACAGATCGCCACAGAGCCAGAGCTCAGATGGCAGGTGAACCAACAGATGGATTTTTTATCAAATGGAAGAAAAATACATGCAATTCTAACCCTAAATTTTGAGAAGATGACAAAATTATTAAACCTAGTTATTAATACTATATGTATTGCTTGATTTCACCGATTTACAATAAAATTCCTACATAGAAATACCCTTGTGACACTGGCCACCCCTAACTCCTCTCACAAGGCATCGGCTCGACGTAAAGGGAACCAATAATATAAACATGTGAAGTAATTTGTTTCATAACTTTTCAAATCACAGGTAAATAGGTAGAAAACCTTTCTAAACTCTACCAAAGTATATTTAATTAATAAATTATTAAATAAAAATAAAAATAAAAGTTTATTTCTCAAATAATTAACACCAGCAGTCACCTACGCAATACAAAATAGCATAAAGCAGAAGAACGCACTACCCAGTAGTTATCAAGCGAGCGCCGCGGCGGCCGCGCCCACCATTTCCGCGGTCCACCGCACCACAGCGCCACCACCGGACCACAGCGCCACCTCCAGCGCGGCCTCAAGATATTCAAGTTCACTTGATAATAGACATGGGTCGGTACGCGTTCTCGTAATACCATAACTATGTATTGGTATTGTCGCCGATAAAGGGTTTTAAAACTGTTTATTTTTAATAACTATTTATTGAAACGTTCACTCGGTATATCTGGTATCATCGGTATTCTCATATTCTCGGTAAAGTCGGTGTTAAGGATAAAGGGTTTTAAAACTGTTTATTTTAATAACCATTTATTGAAATGTGCACTCGGTATATCAGGTTTACGGTATCATTGGTATACGCTTATTCTCAGTAATGTCGGTTACGAAATAACTGATTAAATGAAATATTTGTGGTATTATACCAGTAAAGGTTTATTGAAATATTGAAACTGTTTATAGTTTATATCACGTCTTCATACCTTACCGCGCAATACCTTGTATTCACGAATAAATGGTTTCTCTCAATAAACAGTTTTTGTAGCACCTGATACCGTATTTGTGGTATTATGCAAATAAAGGGTTATTGAAACTATTTATAGTTTTTACCGACCATGTCTACTTGATAACTCGCCGCCGCCGCGCGGACACGACCACGACGAGACAGAACCGCGCGCGTGGGCTAGGTCAGGAACCGACAACAGTACTTACCTACATTGTAATATTATTTTGTATGGTAATAGCCGGCAAACGAGCTGACGATCCACCTGATGGTAAGTGGCTATCGTCGCCCGTGGACATCAGCAACACCAAAGGCATCACTGATGCGTTGCCGGCCAAGAAGGAAGAAGAAAGAAAGATAATTAACGCTGTACCAGTGTTAAAATAATTTTAACTCATTATTGATTAATTATATTACCTAAGGGCGGATTAAACGACCCTATAGCCGGGAATCGGGAGTGACTCAGTATGCAAAGCAAAGAGTCCTGGGTACGGTTCCCGGCCGCGGAGATATTTATGTGACATACTACATACTTATATTATTTTATTAACCGACTTCAAACAAAGGAGGAGGTTCTCAATTCGAGTGTATTTTTTTTATGTTTGTTATCTCAGAACTTTGGACTGGGCGAACCGATTTTGATGATTGTTTTTTTAATCGAAAGCAGGTGCTTGTCATGTGACCACATAAATTTGAACGAGATCTGAAAAGTAGTTTTTGAGACTTTGAAGTCGGTTATTTTTTGTTAGTAAAATTTAGATTATTGTACTCGAGTCATGGGTGTTATACTTAGTAGTGATGTTTTATTTATGTTGTCCGCGCCACCCACGATACAGGGAATCATAGTGAGGGGTACGGTAAGAATGTGTAAGGTTCTATGTTAAAAAAAATGGATCAAATATTATGTTACATCAGTTTTAGGTACGGTACCTAACTTAACTATCCATCAAAATCTATAATTTTCTCTACAATCTCTATGTCTTCCATTGAGATTTATTATTCGAAATAGATTACAAGCACTATTGAAAAGATTGGCATCACTCCACTTACTCACTTGCATAACCAGTCTCAGACGTGAATTGTTAAGAATGTTTTTTAATTAATATTCACAGTATTTTTAACAGTAGAATCAGAATGCC
Source organism: Thymelicus acteon (assembly GCA_951805285.1). Classification (NCBI taxonomy): domain Eukaryota; kingdom Metazoa; phylum Arthropoda; class Insecta; order Lepidoptera; family Hesperiidae; genus Thymelicus; species Thymelicus acteon. Next base: position 18,787,631 of record OX638223.1, read on the forward strand.
TTTTCATATACCTACTTACCTACCTACTATAAATATAAAAGGTAGGTTCGCCCGTAGAAACATCAAATCAGGAATGCAGGAATGCTCCAGTCGTAAGAATTTCAAGTTCAAACAGAAATCGTATCAATACAAATTGCGTTAAGGCAGGTCGCGCAAGGCGCTCGGATACCCCTCGCCCCTCGCCCCGCTCCCAGCCCCAGCTCCCAGCCCAAATTATTTATTCTAGCTCGGTCGGTGATTCTGATTAGAGTGGCTACCAAACATTAAATACATTTTGCTTCATCCATAGAAATTGCCAAATGCTTTTAAAATAATGTCTCGCTAGTAACTCTTTGGCTGTCGATTTGCCTGATAAATAAATAGATAACTATGTGGCTCCAAACCCGGCCAAGTTATCGAGTCTATCCCATTGGTCCCGTTGAGTTTTTCCGTGAGGAACAATTGGAAGTTTAGCACTATTTAGTCTCATTTGTTCCGTCATCCGTGGGACTAATAGAGATATTTTAGTTCCAGAATCGTCCAAAATGTTTCATCAGTTTGCAAGACATGTTGCTATTAGGAACAATGAAAGATACCTACTGCAATTCCAATTTCATAAATGCGAAACTGAAAAATAGCGATTCGACCTTTTCTGATCCTCTACTAATTTCAGACATCAAACTCATCTAAGTCAAACAAAGCATACCTACCTTACTATAAGCAATAACTTCTAGGCTATAAATATAATACACTACTTATAACGCGAGAAAATATTTTATGTGATAAATATAGAACCAAATCCTAATAAAAACTTGAAAGCCGTACGACTCACATTTTATTTCACCGCGTGGCAAATAAGCGATTTAATCCACACCGCGCTATTTAGTACTGAGTTTATATCGTGACGGCGAATGTAATACAATAGAATACATACGAAGGATACAGTTGAATGTATACAGAGATTGTCTCCATAATATTATGTGGGTGACAATATCGTGCGCCTCGGCGCGACGCGACGGGAGATATTATTCGACTATTTCTCGTTATCTTGTTGAGCCTAGCTAGCCGCAATAGTTTTCCCTTTAAATTCTGTATAAATAAAATATAATATTCTGTATAAATAAATTTATACGGGCCGTTACCCGTGCTGGCTGGCTTCACTGGCTTCACCCACCGGTGGGTGCACGGGTAAAACGTAATATAGTCCTAGGTTTAAGGAAAGTCCAAGAATTTACACGTTCAGAAGGGATTTCAAAAAATAATTCAAAATTATTCTCTTTTACAGATACTGTTGAAGGAGAAGTCCAATCTCAAGGAACTGGCAACTACTACTGCACACGTCAAACACCAATCATTTAACTGGCAGGTATCCACTTGACTCTACCAATGGTTACTTTCCCTCTTGACTGGTTCAGCAGGCGGTTTTGAACAGAATAGAGTAGAGTATTTACGGTTGTAGAATTCGAAAATAATGGACTGCAGATTGTGTTGGAAGAAGAAAGTCAAGGGGTTCTTTGGAGGGTTGGCAAACACTAGTATTTTTGATCTGCAGGGTTGGTACGGTACCTACTCGTATCAGCTGCGTCGACGGCTAGGCGGCTGCTCCAATGTCTCCAATCTTCCTTTCTTCTTGACTTTTTATTAGATGTATGGTTGTTGAGGTTCATTATTGCACTTCACAGTAACAATATTACTTTTGTTAGCGAGTTATTTAGCGGGAGCGGTAGGTAATGCGGCGATATTTGCTTCATCTCGAATGCTTATCTTGGCGGAAAGACTACTTTTAAATTATAATATAAAAATATTTTATTATATCAGAGATGTCTGTGGAATATCGCAAGGTGCAATTACAACGGATAATAATTTTGGCGGGAACAGACAAATCCATTCATAAAATAATGCCACTATTGGAGCAAAAAAAAATATATGTATGTATTAAGGTCATTTATGATTACTATTTCAAGTTAAGGATTTGGGACTTCGGTGGCGGGAAGAAATTCTTGACAGATGATTCATCATTATTAAGTACCTAATCCTGCTAATATTTCTAAAGTGAGTTTATAATACGGATATTTATTCGCAAAAACACAAAAGTACTGAACGGATAATTGTATTATTATGAAATTCACAGCACACAGGTAGATGATCTGGAATGAGACATATTTAAAGTACTTACTTATTATCCCGAAAAATTAAAGAAAAAGGACCGCTGCGTATCTAATACTAGCGACCCGCCTCGGCTTCGCACGGATATAAGCATGAAACGCTTAAGGTAACTAAATTAAATTAATGGAAATTAATATTTGGATCCGTTTAAATAACTTTTCAGTTTTTAGAAGTAGGTACTACTCGTAGGTACAAATGGTTCTTTCTAGTAAGCTATTCTTAAAAAATAAGACATAGCGCCATCGCGAAATTTTTTGTAAGTCTAGTACTTATAAATGAGGAACAATCCCGCCATACATTGTTTTGTGATATGTATTTCAAATGAATTTGGCAGCGTTTTCGATGAAAGCTCCCAGGGGGCTTGATTTTTTCCGACTTCTTCAACATATTTCAACAAATTTATACAATATCTTAATAAATTATACTTACACGAAAACCTTCCTGAAGAATCACTCTATTCACTGGTGAAAACCACATGAAAATCCGTCTAGTAGTTTTTGAGTTTATCGCGAACAGACAGACAGACGCGGCAAGGGACTTCATTTTAAAATATGTTGTGATTATTACTGCTATTATGAAATTTCTGGTCCTTGGTTGGCTAATATATACCCTCCTACTTGGGACGGCCGCCAAACGACACGTCTTGTTCCGGCTGAGGATTTTCTTGTCGTTTCTGTTTCGGCTGGCGGCGCAGCGGTGATGTCCATAGTGTCCAATGTGCATGATTACCGTCGAGAACTGCTTAGCCTCAACAGCCCAGTGACATCTAAAATAATGTCCGTGTAATAATTGTCATGCAATTGTGTACCGGTTGGTAGGTTGTCGGTTACATCTATATACATGAGGCGACCATCTATTCTCAAGGGTAGCAACGCATCTGTGACCAACTTCGAGTGGGACAAATATTAACTGGACGCTTACTAATATTTATTAATATTAGTAAGTTATTTAATATTTATTATTATTAGTAAGTAGGTATCTTAGTATCCCGTAATAAAATGTTATACGATTATAACAGAATGGCCATTAAGTCACAATAGATATTAAATACGAGTAACCGCCCTCGCTCTGCTTCGGTTTTATTTTTTTACACCTTGGGTTACATTATTTGAGATTTATTAAGGATCCCTAATTTTTTTGAAAATATAATATAGCCTATGTCACCCGAGGATAGTGTAGCTTCCCAACAGTGAAAGAATTGTTCAAATCGGTTCAGTAGTTTCGGAGCCTATTCAATGCAAACAAACAATCAAATCTTTCCTCTTTATATATTAGTATAGATTGATGATACATACAACCTGTGTGTATGTTATGTTAATGTATGTTGTCTGTGTTTTCAAAGGTAACAAATTATAAGTAACAACAACCATAACCTATGTACCTACTACTAGAAAATAATCTCCTTTTAAGGTTTTACGCCCCAACTCAGAGTCACTAACGGTTACTTAAATCGCTCCTTAGTAAAGAATCACCATACAAATTCTAAGGAGCGATTTAAGTAACCGTTAGTGACTCTGAGTTGAGGCGTTAGCTACTTCTCAGACTGTTAAAAGTAGGGTTAAAGAAAAAAATCTCAATGGGAGCTGTACCGGAAAGGGGAAAACAATAATGATAAATAATAAACACGATTTTGCACTGAATATTAATTTACTGGATGTAAGAAATCAAGATTGGAACAATGAAAAGACAAAAACATGTAAACACTAAAAACATTTTAATTTTTTCTGCATCATCATCGAAAAACCTTTTGTTTAATAATCAAATTAAACGGCTCGTCAAGTCAACTACAATGATTTCAAAACCTTCGTCGACTTCTGACTAAACGTACGTCCATAACGACAAAAGTAAATCCCCACTGCAGTCGTACTACACATTGAAGTTGAAGTCAATTCAATGGTATAACTCGTGCCAAATCCTATGGCATCCTTCACTATAGATCGATTAAGGCGTAGTCAAACATTTCATAACGACACATTCAAAATATTTCACGTCGTTACATTCTATCATTCTATCAGTAAGTACTCGTATTCATATGGTCGTTCATTTACATATTTCTAATGAACTCTTTTCCAATTCTAATACTTTACATCCATTTTTTGGATCATCATAATAATTATGTTATACCCTTCTCATGATTTTGCTTAGATCGTATTTTATGAAAATGTGTCAATTTTATTTAATTTCATATTTAATCTAGCGCAGGGTTTGATTTATGGCGGGGTAAATGCGTAATATACGACATAACCACAATGAGTTAATCATTTTTACATTTAAATCATGTTCCACTATTCTTAAATACATCAATATTTAGTGGCGTCCAAATCAAATGTACTTACCTAAATCCTTTTACAACCGACCGTGAAATATTTTTCACGTGTTTGGGCGCAGTGTCGAAGAGGCAGCAACCTTCCTTTTTTGGCCGGCAACGCATAACATACAGAAAAACATAATCCCTTTACCACAGTGCTTCAATCACCCGTGCACGGAGTCTATATAACGACACTTACAGTTCATTTGTACTAGTTAGTTATCAATTTATAACTAGTTAACATTAGGTACATGCAAAGAAAAATACATCAATTATGTTGAAGAAAATTCATAATAATTTCAGAAACATAATTGAATTATAGCACTTACAGGAAATAGTATATATTAGCGCTGACATGAACACAGTATAAACTAAACTTAGGACGCACACAATAAAGATTGAAATACAATGCTGGCGACACTAGCGACACCTCGCATGTGGGGTATAGAGGTAAGGAGAAATAACTCGTATAATTATGAGGAAAGTTGAAAAAATGTCCAGCGGTAACCAGTAAACAAATGGCAATATGGCGGCTCACAGGGGACAACATAGATTTAGGACCAATAGATTCTCCCATACACTTGACAGAGCGAGATCGCCAGTTACAAAATCTACGTGACAGACAGAGATAAAAATATTATTTTCTGTCCCCGTCACCGTCGCCGATTACATTATACATATATATTGTTTGTCACAAGTACAAAGAATGGTGAGTTGTGACAAACAATGAAGAGTGAGTTGGCTATTTGGAGATTTAAAGTTTCAGTTCGTTTTTTAAGCAGAAAATCGTAGTAAGTTCTAGTAAATAAGTTTAAGTACGATAGTGTGAAGCAGTATTCTGGGCTGCTTGTTAAGTTTTGTTACATTTCTTTAACAAAAACCTCAAAGAAACGTAAATTCTCTGTCTCATGTGCGGCCTCGCCGTCACTGAATTTATAGGTACTATGGATCTATACGTATCTATGGGGGACGATTATAGCAGTTGTTGATAGATTGAAGTTTGACAGTGACAGTCCTGTATACCAAACTTCAACTGTTAACGTATAAAAAAATCTTGTTTGCTACCGTGGCGCCATCTTATTCATCAGAGTTTGACGGACGTTTTTTCACAATAGATTTATTCCTCCTTACCTCTATACTCCATGACCTCACAGTTGCAGCAGTGAACTCATTATACATCGTTAGATGACATCTTATTTACCTTGTAACCTAAAATTCAACTACGATTAAACCACCTTGAAAACTTAATAGAGTAGGTAAAATAACATATTATTTAAATTTTGCAAATATAAACCCTTTTTAAATTATGAATCTATATCCTCTAGAAGGCAGCGCCATTATTGCTTGCTATACGCTTCTAACGTTACGTCAATTACTGAATTGTGATAAGTAGTTTAGAATTTGTGCGTAAACATCATAACTCATGACATGGATTAAAATATGTTGTTCGCATAAAACTATTACTTGTTGTATCGAAATTCACTAGATTTTTTGGCTGCAGCTGCGAAGTGCTACCCTAACCCTACATCTACTGAAATGTTCCATCTCAGATAGGATTAGGATTGTTCCTACCCGACGTCATCCAAACCCATGAACTGAGGAGTCTATCTAACGTTATCACTATAATAAAAAACACTGGATAGGCTCCATTTTATAGTCAGTATAATTACAACTTAATGTAAGACTAAAGCCCAATGCATACGTAACGGGTTTTTTCCCCGTACGGGACGGGGACGGGGCATAAATATACATGCGTGCCCCGTTCCCGTCCCGCACGGGATTCCGCTGCGTATGCACTATCGTATACATTTTCTATGAAACGATGTTTTCAAAACTGCACGTCCCGTCCCGTACGGGGAAAAAACCCGTTACGTATGCATTGGGCTTAAGATTCCTGGTGATGAAGGTGACAAAAATACCCAAGGTTCGATAACAAACTTATATCTGCCCCTACTGGTTCTCCCCCTCTTGAAGATAGATCGGTCTATGGCATCGTCAAAATCAAAAAGCCACGCATCAAATAGGCGTCAAACGTAATCACTAGGTTTACCTAGACAATCCTATCCAGTGCATTTATACATGAGATTGATGATGTCAACAAAAAAACGTCATTATTAAGATAAATACTATAGTAGTCACAGTATTTCTCTGCACTCGTTGACCTATTGCGCACTCACTCGCGCAGGTGTTTAGTGTAAATGCGAGTGAGTGCGCAATAGGTGAACGAGTGCAGCGAGATACTATAATATCGCACCGCCTAGGTCCGATCCGATCCAGTCCGGTCAGGTCTAGCGCGGCGAAGAGGACCTGCGGCGGCGGTGGTCCCGGTCCCGGTCCCGGGCGGGCCCGCGCCGGTCCCGCGGGCTGCGCGAGCGGCGCTTCGACCGCCTGTCGGCACTGTCGCGACTCCTCCTGCGCGATAATATCGGCTTGTAACACATGTATGTACAGTCGACAAAACAAGTATGCAGGTAATGTTTAATATTACAAAATTTTTGTGTTACTCTCAATGTTAAATAAAAGCATACAAAAAGCAAAGCTCAACCCATAAATTGTCCCACTGCTGGGCTCGGGGTCTCCTCTCACAATGTGAGGGGTACAGGCCATAGTCTACCACGCTGGCCAAGTGCGGATTGGTAGACTTCACACACCTTTGAGAACTTTATGGAAAACTCTCTGGTGTGCAGGTTTCCTCAAGATGGTTTCCTTCATCGAAGCGAGTGATAATTAATTTCTAATACGCACATAATATTCGAAAATTAGAGGTGCGTGCCAGGATTTCAACTCGAGCCCCTGCGTTCGGGAGACCAACGTTCTAACCGCTAGGCTATCACTGCTCAATGGTCGGCCGGGGACGACCGTACATCAATAAATAAATGGGTGCTGTAGTGTATGTGCTATAATTAAATACGTGGGCATTGTCGAGCCAGTGAAACTATAATTATATTAATACACATCGAATCTCCTACAGGTGCCTTGTATTTTGTATTACAGTGTACGAGTAAAGCAATTGTTATCGAATTAATATTTATTAAATAAAGCAATTAATCATAAAGGGATCGTCAAGCATAAGGAAATAAGTGCAGAAGATTAATTTATGTAAGAACATGTTACGAATATATTGTGTTTACGTTCATAGTGTTAACATAATAGTTTTACTTAATAAACTGTATAAAACTAAGAAGAAAGAACCACTGTTTCCTCTGACCCTTTTGCAGACATAAATGATAAATGAGGACATAAACATTATTAATTAGGGCTCTCTAGACGTACCTCGGGCTCCGGCTACGCTTGGCGCGGTCCGCCGAGCGCCGCCGCCCCTCGTCCTCGGAGCCCGACGAGTCGTGCGACGTCGTGCGCTTCCTCTTGGCCTCTGTACAGCAATAACATGTCAGTAGTACACGTCCACTTAGTGTCACCAACAATTTAACGGAATATTAAGATAAATCCGAACATTTCTAAAAAAGCCCGGATATTTTAGTAAAAAAGATGTACGACGGATTTTCGACAGTGCCCGCATTTTTTATATTTTTGTGTCTAAAATAATATTGTTAATATAAATTTTTGAAATTATACTTCTTATGAGGCGTTTGGAAAAAATTATGAGAATAATTTTTTTACAATGCGACAGCCAAAAAACGACATGATGAAGGTGCTCGAGCGAGAGGTACCTAAGTAAGAGCTCGCGCGCGGACTGTATCACATGACATGTTTTAAGTTCTTTCTTCTGATCATAGACTTAAGCCCAATGCATATGTAACGTGTTTTTTCCCGTACGGAACGGGGACGGGACGGGTCATCCCCCGTTGCCGACGGGATTTTTAACTCAGACCTAACGTGCTAATGTTGTGAATAAAGAAAGATGAATTTTTCTTTTGAAGAATTAGCTTTAATTGATATTTCATTAGACGACGAAGAAGCTACGGCCATCAAGAGAAAAAGGAGATTTTCTATACATCCTACATGGCATAAAAGAGAACAAGAAGGAGAATACCACACTCTCTACACAGAACTTTCGGACGACGAGACTCAATTTTATAAATATTCCCGTATGAAAAAAAGAATCGGTGATCCCTTTAAGCTGTCACATGGGGTCCTTCAAGAAGCGGGTCTATCGTTTCCTTCTTGGCCGGCAACGCGTTGGTGACGCCCCCGGTGTTGCAAAAGTCCATGGGCTGCGGTGACCACTTACCTTACTTAGTCTGCTCGTTTGCCTGCTCAAAGCATAAAAAACATAAACGTGTACTTATGTTCGCGCGTGAGAAGTTATACTTCTTTGGAATAAAAAAAACAAATAAAAAAAAACAAATAAAAAAAAACAATAAAAAAATATTAAAAAATAACGCGCCTAAAGAGAGAAGTTATACCTACTTCTTTTGCATCAAAAAAAAATTAAAAAAACAATCTTCAAAAAAATATATTAAAAAAAAAACAATATTAATATGTAATCTAAATTTTACTAACAAAAAATAACCGACTTCAAAATTACTCAAAAACTACTTGTCAGATCTCGTTCAAGTTTATGTGGGACCACATGACAAGCACCAGCTTTCGATTAAAAAAAGAATCATTAAAATCGGTTCACCCAGTCGAAAGTTCTGAGGTAACAACCATAAAAAAAAATACAGTCGAATTGAGAACCTCCTCCTTTTTTTGAAGTCTGTTAAAAAAATAACGCACCTAAAGACTAAATACTAAGTACTTCAAAAATATATAGTTCTTTAAAATGTTTTATAATTTTTCTGGTGGTAAAATATTATAATATTGAAATAACATGTTTTATTTTAATTTCTTCAAAAATATTTTTATGCAATGAAAACTGATGTATTTATAATGATTATTTTTTTTAAAAGGTGATTAGCTTAAACAGTAGGTAATAATATAGGTATAATAATAATACACGTGCATCACTACTTTCTCCCCTCGTGGACTGGGGTGACTATGCATACGCAACGGAAGCGAAACCCCGTCCCGTACGGAACGTGGCACGTACGTGACGGGGTTTCACTTCCGCTGCGTATGCACTATCGCATACATTTTCTATGAAAAGATGTTTGCCCCGTCCCGTCCCCGTTCCGTACGGGGAAAAAACCCGTTACGTATGCATTGGGCTTTAAATATATAGACGGGCTGTTCCGAACAAAATCCGTGGCACATTTTTCGTACTCACTGACAGCTTGGTGACAGCGCTTCGTTCGGTCAAATTCGGTTCAAGATGGCGGATATCAAATATTTTGCACTAAATAATTTAAAAAAATGCAAGTAAAAATACAGTTATTTCAACGTATGTTTATTATCCGCGGGATTTGTAAAAAAATGATATCCACGCACGCGAAGCCCCGAGCATATAAATCTACATTAATTAATTAAAAATGTTTTTTCGAAACCACTCTACCGCGGGCGAAGCCGCGGATAAAAGCTAGTACATAAATAAATGACGTGTAGATGATAATGTCTCACCTGCGGCCTTGTTTTCGCGGTCTCGCTGGCGCGACTTGATGAGGCGCACGATCTCCATCAGCTCCTTGCGCGCCTCGTTACGTTCCTCCTCCTGGGACACACGTCCACACACATTGTATATAATAGTATTAATAGTAACATTACAGTATCAATAATAATCTTAAAACCTCCGACAGTTTCATTTACAAGTGTAAATGAAACATATCTAAGAACACTCTCGATCACCTTTCAAACAAAAAAATATCTAGATCAAAATCGGTTCATTCGTTTGGGAGCCAAGACGCCACAGACAGACATACATACAGATCCACACACACAGATTATACAGACACGTCAAACTTATAACACCCTTCTTTTTTCGTCGAGGATTAAATAAATCTCTAAAGTCTAAACCGATCAAATACGTGAAAAGAACGCACTCACACTCATATAAAATAGATAGAGACTAAGGCCCCAACTCAGAGTCACTAACGGTTACTTAAATCTCTACTTAGTAAAGAACCTCCATGCAAATTCTGTACTAAGGAACGATTTAAGTAATCGTTAGTGACTCTTGAGTTGGGGCATAATAATATGAGAGTGAGAAAAAGTAGCTCGAAAGGGGCATAACGCCTTTTCATTATGTCTTGATTTCCATAGATAACATAGACGATACCTACAAGTTCTTTGTCGACATTCGTTCTTTAAAATCTTATTTCATCTCAGATTTTCAAATTAAAAAACTATGGTTTATGTGAAATTAAAAAAGGGGATCACATACCTTAGCCTTTTCTTCTTCTGCCGTCAACTTGCCGTCACCGCTCGCTTCATTCGATTTCTCTGTCGACTGGGACTTTGGTCTGAATAAAAATTGTAATCAAATAAACATCACTAAGGAAAAAACATATTTTAGGAAAAATAAAAATATATATTGATTAAACAAAGTAGCTGAGATCTGTCAATAATTTTCTCTTCTCTAGAGCTCTCAGAATATTGCGTATTCATATCACGTCGGGGTCACCACTATATAAAGTGGAGATGTTTCACCAAGTTAGGTGACTTACCCTGGGATGAGCCGAATCCTGTTTTTTTTCAAACGTACATATGTATAACAGAATAGTCAAAAACTTTCCAAAAGTAGTAAATAGAGATAACAAAGAAATAGGTACCTGTCTTTGGTAGGAGATGGAGAGCGTTTCTTCCGATCCATGTCAACTTTATCATCTCTCTTCATGTCCTCGTCTTGACTCTTCCCTGAATTCTTCGTGCCCCGGCTTTCGTATTTATCGCGCGATGAATCCCGTCTCTCTCTCGATCTTTCCTTCGATCTTCTTCTACCATCTCTGTCATATCTCCGGCCTTGTCTATCCTCCGATTTGTTTCTCTCTTCTTTTTTATCCAATGCCTTGCTATCTCGCTTTTCTGTCGATTTACTTCGATCGTCCCTTACTTCGGACCTCTTTCTATCGTAATCCCTTCTTTCCAATGATTTTCTCCTGGAATCCCTGTTCTCCGATGACCTTCTTCTATAACTTCTTCGTTCGTGGGATTTGCTGCGATCATCCCTCCTATCATATTTACTTCCAGAATCTTTTCGGTCAGAAGATCTCCCTCTGTAATTTCTCCTCGTAGGAGATTTGCTTCGAGAATGTTTCCTTTCTGCTGATTTTCTACTAGTTTCCTTTCTCTCATATGATTTAGGTCTATCTTCCCTTTTGTCTACTGTAGACTCTGCTTTATCATTCTTGTTTTGGGGAGACCTGCTTCGTGAAGCTTTTCTATCACAAGATTTTCGTCTGATATCTTTCCGTTCTGAAGATCTATTTCTTTTGACCTTCTTATCATATGATCTACTACGCTCTCTGCGGTCTCTACTTCTATCCCTCTTTTCCAATGATTTGTTTCCATCTCTCTGGACAGTTTTGGCTCCATCCTCTTTTTCTCGGGACTCCTTGTTTTGGTCTTCTTTATCTTCTGCTTCCTTATTTGCAACAGTGGCTTCAGATAGTTTAATCTTATCATCCTTGTCATGTTTCCTACGATCATCTCTCTGTTCAGAGTGTCTGCGTTCATCTTTTTCTGCTCTATATCTTTCGCGAGTATGTTCTCGATCTTTTTCATATCTGTCTCTCTCACGGTGCTTATAATTATCTTTGTCGCGGCGATTATCAGTCCGTTCTTCTTTTCTATAATAGAATTGTAAGTAAATGCATGGTAGTATGATTAGTGGGTAAGTGAATACGAAGTTGTTATATTGAGGATATAACTTGAAATAGCAATGAATAAATAAAAACACTTTCTCTAAATAAAGAATCATCGGCCAGTGATGGGACTTGAGTAAATTATCTTCAGTAAATACAATAGTAAATAGTGTAATTCACACATACCTAGGTTGTTCCTTGCCTTTTCTAAACGTACTTCTCAACAAGCTAAAGGGATCGTAGTCTCCTTTAGCGGCGTCCGAGCTAGGGGCCACATTAGCTACGGCCGACGATAGTTTAGGAGCGTGGGCCACGATGGACGATGGTCCCTCGCGACGGCGCTCCCGGTGCTCTCGTGAATGCTCTCGAGAATCCATCGTTTCTCTTAAGGCCCTGCAGGAAAAATGTAAAGTAAAAAGCAAATACGTTTGCAACACCCAAACTAACACAAGACGAGAAAAGTAACTCTGTAACTTAGTTGACAGAGACTTGTCGAAGGGTCTCGAGTTAAATTTGAAGCCAGATATTTTTTTAATGTAATAAAATTCTACTTTTATGCCATAAAAATACTGAATCTCAGGTCTCGTTTGTATATGTCAACGATGTGCAAATAAAAATGAATATAAAAAAAATGTAATAAAAATAAAAAATTCATTCCTTCCCCCAGTTTCCCCTCTTGTATATATATGTATATAGAATACGTCACCTCTGCTGGTCATGTTTGGGGTTGACACCCAGGGCCCGGGCTAGCATGTCGGCCCTGTCTTCCGGACCGGCCTTCGTGAGGTCTCGTCTGCGAGCCTCCCTTTCCGGCTTACGCTTCTCTGGAATCTCACCTTCCTCTGCCAGATATAACGTCCATATTACACCATATTACGTTACTTCAAACAACAGAACAATCCTTCTAATTCAGCTGGCAGCTATAAAACGTATGAAGTATTTGTGCTAAAACCTTGAAATGACGTCACAAAACGTACGTCACTCTCATCGTTACATTGTCAAGTTGTCACTGTGTAATTTTAAGACTGTAATGTTACAGACTGTTGCCTGTAACGTACATAACAGAATTAATTCATCAATACATGGGTAGCCTTTAAGACACTTTCCAAACATTATAAATCCACTTAACACAGTACATCTACTCAGATCAGACTGTATAAGAAGAGTACGATCTTCTTAAATCTTAAATCAACAACTTTTTATACAAAAATTGCTCATCACATCCTGCTAATTGGACATCTAAAACCAACCAAAAATACGACTTTAGGCAGCAAGTGTATCTCTCAACGCCCCTGCAACAACAATAATGCGTACAGCACGCATTCGCGTGGCCCCGCCCCCCCCCCCCCCCGCCCCGTAAAGCACCTACCTCCAAATAAATAAGTAATCAACAAACGTACCCTCCTGCTCTACATCTTCCTCGAAGTCCAATGCATTATAATCTACTTTCTCATGGCGGGACTCGTCTGTACAGAAATTTTCTTTTTAATGTTTACAATTGTATGGCCTCAAACCGTACACACTCACGTACATACATATACACATTCGCAAAGAAAACCTTCTTGTGCAGCCGCGCGCGTGCGCAACAGATAAACACTACGGACTGATATAAATTATAGGGAAATAAAATGTAAGACATAATTTAAAACATTTGAGTAAATAAAATAATATAGAAACAATCATTGAAAGAAACTAAAACGAATGTGTATATATAAATAATAGTAAATACCATAGAATAAGAATGCAATTAGTCGTTTCTTAAAGTAGTTCTGCTTTGCAACATTATATTAATTGAATAATATTTCTAAATCTCATCAATACATAATGTTGTCAGACAGTGTTGTCATTATGAAACAAAAACATGTATGGTAGATAAATGTTCCCTCGTATCCTTATTCTATGGTATAATTTAATTGAGAAACAAATATAAAATAACCACAAAATAAGCAAATGATTAAATTAACACAAAAAAACACAGATACAAAATAAACAATCACGAAACAAGTTGTAATATAGTAAAAAATATTTATCAAACACAATAAATAATAGTTATAAAAAATACTAAAAAACACGCTTTTATACAAAATCCAACAAAAAAATACAATCCAACTAAAATATACAATTGATACCATGCACCCCACGGTTTTAATTCACGATTCATAATTTAAAATTTTCTATTTTTAATTGGATTTTGTATAAAACTGTTTTTTAGTTTTTTTTTTTAACTATTACTTATTTTTCCATTCTTTAGTTTGATTTTTTGAAATAAAATTTAGGTTTTTTTCTTTCTTTCTTTCTTTTTTCTTTAAATATTGAATTGTCTTTGGTCCTCAATAAGTCTACGAAGTTTGAAAGAAATCTGACCGTTTGAAGTGGGTCAAAATCAAGTCCAAAGGAGTCGGTTAGAAGTTACAAACAAACAAACATACATACATACATACAGGTGAAGCTAATATAAAGGGTGTAAAAAAAAGATTCATACAAGAATATTATTTGGTAAAGTGACTCCACCGGCTTTGAACCCAAACCTTTTGAAGTTTACCGCACCTCGTCGTAACATACATGTAACATGCTACTATGGAGAATCTACGCGGCGACGATCGGAGTTTGGAAGTTATATATGACAATGACTTACCTGATTAAAGTTCACCTTTGAGATGTACGCAACAAATTGTATCTGGAGATAGGGTATATAAACGCAAAACGCTTACTCATACCCCCGCAGTAGGCTTTTATTTACCTGTGTCGCGGGTGGCATCGACGACACATATCACACATCACAATAGCACCCATGACCCGAGTACAAATATTTATAATTATGTCCCATAAATATCTGCCCCGGCCGGGAATCGAACCCGGACCCCTCGCTTCGCAGCCAGTGTCGCTACCAACCAGGCTACAGGGTCTCGATATATGTGTATGGTGCTACAGAAAAACAAATTTTACTTGATAACTTGTATAATGTCATATCTATAAGACGATATACTCGGTGCAATCAAAAGTCGTCCCTTGAACAACAATGCGGTATATTATTGAATAATGTAATAATATCAAATATTAGATTATCACTTGTTTCTCAACGATATGCACAAAACGTTTTTATCTTTCATTAAAGTAACCATTATATGACGTAGTTTCCAACTAAACTTTATTTGGAATTTAACATTTAGGGGCCATCCATAAATTACGTCATACGTTAGGGGGTTGGAGGGGGGGGGGGGGTCAATGTAGTGCGACTGTTAGTGTTAATTTAATAATTTTTACGTGTAAAATTTCGTAGTATGTGACGTCACACTAGGGGGGAGGTCTCACAAATCTGACCAGCTGTGACAAGGAGGGGGGGGGGGGGGGGGAGGGGTCAAAAAGTCATAAAATTAGTGTGACGTAATTTATGGATGGCCCCTTATGATAATACATATGATTTTGAATCTCCTTTTTACTGTAAGATGAAGCTATTATTTACTAAGAACCGGTAAAGTACTCAAAATAACTTTTTAGAACAGTTACATATTATGTACAATAATATATTGAGTAATCTAACCTGTAAATATCTGGAAGTGACGCTGATTTTCCCCAGACATTGCTAACAAAAGAATCTTACCACTTGTTTGCAGGACGCGTGCAGTATCAAGAGCACTTGTACATTTCTCGCCACAATTACTTGACTGTAAGAGTAAATAGGGGTAGAGTAGAGTAAGTAAATAGTAAGTAACGAACCCAGCGTGGTGTCACACTCCCCCTCCTCCCGGTCGCGGGGCTCGGGGGTACCCTGTTCGCCTACTTCTGGAAACACAAAGACAAACAGGCATTTTTACCAAGCCAAGCCAAGGAAGGGTTATGTTTTTCGCGCGTATCTTGTATACATATATTTATTTATGCATGTAATATTGTTAACAGTAAAGAGTGGGCAATCGATACTCACTGCTGTGCGGCTTGTCCGCCAGGCCCGGCGCCGCCTGCTCGCGCTCCGTGCGTTCCGTGCGCTCCGTGCGCTCGTGGTCTATACGCTGCAAATATATACAAACAATGTATAGTGCATCGAATAATGTGAATTCATGTCAAATTTTAATAAACATCAAACAATTAGATATGGCAACAGTATACTGATAGCAATCCTATTCAGATTCCTATTCAGATAGGAAAGACAACAACCTGCTATTCAAACCTGTCACTTAAAAAGCACGAAAATAAATTTGAAAATAAATAACTTTAATTCTGCAAAGCAATAAAATGTGTTTTAATTTAGTTTCAATATTTTTTTAATTTAGTTTAGCATATTTTTTAACCGCCAGTTTCTAATTCGAGATCATTGACTTTCCTATCAAGAGTTCGATGGTATAGCAGATTGTTATGTAGTGGATGGTAGATGATGGTAGACAGTGGTTGATGGTAGTTACCTCAAACTCGGACAGCTTGATAATGCGGCGCTGCGCCTGCCGCCAGTGCGGCGGCGTCACGGAGCGGGACCGGGACCGGGACCGGGACGGCGTGCGGTACCGCTGCACACACAAATATAATAATTAAAATTTCACCAAAAAAATACTAACTTCAAAGAAGAAGTAGTTACAGAAAAACACATCAAAATTGCTAATTGTATCCCTATAATATTTAAGGGTATCCCCTAAATTCCTTATGAATCCCATCATCAGAAATATATGGGCTTATCTGGGCCTATCTACCCTTCCAAATGATGACGGGGTTCAGAAGTAACAAATAATAAAAATAAAAAAATACAACCAAATTGAGGATCCCCCAGGATCAAGGTAATGATTAGTACTCACAAAGACACCTCGTCCCTTGATGATTCTCCCGCTGCGAGTGTACGAGTGTCGCTCTCTCTCGCGGAAACGCATCCTGCGAGTATAACATACCATACATCACAATTCAGTTTGGACTCGATGTAAACAAACCATTAAAATTCGAATAAAATTCCATGAAAACCCAACGTTTTCACCAACCGAACTATTGAAGAACTAAATAATCATTACAAAGTTTATGACGTCTTCATTATTTTACTATTGACCTATAACAACATACTATCACTTAGTAAGTCACGTAGTAAACGAGATAAAAACCAACATCTCATAACAATTTTCATCATTGAATAACTCGCGATCCCACATCCTTAATTATGTGAAGCGATTTCAAACCTTTTCACAAAATAATTCTTTTAAAGTCTGCCTGCCTGTGACTGTAAATAGAAATGACTACAAAAACCTCACAGCTATAATGGTGCTTACATGCTTTGCAACTTGATCATATTAATGTTCAAAATACAGATTATACAGATATTTCATTTCACCCAATAATGCATGAGCTATATGCACTACAGTAGCTGCATCACAAGAAAAATGAAAGTACATAATTGTACATATGTGACGAAAAACATAATTATAAAACGGATTGTCCTACATAATTGACCTCGTATGCACAGTTGTTACAACAAACAAAATCCTCTTTATTGTACACCAAAATTACATCTGCATACATTTTATATATACAACTTGGTACAATAGGTGGTCTTATTACTTAAATAGCAATATCTTTACAGCTAGAAGCTAATATAGTTTTGTTACTGGTTTTCATTTTACACATTTGGAATATTATAAGGTTTTAAAGAACAATATAACTCACATTAAAAATTGAGAGAAGCTGTAAAAATAAAACGTTATCACATTATTGTCTCTACAACATAGATAATAAAATAAAATAAACGCTTACTGAAACTCCCTGTAGCAGGTAGCATGGAAGCAAACGTTTTTATAAAAACCAATTCCAAATAAAATTAACACCTCGTAAATACATTTTTTGAGTTTTTATTACCTTTGCTTTACAGTTTTAACTGTAGTTTTGTATTTATGACTCTAGTGTAAAATTTTATACATGTAATTACATATTACACGAATAAAACAGACCTTTAGTGACCCCTTGTTTACAATACAGTAACAATTATAATGATAATTCTTTGTCTAAATAATTGGATTTTAGTAGTTACGAGGTGTCACCTAAACCGACAATATCAACGAGGATATCCTCGTACATCAGTCAGACAACAATGCCTATCTCCCTCTCCCTCTGTCACTCACCTCTCTCGCTCCGCCCGCCGCGGGTCTCTATCCTTGTCGGAGTCGCGGCCGCCCCGCATGAGGAACCGGTTCGCGGGGACATCAGGGATCTCCCGCGGATCGATCTTGGACGTGGTCACAAGGGGATGAGAAGGTGCTTCCGGCGCTTCCTCTTCGTTCGCCGACTCACTTGAGTGGCGTCTGGGAGCGGGTAAATCGGAGATCAAAATTTTTATGTACTTTTTATGCATTTAAAAACTATTATACGTGATGCATCACTTATATCGAAATGTTTAGGTGAATTATTAAGAAGTAGTAAAATATAACTGGAAAGTTGAATTTTTAACGCGTAAAAAAAGAAAGAAGTTTTACGTTTCATCCGTATATTTTAGTGTACGTAATAAGCATACCGATTTCTTTAAAAAATTAAAATGCATAGTATATATACCGTGAAGTGAAATATAATATTACGTACATATCTTATATATTATATTAAATGATATTCACATACCGTTTTTTCTTCTTATCCTTCTTCTTCTTTTTATCTTTCTTGTGCGAGCGCTCCGACTCTGCATCGCTCGCGTCTTTTTCTTTACCTTCTTTTTCCTGCTTACGTTTCTTAGCTGTGAAAAGCGATAAATGTTATGATATGAAATATTTTATTCAAAACTAGTTGATCCACATATGTTGTCGTATCAAAATTTAAATTAAGTTACTTTTCCTTAGCAGATATAACGTTTATCGCATCACATTGATATTCTAAGATGACATTTTTATAACTTTAATCGTTTCTCTGATTCTTTAGTGTTCCTCGTCAGTCTATCTTCAATTTCTACACTGCCTTTGGTAGATGCTCATCATAACGAATAACTTGTGCTAAGAAGTAGCCGGCAAACGGAAGACAGTTTAGATTTTTAGTTTGTTTGTAATCGATAAAACTACTGGATCAATTTCAAAAATTCTTTTACCAATCGGATGCTGTATTATTTTTGAGTAACATGGACTATTTTTTAATTAGGGATCTATGAATAATAAGGGCTATATATATATTTTTTAATTAGGGATCCATATGAAAACCGAAGCAAAGCGAGAGCGGTTACTAGTAAACGATATTTTATTTACCGGTAGTGAGCCGCACGAGCTGCCCGCAGTTGGCGACGGCGACGTCCTGCAGCGGGCGCGCGTTGCGGTCCACCGGCAGCGCCTCCAGCTGCCGCACCAGCGCCGCGCCGCTCGCCACGCCGCCGAACACTACGTGCACACTGACACACATACACTGGTTACGTCACTGCTATATCATATAGCAGCTAGCACGGCAAGGGG
This sequence comes from Thymelicus acteon, assembly GCA_951805285.1. Lineage (NCBI taxonomy): Eukaryota > Metazoa > Arthropoda > Insecta > Lepidoptera > Hesperiidae > Thymelicus > Thymelicus acteon. The sequence continues at coordinate 18,807,112 of OX638223.1, forward strand.
CGTGCTCTTCAATACGTCATGAACACACACGTCCCTACCGCACCACTACGTGCACACTGTACCACACACACACACGTCACTTACTAAGGAATCAATAATAATAAACGCTACACACTGATAGCCCCCACACTAAGATTCCCTGTGCAATCAGTGCCGTGGACAACACACAAAGACAACAGACACATCCAAACCGAGAACAGAAATTCAAACATCAAATATCCGCTTCGCTGGGAATCGAACCCACACGGATCGTATACTAAGGTTGATGGTTTTTGTAAAGTTAACAAACGGGCAGACAACCCATCTGATGGTAAGTGGTCGACGTCCATCACACTGCTACCGAAACACGTAAAAAACATTTCACGGTAAATTTTAGGAGGAAGGTAGTCTAGCCATAGTGTAGCCAGAGCGCCAGAAGTCCCGCCGTCCTGTCTAAATCCCAATTCTTCATGAGTAGACAATTTACTCAATGTCTCGGTCTTCATTATATCATAAACGAATTCGCCTACGGCTACTTTTTGTAGCGATTCAGTACCGCAACCGATTTGCATTGTATCACTACTTTTACGCTATTAAAACTAACCGTGGGCGAATTCCCTTAACTAAATAATACAGTAAAACAACTCACTTGTCGAGATGCGGCGCCGGCTGTGTTGTTCTACAACACACAAGACACAAGAACAATGATAGCGCGCGCGGCGCCCCGCCCGGCGACTCTACACAACACACAGCGCGTCAGACCCACTGGCGCAGCCCAGCGGGCCCCAGTCTCCGCCGCCAGTCGACACGGAGCCACTACCACACCACTAGCCAGTTACTTTCATGGTTTAGAGATGGCTCAGTTAAAGTATATGCTATGTGTAGATAATTTATTTCTACAGTTCTACAGTTCTGTTGTATAACAGGTGGGAATTTGCTTTTCCCGTACATTAGAAAGCATCTTTATAAGTCTGGCTAAGTATTGGACCAGCACTAGAAAAACATTTAAAATGGAATTTTAATCATAAATATCTCATCTGTCCTTAAAAGGGGCAAGAAAACTATAAAAATGAGTTTTGTTTCAAAACAAAACAACACAGCCTATATTTTTAAGTTCAATTATGTATGAAATCAAATGAATAACGGGAATTATCTAAAAGATTTTCATATTTTCTATATGATATCAATTTCAACTTGTTAGGGTCTATTTATTGTGCCAACTGGAGACATTGGGACGAAGACTGGAGACGCGAAACAGAAAGTACATATTTGCATTATAACTCTCACAGGAATGCTAAAACTAAATTCAGTTACTTCTTACTACACCAGTTAAGACAACAGATAATTACCATACCATTCAAATTTTAACTGCCAGTCTATAAATACACCAAGTTCGCAATTTCATTTTATTGCAATACATATATTAAATTACTAATAAATATGTAAATGTTTGTAAACAAAAGTATATGAAAAAATTTAAAATAAGTTGTTAAATGTTTACCAATTAAAATTGCTTACTTTACCAGTAAAAAATTTGAACGATATAGTTATTTATTAACAGTAGAATGTTATTATATTATATTATCATGTAAATGTGTCATAATGTTAATCTCAGGAACACAAAGACATGTGTGATCAGTTTAATAAAACAAAACTATATGTTATTATGTGAGACTAGAGCTCTGCTTTCTTTTCAGATCATTGTCTGTTTGCTAAATTTTATCAAAAGTTGTTCATTGTTTTTGGAGTAGTAGTTTTTTGAAATGATAACTAACATCCATCCATATATCCTGACAATAATGTTAGTGGGATTGGATAATAATAATTATTATGAGTTGGCAGGATGCAGCACCTACAAAACATTACATGTCCAGGAGTTTTTCCCATTTCAATAAAAACTTCTCTAAGATAAAAAATGTAAAAAAAAAAAATTGTTTCCAACCTTAATCATATGTATGTCAATATGTAATCAATATGTATGTAATATTACTGGATATAAAAAATATTTCTAAGTGTTCACATTAAGCCACATCTCTTCTTACCCACTCCCCTCCCTCACTTACATGAAGAACTGGGAGCCGTTAGTGTCTTTCCCTCTATTGGCCATCGACAACAGAAACGGTCTATCATGTTTCAGCTCAAATGTTTCATCTGGAACAAATGTTAATTGCAAATAAAAGAGCATAAACAATAAATACAAAAATATAATTTATACTGGAGTATTACAATGAAGGATTTTATAATTTTTATGCTTACCTTCAAAGGTACCTCCGTATATTGACTCGCCGCCGGTTCCATTAGCGTTAGTGAAGTCTCCCCCTTGTATCATGAAGTCCTTAACCACACGATGAAACACCATACCCTGGGAATTGCATTAGTATTACAACTTGAATTATTCCTGTTTATCTAATCTGCAATCAACCCTCAACCTCTATGGTTTATCATTAATATCATCAGCATTTTTTATGAAATCATTTTGTTAAATTCAGTTAACACAAATTGTTCAGTGCTATTTCATTTTAGACGCGAAACAAACAATTAATTATTTGCCAGTTTGTAGGCAGAAACCACATCAAATGCTTTTGCTAAAATTGTACGTACCTATTAGGAAAAGCAAGCACTAACCTTATAAGTCAAAGGTTTGCCAGTAACTTTGCCTGTGCCTTTTTCACCAGTACACAGCGCCCGGAAGTTTTCTGCTGTCTTGGGGGCGACATCGTTGTACAACTCGAACACTATTCTCCCTGATGGTAGACCTCCTATAGAAATATCCATAAAAACGCGATCCCTCGCCGGTTTCTCTTCTCCGTCCACCGTCATCGTTTAGTTCTTCACACTGAACCTGATGATGCACTGACTGGAAAGATAGGTTGGTTGGACCCTCAACCTACGAAAGTATTCAATGGCACATTTGTAACCATTGAAGTAAATCACAACATCCGCTAAAATATGTTAGTTTAGAACTTAGACTGACAGATTTGAGATTAGTCCAATTTTTGCAATCAAAATCACAAAACCACACATCAAATCGGTTTTCCGAAAAATACCACAGAGTACTTAATCACTCCAATATCCACAGACTACTAAGAAGAACTAGCAGTGTTGCCAATGAAATTTTTTTGGAAGGCCGTGTACATGAGATAAAAAAGCCGTGTTTGTATGGAAAAAGATCAACTGTGGGCCGTGTCCACAGCTGCTAATATATTATGCTATCCCAATATATACGATCGGTTCAGCACTCGGACTAAAAAAAAAAAGGTCATCAGCAGTGAATTTCATGTCCACAAAACAAGGAACACTCTTCATTAGCCTAGTGACACTGTTTTAAGGGTTTATTATTCGTTAAATGTCTGCAAAAATAATAAATAACAGAAAGATCGTAGAATTTGCGAAAAGCCGTAGAATTGAGTTGTTCATTTTAAAAAAAATATATTTTTTTTTAATGTATTTTAAATCTTTAACACAAATTATATTAATTGGCATTGTTAAAAACGCTTAAAAACTATTTTTAAAATTAATAATAATGAATTCAAAATTGATAAAAGTTCAAAAAGAATCACGTGACTACAAACGCGCCAGATTTGGTCGCCATGTTAGTGACGTCATTTTGTTAAAGCAATTACACAGTGTTAGAAGCTTCTACGTGAATTGAGTAAAATATCCGAAATTTAGTGCAAAAAGATATTCATACCACGTAATTTTATTGTAAATTTAAATGTTAAATGATTTATTCTTCATTAAATATTATAATAAAACTCTCTATTGATTGTACACACTAAATAAATTTAGATAAGGTTACACTGTTAACTGGTAAATCGTGTCTGGGAGAAATCAGGGCAGGGTGTTAGGGGTATAAATCAGGGTTGTATGATAAAATTATATTTCATTTATCATACAACTAGCTTCTACCCGCGACTTCGTCTACCTAAATTTCAGATATGGATCCTGAGAGAAGTGAAGAATGTGATTAATAAAAAAATGCACAATGCAATACTACAGAAACTCTATGCTAGTAGTAGGTACATACATATGATGACCCTATAGCCTAGTTGATAGCGATTCGATCCAGCCTGCGAAGTGAGGGTCCCAGGTTCAATTCCCGGCCACATCTAATAAAATGTGACAAATAATTATTTGTACTCGGGTCTTGGGTGTTATAGTGACGTGTTATTTGTGTTGACCATGCCACCCGCGACACAGGAAAACCTACTGCGGTGGTATGGGTCTGTACGCGCTTTATACATAAAACTGGTACAATATATAATTTTTTTTGTCTCCGAAATACGCCAAGTTGGTCAATGATCACGACTCGTGTGGCGAATCGTTACCACTCCAGATCGCTAAGTCAAGGGTCCTGGTTTCGATTCGATGCGAGGTGGATGCTGCGAGATGGTTTGAATGATTAGTTTGTATTTCTGTTCTTGGTCTTAGTGTGTGTCCTTGTGTTGTCTATGGCACCCACGACACTGGTTATCCTAGTATGGGGCTATGAGTGTGAAGCGTTTATTTATTTATTTATGTACCTACTGGTTTTACAATGTTAACGATAATATTATCTAATATCTTCAAACACGGTTCCGTTTTACTCTACCTACCATTGTTCTACCACGTGTTCCACTTTGTAGCCCCAGGACCCATCATCAGATCCTCATTGAATTTGAGTAGGATCAACGTTGCAAAATTCCTAACCTAATAAATTTAAAACCATGAGTTGTTTTATAAAAAAACGGGCAAGTGCGTGTCAGGCCACGGGCAATGTAAGGTTCCGAAGTAGTAAGTTTATCGACTATGACTCATACTTATGTTAACATAGCAGTGATAGTTTTCCTTGTAAATTCATCATATAAGTACCCTATTTTTGAGAATTTTTTCACATGTCTAACTCCAACCGTTTAGTCAACAGTTGGGGGGGGGGGACACTTGACTGTAACCAAAACTAGCACTTCAAAGCCAAAAATTTTGCAAACGGACCCCTAATTCCAAAAATGGTCTTACAAGACCCATAATATTTTTGGAAGACCTTTTCAACGATACTCCACACTATAGGGTAGGCGACGAATAAAAAAATCATCCTCACGTTGCCTGTAGGGGAGGTACCCTGAAAAAAAATGTTTTTCAATATTTAATTCTACGATTCTGGAGTTTTAATAAATATGTATATCCATGCCAAATTACAGCTTTCTAGCAGTAAGGGTCTGGCCGCTTTGCTTCGGCCAGATGGACGGACGGATGGACAGACAGACGGACAGACGGACAGACAGACAGACGTACAGACGGACGGACTGACGGACATGACGAAACTATAAGGATTCCGATTTTACTTCGGAACCCTAAAAGCGAATCTATGAACGAAAACTAAAATTTTACCTCTTATTCCTCGGGAAAATGTCACAGGTAGGTACACATTTAACATTATCTTTGGGGTGTTTTTTTTGTAGTTTTCACACGTAATGGTACAAAACAAGCACGATGACTTTTAAGGTTTAGCATTTTTGATATATTTATCAATATATTGACGATAATATCAAGATTTTATCAGTTAAAAGTCAAATCACAGTATCAGCTGTATGCTGCAATGAATAGCAATTAACAAAGTGACGTCACACGCGCGCTCGGTTCTATTCGGGAATTGTCGGCGTGTTTTTGGTACTGGATTCAAAAACGTATTTTTGATTTGATGTAACTTTTAAATTATAGCGAATAAAAAAAAACTAAAATAACTTTGTTATAAAACTTATATATGAACTTTCCATTTATAACAAAAAAAAAATTTAGGAAACAACTCAATTTGCTACGGCCCTAGGGTTCGGGCCGTAGACCGTAGATTTTGTGATTTTTTGGCCTGAAAGCCGTAGAACACGGTAATTGCCGTAGCATTGGCAACACTGAGAACTAGGGTGCCAATTGATATCACAGAGCACAGAGTACTTAATCACTGCCACAGAACACCACTACGTTTTACCAATATTCAAGTACTCTGTGCCAATATTTTTTGACCACAGAGTACTTAATCACTAGTCACTACAGTGCGCCCAACTTATCTGTGAAATGGCGAAAATTGGAACTAATGCTGCAAGTTCTTTGTGTTAATCATTGAATAAAGAAAAAGTAGAGGATATGCCCTAAATTGCATATACATTTTTTCATTATACATATATTATGCAAATATGACCCGAAATACCAAAAACACATCTGTCCTGTTCTTACACGCGACAATGTAAACTTAAAGAAAGAGTACAATACATGTAGCATATTTCAATTTTCTGGCAACATTTTAAAGAAATCTATCTAAGCTCCGCCTTGAAGCCTGTTTTCGGACGCCATTTTATGAAAACAGTTGCTTCTAGGGATGTTCGATCCAGGTGCGTTGTATCGATACTCTATACAGCCGAAACAAATGTCAACAAATCATTAACCTCGTTTTATAGGGTTTTTCACCAACTGACATGAATTTGTACACCAAATGCGTTTTATTTAGACAAACTCCCATTAAGGTATTTGTGAATTCTTCAATAAATACATATTGATCGATAACAATTATAAACTCCAAGTAAATGTAGAAATAAACAAAATTAAATAACACCGTCATCATTCAAACACTTTGCAATGACAATCTTATTTCAAAGAAAAGATTTGAAACGTTTAACATAATGTACTATTTTGCCCTAATGAGTAGTTTGTCTAAATCAGAGTTCCCCAAACTTTTTTGTGTCGTAGACCCCTTGCCATGTTTTTCCGTGTTGGGTAGACCCCCTACTTACCTGATATTGATTTCCTGTAAATTTCTAACTGTAGTGAAGTTTAGTGTTAAAAACTTAAAGTAAAAACACATGTTAATTTATACATTTTCATTAATTGAATTTAAATTAAAACTACTCAGAATAAAATTTTGTATCTGGTAAAATATATGTAGCATTAAATAAACATTTTTACAAGTTCAAAATGTATTGCGACCACAAAGCGAATACCAACATCCTACAACTTACACAATTTTATAAACATATATAATATTTTTTTTACTTCATAGGTACTTTTATAAATAATGTATATGTTTTGATATTATAAGATAGTATGATGTAAGTAAATAGGTACTATCAGTGTATGTGTTGAGATCCACTATCGTGGACCCCCATTTTCATTTCATGGACCCCCAAATTTTTTTTCGCTGACGTAGACCCCTTGCAGGTTGTCATAGACCCCTAGGGGTCGATATAGACCACTTTGGGAATCACTGGTCTAAATAAACGCACTTGGTGTACAAATTCATGTCAGTTGGTGAAAACCCTAGAAATCTATTTTAATATAGATAATATTTATTATGGATGTATTTCCGAAATAAAATTATTAAAATTATTATTATTATTATTATTATTATTATTATTATTATTATTATTATTAATAATAATAATAATCTTTAGTTTACATTTGTATCGGCTGCAAAACGACTAGAGTATAGATCGATATATCGCAGTGTATCGATCCACGTATCAATTCTAGTGATTTGATACTGATCGATCCAGTATCGAATGATTTTTTTTTTAATGGAAATAGGCGGCAAACGAGCTGACGATCCACCTGATGGTGAGTGGCTATCGTCGCCCATGGATATCAGCAACATCAAAGGCATCACTGATGCGTTGCCGGCTAAGAAAGAGAGAAAAAGAAGAAAATAAAATTTTAAATAGGAATGTTTAATCCGGGTGTTTTATGTATCGATAGTCCGGTTCGTCATGAATATCTCAATAAATAGTCCAAATATCGATTCATATAATTAAATATACCTGTAAGGTGGGTATCGCGGCCTGTCGGCGACCAACATACATAGTTTGTAAATGTATCTGTATGTATATGTGTGTAAAGAATGTTAAACGAAGAAAGCATAAAATATTACAGAAATACGTCGCATTCCATGTTAGAGCGAGATAGCGATATGTTGCCGCACTGTTCTTACAGTGCCATATAGTTAATAATCGAATTTATGGTTGAATTAAAGTATATACATGAATAGAAATGAATAAATTGAGTAAATGTATATTTCGAATAATAATTTACGTAAATAACATCGTAACATTTGTGATAAATTTGAAGAATTATTACGTAAGTATTTTTACTATACATTTTTAGGTTTTTTGCTTGTAGTTTTTGTAATTATTGGGTTACGATGTTGTTATTATGTTTTCTAGATAGATGTTTGAGAGTTTTATTTATTGTATACAACTTTGGTGATAAGTAATAAAGATTTACCCCGATTAGGGAAGAAACATTGAAATAAGAGGTCAGATCCTAATGTAAAATTGTTAGATTTTATCGAATAAGTTTTTATATGATAATGTTGTATAAATGATGAATATTGGTATCGATAGGTCTCGCTAAGACGATTGTAACGATATATGATACATGTGGTTTTCTTGATGAATAAAATGGATAAACTGATAATCAGGTCGGGCGATAGCGTAAATAGTTACGCCAAGTACATTTTTGAGGCCGAAATAAAGGGGCTTTCAATATGGTATTGCTGGGCCGTACATTAGAGAATCAGATTTTTAGTAAAGTAGGGAACACCAGGGAACAAGAGGGAACACCAGGGAACAAGACGAACAAGGAACAAGGAACAACCAGGAACAGCAAGAAGAAGCCAAGAAGAATACCAGGACTTCGAAGAGGATGATTGCTGCCATATGAGAAGAATACTAGGACTTCGAAGAGGATGATTCCAGCCCAACAAGAAGAATACTAGGACTTCGAACAGGATGCCAGCCCAGCAAGAAAAAGAAGAATAATAGGAAGAATCGAAGAGTAGCTTCGAAGAATAATTAGAAGATATCGCCCGGCCTGTGACTCAGTGGTTTGAGATTATATATTGTTTCTATCACGTCAAATTCCTGTAACAGGACGTCAATTTCTCAAACCCGAGCACAGCCGTAAAGCCTCCACGAGGGCCCGATCAAGGAGCGGTGAACAGACGTAGCCCACGGGCGACACGCGTACTCGTTCCCCGCCACCTTGGGCCCCCACCTCGTGGTTGACTCCGAGGAGTCAGGGCATCGGCGCACCAGTCCTCAGTGCGCACCCGACGTTCCGCTGCCGGCGCGGGTTGTGGACTCCGTTTCCACGCCCTATCTGCGGAGCGTCAAGTCGGGGGTTATCGAACCCAGCGTGACGTGACTGAACGTCGGCCGTTGTACTTCGGCCACCCCGGTCACCCACCACGCAACACGGCCAATGAATATCAGCGACCAAAGCGTTGTCAGCCAAGAAAGAGAAAAAAAGAAAGAAATATGTTAATAAATGAAACATGATACATATTTTTATTTTATTTATATTTAATACTTATAATTTAATACGATGTTTTGTATCGATTCATAATCGAATAAAAATCTCGAATTCTAAATAAATATATATATCTTTAAGCCAGTATTAAGGTTAATCGTTTTAGATTAAATTTTATATTAGATTTAATTTTATTAAAAATATTGTATAATTAAATACTGAAAAAGTTACTTAAGGTTTTTTAAAACAATGTGGTATGTTGTAGGAACATCATATAAATAGTAATATCTCACTCTATAACAGTATATTTGATTTAGAACTCTTGTGTTTTATAAACTAATTAATCAAATAAATTCATATCATCATATATTTTTTTCTTAAAATATTATATCGATATGTGTAAAATACAACACTAATTTGTGGGCGGAGTCGACGCCATATTTGAGAAACTTTTGGCTTCAGATCACGTGACCTTATTTCCTATCCTCTCTTTTTCTTTAATCAAAGGTGTTAATCTCAATGAATGACATTGACATTTACTACGCCTCGAATTGCGTCCCAGTGATTGGTCCAATGCGTTCGACAGCGCCCTCCCTCAGTTCACAGATAAGTTGGGCGCACTGTACGTTATAATTTTTTGGACTTTTTTAATTTGATTGACTCTATGGATTGACTAGAGAGTAGTAGAGAGTCAGAGTACACAGTGCGCCCAAGTTATCTGTGAAATAGCGAAAATTGGAACTAATGCCGCCCCATTCATAAGTTCTTTGTGTTCATTCATGACATTTACTACGTCTCGACTTGCGTCCCTGTGATTGGTCCAATGCGTTCGATAGCGCCCTCCCTCAGTTCACAGATAAGTAGGTCGCACTGTACTCTCCATGGTCTAAACAAAAATGTAATTTTTGGACATGGAGTATTGAGGCTGGGTGGAGGGCTGGGCCATCTCATATGAGGGGAAAGTTGAAAAAGAGTCCAGCTGTTTGCTGAAAATAGAGGTTCCAATAATGGCCATTCCTGAATAGCGTTAGTGTCTGTCAAATAGCGATATGAACCATGAACATAGCTAAATTTTGATGGTACCCTCCATAATGCCAGTATACAAAACCTCAACTATCTACGTAGTCAAATGTAATGTTAAATGTGAAGTCAAATGTAATGCAAAATTAGAAGTTTCAACATTGTATTGTATCGTAAAAGTATGCTTCGACCTCACATTGTGAGAGGAGACCCCGAGTTCAGTAGTGGGACAAATATGGGTTGTTGCTTTGCTTTGCTATGCTTCGACCATATATTTACTTTGCAAAGTGCGCCAAAACCAAGCGGAAATTTGCCGGTCGTTTATTTCTCTATAGAGGATAGAGGTTCCAGCACCTACCACCATCCTACGACAATAGTGTTGGCGTCGGCGGTTGGAATGACTACAATATGAACATAACTGTTGTAGACGGAGTGAAGTTTGCTGAGTTATGCCTAGGCCCTAGTGCATCCCCAGCGTCACCCGTAATGAATGGCGCTATTGTCTAAAAAACTGATATTCAATCATAGCTGTAATGTTGCAGGCCGCACCGCAGTGCTACCCGTAATTGGACGCGTTTTTACGGAAACTTTTCAGAAACCGAGATGGCCGTACTTTTACTCCATCCTCCATGTCTTGGACTAGAGCTAGACCACAGACAAGGAAAGTTTTTAAAACTCGTATCATGCTCGTATGTAAAGTCCATTTTTTTTTGTATAAACTTTCTGAAGCACGAAATAATGTCCAAAACACTATACACTGGTCGCAATTTATCGATGACAATTATTTGACACCTTAGAACTGTAGTTTGTGGTTGATTCGTAATGCCATGAAGAAAAATCGATTACAGTGCGACCAACTTATTTGTGCAATGGCGAAAATTGGAACTAATGCCGCCCCATTCATAAATTCTTTGTGTTAATTCATTGACATTTACTACGTCTATAATTCCGTCCAGTGATTGGTCCAATGCGTCCGATAGCGCCCTCCGTCAATTCACAGATAAGTTGGAGGCACTGTACCTATATGATTTCCTAATCGATAGAATAATACTTTAATTTTTCGCTTTTTTCGTTTTAGAGTACACTTCAACTAAATCTGCACTGCATTGAAATAAATGTCTTTTATATATATAAACCATTTTATGGACATAATAAAAGCGTTGTTATTAAGTTCATCAAAGGTAATAACGATTTATATTACGAGATAATAATAAAATATTATATTATTATTTTAATTTAAAATTTAAATTTTTATACTCCTATTTCAATGCTACCAACATTACGCCGAAGGGAAATTTATTTAAAGAACATTTAATCATCTGTGATTTGATTTGACAACGTAGTAGTTAGTACTCTGTGGATTTGACTTTGTCTATGGACATGACGCAAGTTGAATTGCTTTGCTATAAAAAAAAATCATTTGTAATTTTTTAGGAAATTGAGGACCGGTATTTTGTTGCAAATACGTGAAGTTCAACTGAATTTTGCTTTAATCACTATCTTAGAAGTATAATTGTTCCGTGACTAGTTTCGAAAATTATTCCCGAGAAAGGCAATATGTTGCGGTCTGGGGATGGAAGTAACATTATAAAGTTGCGTGGCTTGCCTTTCTCCACTACCGTGGATGATGTCCTCGATTTCTTAAGCGGAGTAAATGTGCTAAATGGGAAAGACGGTAGGTGTTTTAGTGAGATGTCTTCCTATAAATCAACCAGTCTCATCTCACACAGGGAAGGATCAGAATATGGATATCCACTTACCATCAGGTGGATGGTCAGCTCGTTTGCAAGCTATTTCCATAAAAAAATAAAATATAATCATAGTACCCAAAAATATAACTTCTGTAAGTCTGAATATGACAAATATGCTTAGTAAGAAAGTTATGGTTTTCTTTGATTTCTTATTTCTTGCATTCAGGTGTTCACCTTACTGAAGTGAGGCCGGGAAGACCATCGGGAGAATGTTTTGTGGAGGTGGAAGGGCCGGCAGATGTGGAGGAAGCACTTAAAAAGGACAAGGAAAATATGGGAAAGAGATACATAGAAGGTAATCTGACATCGCCCTATTAGATAGATAGATACTTATTTTATATACTTACATCTCAGACAGTAACTGGCGAGTGGAAATATCTGAAAATATCTTATTACCCCTAAACCATTAACAAAATTTCCCCAATTCCCTCATAATCATAGTATGAAAATGGTTCCATTAGATAATAATGACAGGAAATTGTAAAAAAAATATACTCAAAATACTGATTAAATTACAATGAAATTGTTCCAGTGTTTTCCACTGATCATCAAGATATGGAGTGGGCCCTGAATGCCATGCGTCAGAGTGAGAACGGCTTCGGCAGCCTCCCAAATGTCACAGATGACATGGGCATTGTCAAGCTTCGAGGGTTGCCATTTGGCTGCTCCAAGGAGGAAATCGTACAGTTTTTCAATGGTAATTTTTATGTGATTATGGCATAATTTTTGTGTTGTTTTTAGTATAACTGATTAGATCTTGAACAATACATCTTGGGGATGTATAGGCAGGTTTAGCCGGGCTGTGGTGGTTGAGAATTTTGTTATTGAATTAAAAATGTTATAAAACAGTAATCAATTTGTTTATGTTAAAAATTATATTAATTACTTTCTTTTATACATTTACTTTGCTGCATATTAAAATTTGCTCGAAACAAAGTGTGATTGAACTATGTTATGTTGACACATTAGCCTTAGTTGCATCACAGTGACCACTATACATGTCACTTGGCGCTGTTAAGTTGCATTTAGTTTGCCACAAATATGTTACTGATAGCCAACTCCAACTGTAGCACTATCTAGTATACTTTCTTCATACTTGTTATGTTTGGGTAAATGTAACCGTTTAACCATGAATAGAGAAACTTAGAGGATCAATGTGTCGGCAAACTTAGTTTAGTCAACTCAAAAAAAGTTTTGAAATGTTTGATAGAAGAACTGTACACGTAATAAAACCACCACAACCCAAACCGAAGTGTTGTATGAATATAACATGATGTTTTTGATTATGGACGGGGCAGGGCTGATGGTCGCCCCGGACGGGGTGCATTTACTCTCGGACCACACGGGGCGGGCCTCGGGCGAGGCGTTTGTACACTTCGTTGACAAGCAGAGCGCGCAAGATGCGCTCGGAAGGGACAGGGAGAAAATAGGACACAGGTGGGGGGCTACAGTTATTACGAGTGGTCATGCGCAGTGGTGATTCGGGCAATGGCAACGGCACGGCATTCGCTGGTACTTCACTGTTGATTTTGCCATAAGCTAACAGTGACTAATTAGTTACTGTGTTACGATTTGACATGATGAATGTTACATAATCAAATTTTCTGAATAGAAATTATAATAATTTAATAAGTGTCATCTGTATTATCTGTTATTATTACTTGTACTCTGTCCTAATTTATACTCATACTCATTTTTACTCATATTAAGTAATTGTTTACATGTAGTAACTAATACAATATGATTAACATAAATCATCATAATATCAGTTTATAGTCTTTGGCTCTGTTTATTTTTTGACGAAGATTATTATAACATTTTGCTTCAATCCTTAAAAATATTTTTCGATAACAAAACAATATTTAATATTGATTTGTAACCTGTCTAAAGTGTGCTGTACTTTAGTATCTATTACTAACATAAAACTTATCTTCTAACATTTATAAAGCAAACATGATAAATAAATAAATACATTAAACCAGCCATGTAAAATATATAGAGATATGGCTGGAATAATAAAGAGAAGTGATATGTTGCACACACAAAGCGCATTGCCCGATATCCCCACTGTGTTCTTGATATACCACAAAATCTTCAGTACTGGTGTAGAGGGATAAGTTGGAACCAGTTGTGTCCATTGGCTATGGCTTATAGAAAATTTTATTTCTTAGTGCTGTTTAACAATAATCTTGGAATTTTAATAAACTATTATCGTTAGTTTATCATTATAGTTTACTTACTTATATAAATTTTTCTATATTCTATAAGCTATGGCGGTCAATGACATAATGTATTATTAGATAAAGTTTGGGCTATTCGAAATTAGATCATTAAGAGAAATTTGGTTAATTTCCGCACGTTTTTCATGTCGCCACTATTTACACTCTATTCATGATGATATGTATTAAAAAAATCTATCTTATATTTCTAGTAAAGGCCTCAAGTCAAATCATTTGCCTAAAATGTTTATATCAGAGAAAAGTATTTGTTGTTTATGGTCTTGAATGCTTGTGATGTTGTGTGGTCGGGGAACCCACAAGGGTATGATCAGCAACTAAGTCAGTTACAATAATTGTGTTAACAGTTGTGTGCAACAGAGTGTAAAGTAGATGGTGACATTTAAAAGTGCTTGTACGTGATTGGTTGTTGAGTTGTCTAAGGTTGGGCGAGCGGGGCGAGGGGAGAGGGGCGCGGGGAGCGGGGAGCGGGACGCCGGGGATGAAGAGGGAAGCGGACGTCATCGACATAGTTTATAGTATAACATAATACGTATTACTTAAGAGATCCTGATTCAAGGTGGAAATATACAACACTACTTTCTTTTAGTATATACAAAATGTATACTTTTTGTTGATTTTGTAACTTATCTCTTGAATATTTCAATTATATTATGAGATCTTTTAAAAGGCAATAAAATGTAATGGTCATAGCTATGTCAGTACTTAGGTATTATAAAAAAACAACTTACGACATACAATGTTGTAACAATGTTCCCGTCTTAGTCTTAACATCCATTTGTCGTACATAAATAGATGAAGCATAAAATTTACTTGTTATATCAGTTACATCAAATTATTTACATTTCACGTCACCCAGCAAAAAACATAGTTTACTTTTTATTACAGCAGTTTTGTCAAATAATTTTTATATTTACGATATTCAAAATATATGTAGGTAGAACATTTATTACATAACATAACATTAATGTATTTTTGTTAATTATGCAATATTATAATGTTCATATTATTATATGTTCATGTTCTGTGAGCGTCTATCATTGTTTTTAACATTGCATTGCATTTATGAAGTGATACATATTTTTTTTTAAATCAAGAAGCCAGCAAAATATGTATCAAAAGATCAGTTACTATCTATAATTGAAAATCTAAATATGAAGTCCCAAAGAACACAAATCGTATAATAATAAGTAATTTAAATGCAAAACTAATGAATTTGTCAATTGTAGTTTGCATTCCGATGATAATTCTTTAAAACAATTTAATGATAAAGAATGTATTTAAAACAAAAGACACTTAAGTAACTTTTCTGTTACCGCTAGAATTTTACTCAAACATTTGTACAAAAATTATATGCAAATTATACGCAAAGAACTATTATACTAGTGTTACTGAAGTTCAAGATCACGTCGTCAAACTGGGGCAGTCTCCCAGTTGGCTTGAGCATTAGCTTGAATGGATATTTATGTGACCTTTGCCCCTTTTCGTAGCTTGATTGTTAATTATATATTGATAGAGTATTTCAGTTACCTGTGATAAAAGGAGTCCTTGTGGCTTTAAATTTATTGTAATACAGTGCGAAGCGAAGTCTACGCGACGGATTCTAGATAGAGTCAAGGCCGGTTTTCTCCAAAGCGGAGAGTACAGCAGAGCGGAGATTGTATGTCAACAACCAATCGGACATCGTTATTCCCACATCTAGACAGAGCTACTTCCTAACGGGATCCGATTGGTAGTTAACTTCATTCCACTCGCTGCTCCACACTTTGGTGGGATCTGGCACTAGGCGTGTAATACACATACTGATTGATGTCTTCCGTTCACAGATACATAGAGGTGTTCATGAGCTCGGCGGACGAGGTCCGCGCGTACGGCGCGCGCATGGAGGGCGGCGGGTTCCGCGCCAACCGCGGCTACCGACCCACGCCCTACGACCGGAACGACCGGTTTGCGACCGGACGGTTCAGTGGCCGCGGACGGGGCTCCTTCACTAGAGGTACTGTTTGTGTTCATGCATTAATGCAAGGTCATCGAGCTTTTTTTAAGTGTTAATATGATACGAGGAGCCACAAAGGTTGGAAAGTGCAGTGTTGTGCAAAGAAATTTGGCCCGTAGACATCTGTCTAGAGTCAGTCTGTGTAGAGTTTCTTTAACCACAAGCCACAACAGCGCAATAGAAACCTAAGGTAGAAATATGAACTAACAAGAAACATAGTGTGACAACGATTTTTACGAGACCTGTATTGTACAGTACATGATTTGATAATCAGCGATGCAGGATCCTTGCATCTTTTTGATCTAGAACTGCCTGGCCAATAGGCTGATCACTTACCATTACCAGTTCTCTAAGAAAACAATGGCAACTAGCGCAAGATAGTATAGACATAATCCAGCCGTGCGTCAACCGTGCTGTATTCGCAGGGGGTCGCGGCGGGGGGCTGGGCGGAGGGCTAGGCGGGGGGGACGGGGGCTTTGGACGCGGCGGTGGCGGCTACCGGCGCGGTGGCGCGCACTGCGTGCATATGCGGGGGCTGCCGTTCAAGGCGTCGCCGCAGGATATCGCGTATGTAAGTATTGACCTATTGACACAATACATGAGAGAGCTCAAGTTAAAACTTCGTTTGTACATGGCAGTTAATTTAAACATTTAGATTTCGATTTTTTGTCAGTCCTCCAAAGGATGCCAAAATTATATGGGAGAAAGTGTTAGAACCAGTACGGAGCGATGGTAGAATAAACTTATTTGTCCTTCATAAGTGTTATGATTACCTGAAATAAATTAATGTGAGTTTGATTATAAATGTGCGTGAGGTTTATCAAAGAAGAATGTGTACGACATGTGTGTGAGATCTATCAACTAGTAAGTGGGGAAAAAACAAGCATTATTACATGTCTAGTCTAATTAGGCTTTATTATGTCCATCCATCCATCCATCCATCAGCCCTTTGAGGTCCACTGCTGGACAAAGGCTTCCTCTAACTAACGCCACTGATCGGTCCTGAGCCCTTCGAATGTAGCTGATATCCACTGTCTTCCTTAGGTTCTCAGTTCACCTGGTCGGGGGGCGTCTTATGGTCCTTTTTCCGAAACGTGGGCGTCATTCGAGGATATTTTTCCCCAACGGTTATCGGTTTTTCGAACTATGTAGCCAGCCCATTGCCACTTAAGCCGGCTTATTATGTACTGGGTGGATATACCTATATATGGTAGATACTACAGGTACAGGCTAGGGTACGAACACTGGCTTTATGTAATGTGTGTTGTGGTTGCAGTTCTTCAAGCCGATCCGGCCGATGAACATCAACATCTTGTTCGACAACAGCGGGCGGCCGTCGGGCGAGGCCGACGTCGAGTTCGAGTGCCACGAGGACGCCATGCGGGTGAGGACATTGCATTACAACTAGGACACACTCTCTCACAAAAATTTAGGGGCTGTAAAGACCATTTTTCGATTCAAGGGTCCGTTTTGAGAAATATTCGGCTTTAAAGTGTTAATTTTGGTTAGAGCCAAGTGCTCGGGGGGTAGGGGAGGTAAAACATCCGGACGAAAGGACCAAGTCATCTAAAAAATAGGGTATACATAGCATGACATTGGCTGTGCAGGCGATGCGACGAGATAAGAACAACATGGAGCACCGGTACATCGAGTTGTTCCTGAACTCCGCGCCCGCCGCGCAGACTGCCTTCAAGCCGCGCAACTTCCGCAACTACTGACCTCACTAACCTCACTAACCTCACCTCACGTCTCACTTCACAACGCTTCTCACCTCACCTCGGAGAGAGCTGACGTCTTCAAATCTCGGAATTTATTGTTTTCCGTTGTATTTATCGGCCGTTTTCACTTATATATCTATCCATCATCTTTGGATATTAAAGTTGATAGGCAACTTGAGGGTTATGGATAGATAGAATATTGGAAACGATCGTATTACACCCGGCTGATAGATAGATACGATAAAGATAGAGTAAGTCAATATTACATGTGTGTAGTTTTATTATAAGATGTAATGTAATTATTTGTCAATTTTAAAGTACATGTATTTACTAGTGGACTGAAAACTTGTCCAATGAAATGAATTCGTTTTACAAGGGGTATGTCGTGTTGAACCAGTTCGAGTTGTTTTTTTTTATATTTGCATTTTATATCTGCATTGTTTTAATATGTAAACTGGATTGGTGGTGTTAAATACTGTCAAATTGTATTTTTGGCATTGTAAGTTAATTTTAAAAATTGTAAGTTAAGCTTAAAAATACATTTGCGTGCTATACAACTTGGCAAAATAGTACGTATATGTCAGGGAAGAAAATGAATGACTTTGAATTTTGCAAATATATTTTTCACTTTTTTTCTATTTCAAACCTCTGCAGACCTGACACGTACGTTTCTCAAAACATTGTCACACGGCTGTTCGAGCTATCGGTCTCAGATTCGGTTTCCCGGGAAGACATACGTCTTAAAAATATATCCAAACTAAAAATGTTTCTGCTTTTGGTATTATTTATATTATGGTTGTCTATGCTCGCGACGGGGAATCCCGAGGAAATACAGAAACGCATCAAAATTTTACTTTAAAACTACCGCGTAAACTGTACCCCAATATGGCTTGTTACATCAATTTATAATGATAAAGTAGCATTTACATTACGAATATTACGATAATGAAGTGTTGTCTAGTCTGTCCGTTTGTGGGGAGCGGGCACATGAGCTTAAACTGACGTAGTTGAGTGAAACCAGGGCCGGTTTTTATAAAACGGTTAGTGTCTGGCTAGCTTACTACATCGTGTATTCAGTCCATTTGTAATGTAGTATTTGACGTCTTTAGTAACATAATAAAGCTTACGAACGGTGCGTACGTACAAACGGTGCGCACGTATTATAAACGGTTTGTACGCATGTTGCGTACGGTCCGCCATAGATCGCAAGCGGCTTCACCGATCTGTACTTAATCTAAGTTAGAGTATATGACTATTTTTGAATAACTTATGTTTTGTAGTTGTAAATACAATGGCAATTGCGAAGAGCCTTTGCACTTGGCGTATTTTTGAAGCGCGTCCGACGTGACGCGCGAAATCTGCGCGTTTTCGCGCTGTAAATGAGGCGGACGAGGCGTTTCCTCGTACGATCGCGTAAAAATACGCCGTGTGCTTTTAGATCCAGATATGTATCTACTTTGGACGTGTATAGTATACACCTATTGTTAGACCCAGATATTATAATAACGATAAAAAAAAATAATAAGTCCATAAGCTGCAGAAAACAACGAATTTTACTGATAAAAAATTTCTAGCGGGACCTCTAAATGCAATAATATTAAAATTAAACTTCTACATCTTTTATCAGTGCAGAGCCGTTGCAGTCGCTTACTAACCAGTTACGAAATTATTTTAGGGATAATTTGATAGGACTTGCTGTAGGTAAATTATAGTTATGAATAAGAAAGGGTAAACAATATTAGAGGAAAGATTCAGTCCAGCTCACTTCGCATTGCATCAGATATCAATTCAATGCTGTTGTTTTGTAATCTCGTCACAGAATATGCTGTTAGGTTTTAAGTTTTATTTGCATTGAAGTTGTAAGTTAGATTACAGAGTTATCGTTTAACTTAATAGTTCCAGCTACCCGTATCAGGGTGTAATTAAATGCATATCGTGCATAAGTATATAAATAAATTATTTTGAATGTCCCGTCTGGTAAGTTTGATAACATTTGGTAGGAAATTACTGAATCTTATAAGAAAGAAATATAAGAATTTAAATGCATAATACACGTAATGTTTGTCTCTGTTCGGTGGAGAAGAAGAAAGGTTCATGATTTGAAAAAATGAATAGACCCGTTGGAATATTTCACGAATGTTCTTCATTCAGCAAGCTCTCTCTCTTACGAACAACGTCGTCGCGTTGAATAGTATGTTCTGAGTCTCATAACATTGGTCCTCTTAGCAGGACCAAATTAAGTGTCAATTTGTTGACTATTGTTGGAATGCGATGCGAATGTGTGCTGACTTGACTCGATGTAGTGATGGTTGTAATGAAGTAGATAAATTAATATTTTAATAAATATAATATTCTTAGATGGCGGAGAAGAAGCGCGGGTCCAATGTAATTTGTTTTTTTGCGTTGGTTGATCTTGAATTTTCTTATGTGAATGTGTATAACCCATGTATTTATAATATGTCATAGACGTGCGAAATTGTCTCACAGCTTTTTGTTGAGAATAAGTCATTTTATTTGTGAAGCAATCTATTATTTTTAGTTCTGTAACTGTTAACGGCATGTGCTGTTAGCATCTTGGATGGGACGGCGCAGCGATAACTCAAACTGTAACTTAGTGTTAAGGACTTTTTACTTTCATTACAATAATATACTTGAGATTGTGTTTCATTTTGTCGACATTATCCCACTACAGATGTGTTGCTCAAACGTGGCTTATTTTTTATAAACTTATGCTCTAGGCTGGACTACGAAACACGCCTCGCTTGGAGTAAACCAGGTACAGATTCAACTTAGGTATGTTCAAGTAGAATAGTGATACGCATAATCATCTAACTAGAAACAGACATAATTTGGTGACGTCATCTTTTCGCTTAAGTAGGGTACAACGCTCTTATATGGGGCTCGGTGTACGTTTTTTCAATAAATTACCCAAGTCAATACGTGATTTACCTATCCAAATGTTTAAGAGATATGTGAAATCTCAGCTACTAGGCAAAGGATACTATAGCATAAATGAATATATTAATGACAAAGACGCCTGGAAATTAGTGCCGCATCCAGTTCCGCATAGGTTAGAAGATATTATGTAACTTTTCATGATTTTAAAAGATGTGCGAGGAGTTTCTTTCGGCTTTTCTTCTCCTCCATGACAAAGCACCTTTCCGAAAAGCTGGTAGATTAAAAAATGACGTGCATAAGTGTATCAGTGATACCTATATGAATAAAAGATTTTGATTTGATTTAGATAATAATATGGTACTTTGAAAGCATTTGTGCATTTAGATGAATAATATAAATTCCTAAAATCTTTATCAAGAAGTCTGAAGTCCCCACTGGTGGGATTTGCATATTTTATTCGAGTATCTTTCAAACCTATAAGACAACATAATTTCATTTCGGGTGCGTTTACTTATCTATAACTAGCTGACCCGGCGAACTTCGCCCAATAACCTCTCCCTCTCTCTTCCGCTCCCTCTCTCTACCTTTTACTTAATTTTGGTTTGTAACTATAAGCTTACATATTAATTTTCACTTTTTTGAGTTCGAAGATAACAAACAAACTGAGCCTTCTGAATCCAGCGGATACCCGCTGTCTTCTTCAGGTCGTTAGTCCACCTGGTCGGGGGGCGTCCTATGCTCCTTTTTCCGAGACGTGGGCGCCATTCGAGGACCTTTCTTCCCCAACGGTTATTGGTCCTTCGAACTATGTGGCCAGCCCATTGCCACTTCAGCCTGCTAATTCTTTGAGCTATGTCGGTTACCTCTCTTCTCCTACGGATCTCCTCATTTCGAATGCGATCACGTAGAGAAATACTGAGCATAGCCCTTTCCATAGCCCGCTGCGCTACTCTGAGCTTGTGGATTAGGCCAATAGTGAAGCACCACGTCTCTGATCCGTATGTCATCACTGGCAACACACACTGCTCGAACACCTTCGACTTCAGACACTGAGGTAGTGTTTTGGACGACAAGATATGACGCCGAACGCAGCCCATCCGATTTGGATTCTACGAGTAACTTCTTTCTCGAAGTTGGACTTACCCATCTGGATCACTTGTCCCAGGTAAATGGTTCAGTAAGTATTTATTAATTAGATGTTCTCAAGTCCAAGAAATACGATAATTATTATTGTGTAAACAAAGTAAGTCATTATTAAGGAAAATCCACTCAGGATTCCGTATACATTAAGAATATTAAACGCCTTTCTTTAAATAAAAAAAAAGTTTTTCAAAGCAAACTAAATAGCATGAAAATGGTGAAAGAATTGAACACCATTTGTAAACATCGTTCACTTAAGTTATGTATATTATCTTAACTTCAATTTACCTAGTTATCGTCAAAATAACAAAGACCATGTCTGATTGCTTGTGTCTGTGTTCCGTGCAAGAAACTGTGAAATTTCAATACTCGTAGTCTTAGTTATTCATAATCGAAAACGGCTGTTAATAAACCGGAAAAGATGGCGCGGACAACCAGGCGGAAGACAAGTAAAATACGTATACCACATATACCTTGCCGCGGACGGGCATCGGGCAAGGTGGGCGGGCGACGCGGCGGAATCAGTCGGCGATAAAAATGAGCTCTAAATAAATCATGGGCAATCATTAGTGAGCACTTCGGGGCTTCGGTCCCAGCCACTGGCGGCGGCGGGGGCGGCGAGTTGCGTCCTTCAGTCGACATTAAAAAAAAATCTTTCCCAAACAAAAATAGGTAAATCCATTTTGATGAATAATGATGTAATCAAATCGGTATTTAATATAATATAAAATTACTAAATAAAACTCGTAATAAAAACAGTGCCGTGGTCCACACCGCCACCTGCTAATAATTATGCGACTGATGTTCGTTTACACGTATTAAGTAGTTAAGTAGATAACTAAATTTAAACTAAAAATTGTCTGTTTACACATATTAATTTACATAAATTTTAGTTATCTACTTAACAACTTAATACAGTGCCACCAACTTATCTGTGAATTGGAGGAGGGCGCTGTCTGACGCATTGGACCAATCATTGGACGGAATTCGAGAGGTAGTAAATGTCAAATTAATGAGTACAAAGAACTTATGAATGACGCGGCATTAGTTCCAATTTTCGCCATTTCACAGATGACTTGGTGGCATTGTACGTGTAAACCGGACTTGAGCGAGTAGCGAGCGGCGGGCTGCCCGCTATCCCGCTAGCGGCGCTGGCAGCCTGGTAGCAGCAGCCCGGCTCCGGCCGGCCGCGTGGCGCTGGGACCGCGGGGCGCCCGGGGCGGCGGCGGCGGCGCGGCGCGGCGGCTCCCGTCCGACCGACTCGCACAAATAAGCAGGCGCCACTCCCTTGTCTTACGCCCACGACACCACAACCGATAGATATGACGTGTGACTTGCGACCTCTGCCTATCACTGCTCAAACTCCTGTAAATAATAAAATTTAAGGCAGACACTATAAAATTCTAAAGGTGATGATAAGTGAGTTCTGGTTTTATATTATTGGAGTAGGTTGGTATGAAAAAGAAAGACTACAATAAACAAGACTTTATAAAATAAACTTCGTTTAGTTCGGTAGTAAAATTCGTACCTGACATCACTTAATATTCATGATATGACACATGCTACGATGTAATTAGCTAAATTACACGAAAGGCATTTCTATCCGTTCATGCTCCTGCGTTCGTTGAGGGAGCCCCGTCAAAGGACGGGAGTACCGACGCTACCGACAACCGACAGCCGATCGCATGAGCGTGCCAAACACGATCCGCGTCTCGGAGTCTATCACGTGACGTGTACGGTGAGCACTGAGCTGAGCGGTGAGCGGTGAGCCGTGAGCGGTGAGCGGTGAGATCTAATAACTTACGCCCCAACTCAGTGTCACTAATAAAGTCCGGTTTACACGTATTAAGTAGTTAAGTAGATAAGTAAATTTTAACTAAATTTTAAGTGAATGATTTTTAGTGTCCGTCCACACGTAATAATTTAGTAAAGCTCTTTAGTTTATACAATTCTACTTAACTACTTAAGCATTTTACTAAATTACTTAATTACTTAAGCATTGTACTAAATTTTAACTTAAATGTGCCTGTCCAAACGTGTTAAGTGATAAGCCCCGCCCACCTACTTAACAGAAAATAGAAAAAATTCTAAATTACTTATCTACTTGATTACTTAACTACTTAATTACTAAACTACTAAATTGTCCGTTTACACGTATTAATTTACTTAAAATTTACGTAAAATTTAGGTAACTACTTAACTACTTAATACGTGTAAACCGAACATAACGGTTACTTAAATCGCTCCTTAGTACAGAATTTGTACGCTGATTCTTTATTAAGGAGCGATTAAAGTAACCGTTAGTGACTAGAGTTGGGGCGTTAGCAAAAATAATGGTCCTAAATCCACTTTTAGAAATAATTAGCCGTTTCAAATGACTTTTTAATTATGTCTTAATAACAAATACTCGAATAAAAATATAGTCCCAAATCAACCATTACATAATTATTGTTATTTGTATGTATAATAGCCCTTTTATATTTTTATTTTTTTCGTAATAATAAACTGTCAGTCGTCTAGTACATTTGAATTTCAAAAAATGTTTGTAAACCAAACCAATTTTGAATAAACATTTTTGAATTTTTTGAATTTTGAATGTGGTCTGACCAGTCCGTTTAATCCAAGTTCGCTTTATAGATCTCACCCTGAGTGTTGAGCGGTGAGCGGCCAGCGAGCCTTATTATTATTATTATTTGAAATTTCGGGCCCGGGACAACCATCTCAGGGGCCACTGCGACCCGATTTCTTCTATAGTAGCCATACCCGTTTATGAGTTAGATCTGGTCTCCAAGTCCTACTACTCGGACGAACAGTAGGATGTTCCTAGGTTCCAGATCTCTTACTCGGCTGGGTGGGATTAGGTGGCCTCCTAAGATTCGGCTCCTGCAGTAACTTATTGCAGGGCAATCGCAGAGTATGTGGATGGACGTTTCCTCTGCCTCGCTGCAGAACCTGCAAGTTGCAGCGTTGCTCAGACCCATCAACAGTAGGTGTCTATTGAGCCTGCAGTGTCCGGTGAGCCGTCTGATGAGTACCCGTACTACCCGTAAGTCGGGGCGATTAAGGTTGAGCATCTTCTTTGAGTATTTAGCGTAGTATGAGCGTGCCTTACTCAACCGTTAATACGGTGTCGTAATCCGCACTCTAAGTATTCGTTGATCCCTTTACGGGTGCCGTTTAATTTCTAAACTAATACATTCCATTGAGTAACTAGATACCTTATACATTGTGTTCACCATGATAACTATCATTTATTTAGCTATTTATTTATTTAATTTATTTATTGAATAAAAATTTCAATTAACTGGGACTGATAAGTAGACTAGCTTTTATTGCTCCTCTACACAACTGATTTTCTCACGGATGCACGTCCGGACGGTGGCAAAATAAATAAACTCCAATTTATTTTAGTTTGATAGATCTCTGCTGCCCTGATTTCCTCAGATAGAGCTCTTGATACTAAACACTTCGAAACACACTTTTTTGTTTGAGTATAATTATAGAGAGTTTTGTTGTAGGTAGTTAGAAATTTTAAAATTAATAAATCTTTTATTAATGGACTAGGTTACAGTAACTACACTGGTACACTGAAAGTAGAACGTGAAATCGAGTATCAAATATTTCTAATAAATTCGTCGTAAAAATTTGACATTTTAATGGAGTGCGCGTCCTATTGTAGACACAGCAAAGTTTAACAAACTTGTATCGTACTCGTAAATTGCGGCAGCTCTCGCCCGCCTCACTTAGGAAGTTGTCGGGTGTAATGCATCCGGGGACTGAGGACGGCGGTATCGCGCGCTTTATTTGACAGTGTTACTAACCGTTAAGTGTCTTCGGCACTTGATATGGCATTATTACTCCGAGGGAGAAATACCAGCCTCCATTAGTATGGTCGCACGCTATGTGAGATTTTTACCAGCTAAATCATTATTTTGAATGACGCTCGGTGATTCATTGTATTTTATTTACGTTATCTACTCGTAATTTGAGGGACTGTGGTAACCGCTTCTTCGTGGGTGGAAACGTGTCTGCGATAGTTTCTGTGTTAGGTACTGCCGTACTATTATAAATTAGAAGCAATTAGCCTTAGTTACAAATATATTTCATTGTTCAGATTTTTGTTCATTATATAAATATTCGCGACTCATTCGAAAGCAAACAATTATATTGTAATAGCGAACAACGTCAGCCGATTTGACACATATTTAAATCATGTTTTAACTTAGTGAAGTCGTTCAAGGTAGAGTTCTACGTATAATTCACGGTCAGCGTTGCATTAAACTCCCCTTGAGTTGTTCGTGCCCACAGGCGACAATGACAAGGTCTCATCAGCACTTCAGGGTATAAAAAATGTTTTATCAAACCAAAACAAAAACATAAAAACTCGAGCTAACAACCTCTCTTTAAAAGGTGCAATAAAAGTGCGCTAAAGTTTTGATTTACAGAACGAATATAAAGTAGAACGATATCACAACAACGTCATGCACTCGATAGCTGTTTACTGAACAGTGAACTAGGTAAACATGGAGACTGGCTCATCATGTCCTGATGCAAGACGTGCCTGACGCCGGGCAGGCGGGCGGCGGGCGGCGGGCGGCGGGCTGCCGCGGCGGACGGCGGACTGCCGCGGCTGGCGGCTACTCGCCGCCCCAGCCCTGGTGATGCGCAACGAAAACAATATTTCCTACCATAAATACCCCATGCCAAATTACTGGCCGCTCATAATATTGCGTAAATTCATTATCATGTCGTATTTGGTAATAACATTCTGCTAGTGCTTTAGTTATTTATTTCGCTTTGTTGTTAATGCTTAATTAAAAAAATGTATACTTACGATGCGCGTTGCTAGTGCAGAAAATCTATCTATCATTAAATGATAGATATATTGGCTTTACAAAAACCTATGAGGATTTGAATTTTGTATTTATATGATAGAGATGTAGTGATTGTGACTGCAATTTTTTTTATGAGTATCTGAAAAGTTTGGTTGAATGCGCTAATCTCAGGAACTACTGGTTCGAATTGAAAAATTATTTTTGTATTAGATAGTCCATTTATTGAGGAAGGCTATATAACATCATATATTTTAGTAGTAAGTTTTTTCCGCACATTAATGCGGGTGAAACCGCGGGGTACAGCTAGTTATAATTATATCTAAGTATATAACTGTCTTCTAGCTTCGATAAATTATATATTCATGTAATAACATCTATAATATCTTTTTGTAATCTATGAATCGTAGATCTCAAATCATTATTAAAAATTCTCTCTTGAAAAAATCTGGCAACGCTGTCCATCCATGACCAAAAAAATGTGTTTATTCAACTTGCATAAACATAGCAATAGTTACTCTTTCATTAGGACGACTGTTTATACATACTTACATTAATTTGCAACCTTCTTTCTGAAATAAAACATGGCATCAGATGTGCCGCGGCGGCGGTCCGGCGCGGCGCCGTGGACAACTGGACACATCTTGCACCCCTTGGGGCCGCTAAGAAAGCGGCGAGTTGCCGCTAATGATTAATGAACGGTCTCGTATTGTGGCATTGCAATTTTAGTCTGATTATCCCGTACATTGTTGCTTTAGATAAGCAGAGTGAACTCAGGTTACCATTTTTATATACAAACTAGCTGACCCGGTGAATTTCGTATCGCCTGAAAAAAACATTATTTTCTAAAGTAAAAGTAGCCTAAGTTACTCTTTGTTACATCAGCTATCTGCCAGTGAAAGTCCTGTCCAAATTGGTCCAGCCATTTCAGAGATTAGCCGGAACAAAAAGACAGACAGACAGACAGACAAAAATTGTGAAAAATGTTGTTTTGGCATATGTACCGCCAAATGTATTTAGTGAAAAGCGGTTATTTTAATATTACAAAGAGACACTCCAATTTTATTTATTTGTAAGTATAGATAGTTTGTATATCTAACTTATACTTTAGAATAGAATAGAATAGAATAGAATAACTTTATTTCATAAGTCAACTGCAATTACAAACAAAAGAAATAAGTAAACTTAAAAACTATGATAATATAGAATTGCAGTCAAACTGTATGAAAAGGGACCGCACTCAGCAATGGCCGCAGAAAAACTACGACCGCTGGTTTTCAGGGCGATCCCGAATTCGCGTGGTTTTGCTTGTGGCGTCCCATTTCATACGATCAAACATACAAACCCGGAAATGCTTAACCTAACACATAACGTGAATTAAACCTTATTCTACTTATCTTAACCTGTTACAATTTAACACATTAGAAAGAAACAATAACAATTACGAAACATGCATATCTACCCTCGACGCTTACAACTGGTCCGACCGACGTGACAGAGCATTAGTATTAAGAAAAATAAATAAATGCTGTTCGTATGTGTGTGTGTGTGTGTGTGAGTGTGTGTGTGCGTGTGTGTGTGTGTGTGCAAAGTGTGTGTGTGTGTTTGTTTTGACGCAATTAATTACTTAA
This sequence comes from Thymelicus acteon, assembly GCA_951805285.1. Taxonomy (NCBI): domain Eukaryota; kingdom Metazoa; phylum Arthropoda; class Insecta; order Lepidoptera; family Hesperiidae; genus Thymelicus; species Thymelicus acteon. The sequence goes on from OX638223.1 coordinate 18,835,584, forward strand.
CTGATTAGGTACATGTGATTTTTGAAATTTAAGAAGGTGTTCTTTATATACTTTTTTAAATTTTTCGATCGTCTTAATGTCGCGTAGAGGCGGTGGAAGGTTGTTCCAGCACTTCGTGGCGCTATATTTGAAGCTACCACGAAATGCCGCCGAACAGTATCCCGTGTAACACCGACTATATGAAGACGCCCTGGTGTTAAAATGCGTACTGAAGCCACTGAGACAATCCAATTTTTCAAATAAATATGATGGAGATTTATGGTTGATTGATTGAAGGTATGTTTAGTTATGAACTTGTACTTATAAAAACTAATTAAACGCGGTACAAAAGTTCACAACAGCCCTATAGGATAGTATAATATTAATTATAATAACCTTTGACTTTCGTGGCCCCTCGTTGGGCGCCAAGAATGAAGCGTTGCATCGCCAATAGCAATGCCAATAACGTATCTATAACGCTAAGGGCGATCTGGTGCGTCCATTGACATCTCGTTAGTGTTGGGGACTGCAGCCATGCAGGGGACACACAACTCAAGGGGAAATGACGCATAATGATGAAGTTCTCCTGGCGCCATCATATTTTTGTTGCTGGCTGCGACATTAAGAAAATAAGCATTATTCGTTTCGTAGATAGGTACCTACTTTATAAATTAGCCTATTTTAGTTTTATCAAAGGAGGTGACAAATACAAATGACCGAATTGCAGTAGACCGATTTTTAGTGAATTAAAAAAAACGCTTCACACTCATAGCCCCACACTAGGATTCCCTGTGTCGTGGGTGCCATGGACAACACACAACATAGACAAGGACATTCACATTCAGACTGAGAACAGAAATTCAAACTCATCATTCAAATTTCCGCCTCGCTGGAGAATCGAACCCAGGACCCTCGGTACGGTGATCCGGCATGGTAACCATTGTGCCACACGGGTCGTCAAAATTAAACTTTGCAATAAGTTAAGTACCTATGAAATTATTTCATTGAATAAGTATAAATTTTATCAGGCATAATCATTTAGTTTGCGTTAGTACCTAGGTACTGTAGGAATTAAAGTCCGCTTTAGATGTAGTAGTAAAGTACATAAGTAAATTTTATGTGAATAATTTTTAGTGCGCGTCAAACGTAATAATTTAGTAAAGCTCTTTAGTTCATATAATTTTTCACAAATTAAGTACTTAATTACTTAAGCATTTTACTAAATTTTAACTAAAAAGTGCCTGTCCAAACGTGTTAAGTTATAAGCCCCGCCCACCTACGTAACAGAAAATAGAAAAAATTCAGGAGTAGGTACTTGTTTACTTCCATACTAAATTTTAACTACTAAATTGTCCGTTTACACGTATTGATTTATGTACTTAAAATTTTGTTAACTACTTAACTACTTAATACGTGTAAACCGAACATAACAGACAGAGTTGATTTTAATTGTTAATTAAGTACCTAATACCATTATTATTATTAGTATTTCTTCACGGGGCTCGCCTGGATAGCTACCACCCTTGAGCATGAGTCAGCCGCCAAACGGCTCGTCGTGTTCCGGCTGGGGGCTTGAGAGCCAGTTCTTTCTTTCTTTTTCTTCTCCCTTCTTCGCCGGCAACGCATCAGTAATGCCTTTGGTTTTGCTGATGTCCATGGGCGGCGATAGCCACTTAATATCAGGTGGATCGTCAGCTCGTTTGCCGGCTTTTTCCATAAAAAAAGAGCAGACACTTCTGGACTTCCGTAACCTATACCTAACGTACTTATTATAAAAATAAATAAAATAACCTGACAAAAATAGAAAAACAAAATACGATTGCGACTTTGTATTATGATAGCACACTAAACAGATCGAACATTATCTGTGCATGTATCGCGCGTCGCGCGTCGCCGGCCAAATTATTTTATTGTCAGCCATCATGTGAATGTGACAAATTGGCGGCAGAATTCGGCGCCAAAGCAGCGCGGCAGTATGGCGGCCGCCACCGCACCGCCGCGCCGCGCCGCCGCGGCCATCGCCGACTGGAGACGCACTCGCAGACGTAAACACGCGCCCTTTGTATTTTCACGGTTGATTGAATATCGTTAACAAGTAACAAGGGCTAGTTTGTTTATAAGCTACGAGGACGAGGAGCTTCGAGCTTTGTTTTGCCTCAATTTGCTTTTATAACGGTCATTATGTTAGTGGGGTATGGCCGGTGTACATGGGTCTTGGGATGCTGTGGTCATTTGTAGTTTGTATAACTTTTTAGGGTTCCGAAGTAAAATCGGAACCCTTATAGTTTCGTCATGTCCGTTCGTCCGTCCGTCTGTCCGCCTGTCCGAAGCAAAGCGTCGAGACACTTAAATGCCAGAAAGCTGTAATTTTTCAAGAATATACATATTTATTAAAACTCCAAAATCGTAAAATAAAACATTGAAAAATATTTTCTTCAGGGTACATCCCCTACAGGTAACGTATGGATGTAATTTTTTTCGTTGCAGATATTATTGAAAAGGTCTTTCAAAATTATTACGGGTCTCCTAAAACCATTCTTGAATTTAGGGGTTCGTTTGCCTTTAAAAACTAATTTTGGTTAGAGTAAAGTGTCTCCCCCTGCCGGGTAAACGGTTGGAGTTCGACAAGTGAAAAATTCTCAAAAGTAGGTTAGGTACATGATTAATTTACAAGGAAAACTCTTACGGATATGTTAGCATAAGTAGTTAATGAGTAATATTCGATAAACTTACTACTTCGGAACCCTTAATTGCGCGGGGCCTGACACGCACTTGCACGATTTTTTTTGTGTTCAACATTTCAATAGTATATTGTTGTTCCTATTGTAGTCTATCTGTTAGTTTAAGTTGGTAATTTTTCAGCATAACAAAAAATTTACCTAACTTATGGCCGCTGGCAGTTAAGATAAGCAATACTAAACTTATTGTTTTTTGTTTGCATGTCGTTCAAAAAATTATAAATTAATATTTTTGTCTAACATTTAATAGGAGGGACTGTATACTGTAGGTAGGTAGGTGTATGAAAAGTCAGAGATACATATCTAGAACAATAACAAACGTATGTACTTATTGACCGCTTGTTCATGGTCCACAAGGAATAGTAGATATTCTCACCTATAGGCAAATCACGCATTAGTTACCGACCGAGATCCCCTCAAAATACCATAATGGATGACCTCTCAAATCGCAATTTGGTATCGTAAACAAAAATATCAGCACTGGCGCAGCATTCCGGATTCATTAAATGCGTCGATATATTCAAATCGAAGGATCCCGATCGTTTGATTTATGTTCCTGCGTTCCTGCAGCCTCAACGAACCTCGAGTCATCGCTGAATGAATCAACAACCAAATTCTTACCGCCCAGATCTTACATATTTATGCCTCGAAGGTAAACTTTGCTAACGTGTGAATAATAGATAGCTCAATGCTTTCTTCATTGTTCATTGTACCTGAAAATCTTCTATGAATCTCCTAATTGTTATTCCGTACTTAAGAAAATGTTGTCCAATTATCGGGGAATACCGCCTCCTTCCCGATCGCAACGCTTCTTTTAATGTCTTTTTAACTGACTTCAAAAAAAGGAGGAGATTCTCAATTCGACTGTATTTTTTTTTATGTTTGTTACCTCAGAACTTTGGACGCTGGTAGCTGTCATGTGGTCTCATATAAATTTTATGACGAATAACTCAATATCACGCCAACCGATTTCGATGATTCTTTTTTTAATCGAAAGCAGGTGCTTGTCACGTAATCCCACATAAATTTGAACGAAATCTCACAAGTAGGTTTAGAAGTCGGTTATTTTTTGTTAGTAAAATTTAGATTATCATGGGTCAACACTTACCAATATAATCTAAATTTTACTAACAAAAAATAACCGACTTCAAAGTCTCAAAAAGTACTTTTCAGATCTCGTTCAAATTTATGTGGGACCACATGACAAGCACCTGCTTTCGATTAAAAAAAGAATCATCGAAATCGGTTGGCATGATATTGAGTTATTCGTCAATTTGTCGCGCACATCTTAACACAAATTTACGACTTATGTGGTTTTCTCATGGATGCCACTGTCAGATCTCAATAAAATTTATGTGGGACCACATGACAGCCACCAGCTTTCGATTAAAAAAACAATCATCAAAATCGGTTCGCCCAGTCCAAAGTTCTGAGGTAACAAACATAAAAAAAAATACAGTCGAATTGAGAACCTCCTCCTTTTAAAAATATACTTTCTTGGTGAAGTCAACATGTGAAGGGATTATGAATAGGATGAATAACGATATAATTATCTGTAAAGGTTTTCAGATACGAACTACGACATCGCTACGAACCTACGAAGCGCTACGCCGCGAGCACATTCGTAGCTCCCTCTATCATCATAAAACGATTTCCACACTACTTGAAACTTGAAATCATGAAGCTATTAAAGAGAGGAGACGTTGTATGTAGATTTTCTTATGCAAGAACGCGTGACACTTTGCGGGGCGAGGGCACCCCCTCCAACCCACCAAATCCCGCCCACTTCTTTATTTTCCATCTATCGATCAATAGCAAAACTACTCGCTTCGTTCTATATCGATTTTATTACGTAGTTTAACTATCTCACACTAGATGTCAATAAATGTAGGATGTAACAGGGACGTACTCAGAATATTCATACCACCTCATTGGACATAATTTAGACAAGTGAAAAAATTCTCAAAAATAGGTTATAATATGATGAAATTACAAGGAAAACTATCATGGCTACGAGTATGTTAGCATAAGTAGTTAATGAGCAATAGTCGATGAACTTACTACTTTGGAACCCTACATTGGGCGTGGCCTGACACGCACCTGCCCGGTTTTCTTATTTTTAAATGGCTTACGTCCCAACTCAAAGTCACTTACTTATCGCTCCTTAGTATAGAATCACCACACAAATTATGTACTAAGGAGCGATTTAAGTAACCGTTAGTGACTCTGAATTGGGGCGTTAGTTTGTTTAAGGCTTCCCGCCCACGTCCGATAATCGGTGACCGCTTTTTTGTAGGTGAAAAATAGAACGTACTGATAGCAATAGTGCAACGCACACGTCCTTCAATAAGTCGGTCAGAAATAAAATCGGTGCATTCCGACCGATATCGGTGAAAAATGGAACGTTCGGTTCTCACCGACTCACCGACATAGGGATGTTCGATCTAGGTGCCTTGTATCGATACTCTGGATCGATACGGATGGAGAGTAACGTAGGCTACTTTTTACCGCGGTAAAACATCCCCAGGCCATGGGAAGATCGACGTTTTGTTAGTTGCTAGATATTTAGTTCCAGACTTTGTTAATATATGGCGTTAGTGAAATTCATTTGCAAGTTCTGAATCATGCTATCAAATGATACATGTTTACTTAAGTCATAGGCAACTAAATCAAACTAAGTAAAAGTAATTAAGATTTGTAAAAAATTGATCTCTACCGCGGGCGAAGCTGCGAGCAAAAGCTAGTATGGTAATAAATAAAAGATGTAATTTTATGTAGATATACCGTATAATTTAATATGATGTTTTGTATCGATCCAGAATCAAATAAAATATTTTAAATATGGTTATATAAACTATCGACAAGCTTAATTCAGTGGGTTTCTAAATAAAGATAGATCATTAAGCCAATCTTAAGATCAATCGTTTTAGATTAAATTTTATATCAGATTTAATTTTATTCAAAATATTGTATAAATAAATATTGAAAAAGCTTCTTAAGGTTTTTTTTAAAACAATGTGGTATGTAGTAGGACAATCATGTAAATAATAATATCTCACTTTATAGTGACCAGTACGCTCTATTTCTCCTACAAAAAAAATCGGTCACCGATATCGGTCGTGGTCGAAAAGCGAGTCGGCCACAAAATCGATCATAAGAATCGGAGGAAAAATCGTCCCGATTATCGGTCCTACAAAAAGTCGGACGTGGGCGGGAAGCGTTAAGACTTATAAAGATTGTATACAATGTTAAACTTAAAAAAAAAAACTGATTTTACCTACTCCCGTTCACGTAATTAAATAAATTATACTCTGTTCATTATGGCATTATTCTTTTGACAGCGGTCATCGAGATCACGGGCATAAAGTTTCATATTTTTTTTACATAGAAATGCACGCACGTCAATAGTATACTTTATTGGTTGTAGCAATCAATAATGATATCCCTAACGTCATCGTAACCACATGTATCAATTTTGTGATTATAATAAAATTTTTAACCGACTTCAAAAAAAGGAGGAGGTTCTCAATTCGACTGTTTTTTTTTATGTTTGTTACCTCAGAAATTTGGACTGGGCGAACCGATTTTGATGATTGTTTTTTTAATCGAAAGCTGGTGGCTGTCATGTGGTCCCACATATATTTTATTGAGATCTGACAATGGCATCCATGAGAAAACCACATAAGTCGTAAATTTGTGTTAAGATGTGCGCGACAAATTGACGAATAACTCAATATCACGCCAACCGATTTCGATGATCCTTTTTTTAATCGAAAGCAGGTGTTTGTCATGTGGTCCCACATAAATTTGAAAGAGATCTGAAAAGTACTTTTTGAGACTTTGAAGTCGGTTATCTTTTGTTAGTAAAATTTAGATTATATAAAATTAAACCTTTTGTACCTTGCCTTATATAGATACTATGCCCATTTCCCATCACAAGACAAAAAGAATCAACCTATAATGAACAGAGTATAGGCAGTACTTTAATTCAATGGGACACTCGGTAAAATAATTGGATTCTAATTACGGCCCTGTGTTTTTGTTATGTTTATTTGTTGTAAATAGTTGACGATAGATGGCGGCCTGTTTACAAAATGATTATAAAAACTAGAAAAATAATATTTTGGCGGTGAAAAACTCTATAGGAATGAATGTAGGACAAATTTCAGTACGTATGATTATCAATATAATACTAATACTTAGCTCTACGCACCTATACATTTTTAGTTCTCTTGACACAAAGTGTCGCCATCTAATGTCGAGTAGAATTTTATTTGGCGAGATCGGCGTTAGTGATTTTTCTAGAACTATTCTGCCTATTCTTATAAATTATGAATCAAATTACTTAAAAATGAAATGAAATGCCATCCATAGCATCAGAACGTCTATCCGAGTAGTTTTTACACGATAAAACACAGCACTTCATCCTTTTCTTTGAAAATGTGAAGCTGTGCACAGGACGGGCGCCGACAGTAGACTGACTTAAGGCCACGCCTACTGTGATGACGTCAGGACCCAGTTGAGTCACAGTGCACAGTTGCTTAGGCCGTCTCCTCTCTATAATAGCTTCATGCTTGAAATATTGAAGTTATACTTCTTTTGCGACTTGCAAAGCGTTAAACGTTAAACGCTGTCATTGGATATGAGAGCACTGGATATATTTAATTGCATTTCTGTTATCATTATAATACATAGAAATAAGTTAATTATTCTTTAATTTATATGAAAAATAAGCGTGGAAACTGTGTTAACAAGGATGCACACCTAGGTATTTAAAAACAAAAAAATATTGTTTCGTTCCTAGTGTGATTTGCAAGAGCCGATTCGCCGGAGGTATTTAGGTATATCTTAGGTTACTTGTGCGCTGAACTAAGGATTGAATATAGAGACTGCAACTGCAACTGAAGATATTCAATACACTACGTCACAGAGTACTAACACCACGTAACTACGTCACATACCTTTGAGAACATTGTGTAAATACTAGGAAAATCGCGCGGCACGAACGCGCGTCGCGGCGTCGGCTGCCCGGACAACGCGGCTTGGGTGTGCTGCCTCCGCTCATAGAATACCGATTTGTATGAGGCGGCCGTTATGTCATGCAATTACTTCTTTTACAACTACAAATTGAATTGAAACTACCCATCAGCTTTGTAAGTGAGGTAGGTAACAAAATAGTGCAAGGTTTCCAAAATTTTATTAAGAGTGCCAGTAGGTACGCGGGAGGTACCACATGGGGTGAGCAAAAATATTTTTGTAACAAAAAGCGGCCAAGTGCGAGTCGGACTCGCCCATGAAGGGTTCCGTAGCAGCAAGTAACATAATATAAAAGTTCTTGTAGTTCGTTGTAACTTTGATCGATGTTTTTTGCGTATTACGATTTATGACGTATTAAAAAAAACTACTTATTAGATCTCGTTCAAATCAATTTTCGTTTGAAGGTTGCATGGTAATGTACATCATATATTTTTTTAGTTTTATCATTCTCTTATTTTAGAAGTTACAGGGGGGGGGGGGGACACATTTTACCACTTTGGAAGTGACTCTCGCGCAAACTATTCAGTTTAGAAAAAAATGATATTAGAAACCTCAATATCATTTTTGAAGATCTATCCATAGATACCCCCACACGTATGGGTTTGATGAAAAAAAATTTTTTGAGTTTCAGTTCTATGTATGGGGACCCCAAAATTTATTGATTTTTTTTCTATTTTTGTGTAAAAATCTTAACGCGGTTTACAGAATACATCTCCTTACCAAGTTTCAACAGTATAGTTCTTATAGTTTCGGAGAAAAGTGGCTGTGACTAGGGCTTACTATCCGGATATTCGGATATTCGAATTATCCGGATATCCGCCGAATTTAATATCCGGATATTGGGCTTTTTACTATCCGGATAATCCGGATAGTTCGAATAGTAATTAATTTTATTATTTTATACGTTTTTTCAATTGAAATATATTAAAAGCACCGAGATATAATATTTTAAACTGTATTAATGTAATATGGATACTATATTCGCATAAAATACAACTTAATTCCAAAGAAGAAATGGCAACCGGATATTTCTTCATAATAAATGCAAGTGTCCAAGTCATGTCCTAATCATGTTTGCAATTTCAATAATAGTAACACAGAAAAGGCAACGTAATCAATATATAATATGTATAATAAAGGCAACGTCTGGGGGGTTGAGCACGCTCACGGTGTTCCTTCGAGAAGAAACCTGGTTCTAGGGAATATACATGCCTTACTCCTAGCTTACTATAAAGCACAGCTCAAAAACTGAGCCCAGAAGTCAAGCAGTTGTATAGCAATTGACTACAGAAATCGAGCAGTGTTGGGAATTGCTGGAGGGAGAAATAAAAGGCAAAGCTACTATCGCTTTACAATTGAAATTGATACTTCTGTGTCGCATTCTTTATTACTGAGGGTCGTACCCTTGATGAAGTTCCTTCACTGCTTTTATCAGCTCCCTTCACTTTTCCTGGCGACCAACCTTCTCAATCGTTGCAACGAAGAAACTAGTGAATGTTGGCAGTAAATGTCACCAAAACCCACAAGGATTTCCTGATAACATCTTCATAAGTCTAGTATTGAAGCTACGTTGCCGCTTTGAGCCACTATTGGCAATCATGACAGACCGTGGTATGCAACGCTTCCTAATCGAACATAACATCTCAAAACTAATGTCTTGAACTGGTCTTGGTAACATTAGAGATCTTTAGATCTTGCCATATTTCATTAATTTGCTTATAGCATTTTCATCCATGTTTCTTGCGTTTAACTCGATTTACTTCCCACATCCTTCTTGATAAGTACCGCTTCTGTGTACCACAAACTCGTTGACCAATTCAACCTACGAGAGTTCTCTAGTCCTAGAGATTTGATCAGTTCTGTCGATAAGCATTATTTTGGTTTTCCTTTTGTTGAGAATGAGTCCGATAAGTTCACTCTCTCGCCCGGAACAAGGATTGATTGATTTGCCTTCGGTGACATTAAACAGTTTACCAAGAAGTCGAGTGGACCAGAGGGCCAAAAAAAGCGATCTTAGTGATCCGGCTAACTATAGGCTTATAGCGATAACTGCCCTGCTTCAGAATACTAGTATAGAACACGCAGCTCTTAAGATATCTGGAAGATATCACTGATCAATGATCGACAATACGGTTTTTCGCCACGGTCGTTCAGCTGGCTCTTGATCGCAACGGAGAAGCTCTGACAGTCAACCTAGATATCGCTAACCGGGTCTGGCACTGGGGCCTTCTCACGAAGTTACCATCTTATGGTCTCTTTGAGAAGTTAATATGTTAGTAGCTAGTTTTCTGAGCGACACATCAAGATCATAGTAAACGGTTGTTGCTCGGATATGAAACCTATAAAAAAGTCGGCGTTCCCCAAGGGACTGTGAAGACACAAGTTTGCGCGCTTAACGCTAAGAAAACCTTGTTATAACGCCTCAATTCCAAGATACCGCGCTCACCGTGAGTAAAAGTTTTAGGTCATTCAGAAGGCAAGGCCAAGCTGATCTCCAAGAAACTTTGTGTCCAGAACCGAGCTAAGCAGTACTTTACTGCAAGGCACCTACTCATGCTTTACAAAGCTCAGATCAGGCCTCAAATGTGTTCCCCCCTCTGGGCAAGGTAGCCACAATACTAGCTTAATACATTTGATGCTGTACAGAAACGCGTGATCCGAATTGTCAACGATCCACGAGTCACTCACAGGTTAGAACACCCGAGTTTCAGAAGAAATGGCGACTTTACAACGGTGAGTGCTCGGTGAGTTTCATCCACACCGATTGGACTCGTGGAGAACCTCTATGGTCCGATTTTCACGATCTTTTTTGCCACGGACATGCAAACTGTCGAATGAGCTTCCTTCTTTCCAGCGCGCTATAACATGGGGTTCTTCAAAAAAGGTGTAAAAAGAGTTCTCCTTCAGGGCCCGGAAACATTGGCGATTCCTCTGGTATTGCTCATGTCCATAGGCCACGATGACCATTTACCATCAGGTGACCCGTCTGCTTTTTCGTCGGCCGAATAAAAAAACAGTGATGCTAACAACAAGATCAGAAATATTGGTATGAGTTAGGTTTTAGACAAAGACAGTACCAGCTCGATGTGGTGGAAAAGTATGAAGTACCCTAAGAACACTGCTCATGAGTTCATGACCAAATTCGATATTAGGGTGAAACTTAAGAAGCTTAGCAGCGCGCTGATACATCTACCGAAGTTTTGAACTTAATTCTGAATAAGTATTTGTATTAAAAATATTGATTTAATTCATAAATTATTTGAATTTAGCCTTCCAAATATTATCCGGATATCCGGATATTATCCGGATAATATTCAGGAACTATTCGAATTATCCGGATACTAAAATAAACGGATAATTGCATGCCCTAGCTGTGACATACGGATGGACAGACAGATAGACAGACAGACAGACAGACAGACAGACAGACAGACAGACAGACAGACAGACAGACAGACAGACAGACATGACGAATTTATAAGGGTTCCGTTTTTTGCCATTTGGCTACGGAACCCTAAAAAGTTAGTTTGTAAACGCTTAAGAGAGCTCTCCACACCACTCACTTATATGTCTGATTTGATCATTTTATAAATATTCTTTTAAATCTTATTTTCTATGGATATAGCCAACAGCTGACGAGCAACACCAAACGAGCTGACGATCCACCTGATGGTAAGTGGCTATTGTCGCCCATGGACATCAGCAATACCAACGGCATCACTGATGCGTAGCCGGTCAAAGAAGTGAGAAGAATAAATTTTACTAACAAAATATAACCGACTTCAAAATTACTCAAAAACTACTTGTCAGATCTCGTTCATCAAAATCGGTTGGCGTGATATTGAGTTATTCGTACATTTGTCGCGCACATACTTAATGCAAATTTAAGACTTATATGATTTTCTCATGCATGCCATTGTCAGATCTCAATAAAATTTAAGTGGGACCACATGACAAGCACCAGCTTTCGTTTAAAAAAACAATCATCAAAATCGGTTCTCCCAGTCGAAAGTTCTGAGGTAACAAACATAAAATAAAAAAATACAGTCGAATTGAGAACCTCCTCCTTTTTTGAAGTCGGTTAAAAAGAAAGAAAGAAAGAACTGGCTCTCAGGCCCCCAGCCGGAACACGACGAGTCGTTCGATGACTTACTCATGCTCAAGGGTGGTAGCTATACAGGTGAACTTATCGAATAATAATAAGAGTAATAATGATATTAATTAGCAATTAAAATCAATATTAGCAATATAATCTCTCCGAGGGGCCAGCGCAGCGGTCCGGATGTAGTCGCCGCTTATGACACACATCCGGCGTGGGATTGGGGGAATCAAAAATAATTAAAATAAATAGTAGTAATAATGGTCCTCCATATACAAGATGCGTATAAGAAGTCCGCGAGAAGCGCGGACGGCGGACGGCGCGGGCGACACGGCGACGCGACGCGCGACGCGCCGGCGACGGGCGGGCGACGGGCGGGCGACAGCGCGCCGGTCTGCCGCCGAGTGCCGCCGCGCGGGCCGCGCCGCTCAGTCGACGGACACCTAGCTCCTCTGCCAATCTACTCTCACATTATTACACTATAACTATTACATTTGCAAGTTTCCTTCATGTACAGGTTTCATTCAGTAGCTGGACAAATAAATCTGTCCGCAATAATAGTACTACAGTACTTACCTAAGTGGGTGGTAGGTCCTTAAAATTTAAAAATTACATTGGTACGACATAATTTATCCTTTTTTATGCCGTGCCAAGATGATAAAAATAAACGCCCACTCCAAATATTATTGTTACATCTGTAAGCGGAAATATTTATTTAACGTAAAAACTTAGTTCCTGCGGATTGCAAGCAGGCAGGACTTCAGCTAGGATTCCGAAAAGGCAACAGCTCCATAGACCATAAGTATAGGTACACAAACTCAGCAGATTGTACAAAAGACCGAGGAGTAAAATCTGTCGCTATATGTGGACTATTAAAAAGCCATTGATTCTGTCGAGGCCTGGGTGGCACATTGTCTTTAGAGCTGCCGGACTGATGATTGACCATGTCACACCCGTATTGGTTATTGTTGACGGTGCTATGGGTAAATCTAACTACGAAAAAGAAGTCACTCATAGAATCCAGTTCGAATGGGCTGAATCGTATCTTGTCGCACAAAAACTACCAAAGTGCCTGAACTCGAAGGTGTTCGAGCAGTGTGTGTTGCCAGTGATGACTTACGGCTCCGAAACGTGGTGCTTCACTATTGGCCTCATCCACAACCTCAAAGTCGGGCTATGCTCGCTATTTCTCTACGTGATCGCATCAGAAATGATGAAATCCGTAGACTAACGACGATTACTGATATAGCTCAGCGAATAAGTCAGCTGTAGTAGAAATAAAAGAAGAAAGGTAGATACTTGAACGGCGACAACATCTGACTGATTTTCTAAATATTGTCAATTTTAACCTTGTAAAAATAAAATTTTGTAGGGGCGCTTTCACTTTTAAAGTAAGTAGTCCATCTCTCTACAAAGTCGCATAAAACTTTGTCATCTCGGCACGGCACGTATTATTGACATCAAGTTCTTACGACATTGTCCACTGGCTCACTGGCTCGCCATTCGTCGTCTGTTTTTCTCAAGTTCGTTGTTGCAAATGTGACTAACTCGTTGTCCAACTCTTAATTAGAACGAATCGTAAAAAATAACATAGTACCTATTCTGTGTGCTCTATGGACGTAACCTAATTATGTGAGTTTAACGAAATGATTAATTTATGTAGAGAAGTGAAACAAAAATCTCTCTCGTAGAAGGTCGCTGATCTCTACATTTATGTTCGGTTTACATGTATTAAGTAGCTAAATAGATAACTAAATTTTAACAAAATTTTAACTAAAAAGTTACTAAATTGTCTGTTCACACATAACAATTTACTTAACATTTAGTTATCTACTTAACTAATAGGTACTTAATACGTGTAAACCGGACTTTAGTTATACTAGTACCTACTACCACACTACTAGTTGCATTCAATGATCCTAACAAACGCTTTAGTTAAACTAATGCAACTCCTATTGAAAATAATAATTTCTTAATAACAGCTATAGAACTTTATAACTAAGTATTTATAAATGATGATGATATACTTAATATCATTTGAAAGGTAATTTATTGGCTTTCGAATGCTAACCAGTAAAGAAAACAATTTATTTTGTATTTCCTAAACTATTTGTGTTGATATTTGTGTTAAACTAATGCAACTCCTATTGAAAATAATAATTTCTTAATAACAGCTATAGAACTTTATAACTAAGTATTTATAAATGATGATGATATACTTAATATCATTTCAAAGGTAATTTATTGGCTTTCGAATGCTAACCAGTAAAGAAAACAATTTATTTTGTATTTCCTACTTAAATTTTAGGAATTAGTGCAACAGGTCGAAATTGTGGACATCTAAACGAATAGAATAAAATGAAAAGTTATTAAAATTTTACTTCCAATTTAATTTTATTCCCCCTCAATATTTTATATTACCCCCCTGGCTCTAATGACTGCTCGTAATCGGTTTGTCATCGACCGGATGAGTTTCCCGATGGAATCTTGTGAGATTTCCTGCCACTCTTCGAGTAAAGCAGTTTTTAGGTCCTCAATCGACGCTGGAGATGGCCATCTTTCTCTTACCCGCCGTTTCAACTTATGCCACAAATGTTCAATTGGATTCAAGTCAGGGCTTCAGGCTGGCCAGTCTAGTGTGGGAACCGCGACTGCTTCCAGGTACTGTCTTGTCTCTGCAGCGGTGTGGCATCGGGCATTATCGTGCATTAACAGCATATCCTGGCTAATAACACCGGCGTAGGGAAGCACATGGTCTAGCAAAATGTTCTTGATGTATCTTTCTGCGGTTAGCCCCTCTCCCCGACCCTCACCGGGTACGAATATCAGCTCCGTTTTTGCTTCGATAGAAATCCCTGCCCACATCATACAGGACCACCCCCGTATGCCACGGTTTCCGCAAAACAGCATTGTGCAAATCGCTCCCCCGGTCTCCTGTAAACTCTTCCTCGACGGTCGCTACCATGCAGACACATTCTGGTTTCGTCCGAGAACAAGAATCGGCTCCATTGCTCTATACCCCAATCTAAGTGATCGCGGGCAAATTTAAGCCGGGCTTGCCAGTGGGCTGCACTTAGTTTGGGTCCCGTGGCTGGCCTTTTTGGGGTTAAGTTTGCTTCTTTAAGTTTTCGTCTCACTGTTCACTCGCAGACAGCCCTCCTTTGAACTTCTCTGAGCCGCTGCTGGATGTCAACGCCGGTCAGGTGTCAATTCCGGAGCGTCTATCGCTGACGGCCAGAACCTGGTCTTCGCACTAAGTTTCCAGTCTCCCTAAACTTCTGGTATACTTTTGAGATACAGGACTGACTCAGATGAAGCTGTCGAGCGATAGTATGCTGAGACAACCCTGGCTAGCTTCAATGACGATTTGAGCGGCTTTTGCAGGTGTAGTTTCCATTTTTTTACTTTCTGCGTTCCCAGCGGCGTGAATTATTGGACTGATGAAATTTATTTCACACACGGCCCTTTTTATAGGGTTTCAGGAATTCCAAAGCATTTTTTGTTTTATTTTAAAAATTAATGAGTTTTGTTTTTACGTTCCATGATATAAACTGAATAAGATTTGGTTATTAAACGAGGATGAAAGCCAATAAAATTACCTTTCAAATGATATACCACATTCTACAATTTTATTGCATGAAAATTGTTAAAACTGTTTTGAACGGGGAATCACCGGGAAATCAGGAATCACCTAAATGGGGATTCGTTTAGGTGATTCCTGTTTAAAGCTCGCAAGTGTAGTATATTATGTAGGACGTAGGTCTATGTTTACTTGTACATATAATAGGTATCAATAACTGGTCAAGACAAATAGAGTACCTACCTAACTGCTACGAAGACGACAAAAGTCGTCAAAATATTACGTAGATTAGATATGGATTAGATCCACATAATCCGACCAATGTACGATAATATTAGTGTTCATTTTGTAAACCGTCAAGTCCTGACCTGCAACAATCAGTTTCAGATTCCTGAAAATTGAAGTGGGAAAGTGTGTGACGTAGCAGAGCGGGGTGGGACGGGGCGGGGCAGGGCGGAGCCGGCGTGGTTGGTGGCATTTCGCGGGATCGCAGGTTCACTTTGCTTTCGCGCCACTACGATTCTCGGCAGCGGCCATGTTGCATGCTGAAAGTGCCTTTTGGCGCGCTTTACGAATTTCCACAGACAATAAAAAAGTTTTATTTTTCGCGAAAGTTGGTATTAGTAATTATGTCTACCGCTAAACGAATAATCCTCAAATTATCTAATATTGTTGTATCGTTTTAGGAACTCGTATAGGTAGTTGTTATTATTTAGTGTTGGACTTTAAAACAAATGTTTGTTAGATCGTAATGTTGTTGGATGCTTCCAAAGTCGATATGGGTAAGTATTTGTATTTAGTAATACTAAAGTTTTATTTTTGTAGTTATTTTTCTGGCCGTATTGGAGTTATATTGGGGCAAAAATACTGACTCCAATCCCATGTCGGTAGATCATGCAGGTAGAGGCGATAGAAACAGGCTTTCTGCTTGGTGGTAATGCTTCGCGTAAAATTATAATATAATAATTTCAGTATAATGTAAGTACTAAGTAATAATAGCTCGATGAATATAATAAATATTATTACCATTGAAGTAGGTATAATGTCATAGACATCTCGAACAAAATTTCAAAATTGAGCCCCCGTTCTCCTTTCAAAATCGAACGAATCCACTGAAAATTGAAGCCAATCGGCGCCAATTGGGAAGCCAATTGGGACATACATTGTGTTCGCGGTGTCGGTTCTTTAAGCTAGTAATAATACTTCAATGGTTATTAATAAATATTTTTCTTATCTTTCTGTGAAGGCTACAATTTCTTGGTCGGCAACGCATCGGTGATGTCTTTAGTGCTACTGATTTCCATTATCATCAACTTACCACGACGGCTTATCTACTCGCGTGTCGGCTATTTGCATTGAAAGCTATAAATGTAGAAAAGGTTAAATAATATTTTTTAAACTATATTGTAGTAGTAAGAGCCAAGAGGCAGGGAGTTGAGTACTTCAGCCTTATTTTATTATAAAAAAAAATATGTTTTGGGAATAAGTTGGTAGTAATTTTGTGAAGTGAAGTTCAGTTGAAACTACAATAAAGGCATCACTTGGCTTAATAGTAACTAAGATACCCCAAACGCAATACTTTGTTCATTCAAAATCGTAATGATCTCTGCATACAAAAAAAAAACCTAAAAATTCTACTTTTGTAATTTTTAATATTAAATAATATCATAGAAGACATAATACGAGTACTTCATATAATTCAGAGCCACCTATCTGAAATATTGAAAACTAACTTCAACGCTCTCTTTGTACTCTCTTTGGATCCTGATTTAGGTACAGTTTACTTTATTTTAGTTCTTAGTTACAATTTAATCATAATTTTAAATTTGACAAAATATAATTTATTAGACGCCTTTAAGGCAGTCCAGAACATAGAGGTCAAAGCTTATTTATTATATAACAACTGCATAACCTATTGTCCACAACAGCGATTTTCATAGAAGATATTTATTATTTATCGGTAACTGCACTCGTAGCAGTCATAGCCCGTTGTTTGTATCTCGTTTATTCCGCCCATCGTACTAATGCTACGTAACCCTTTAGTCCGCTAAAATAATTGATAGGAAAGATTTTTTTTGGGATTCATTGATATTTTTTTATTTTTATTTTTACCATAAATATGAATTAAAAAAGAAGTAATACATAACTGTGCATTTTCAGTATCTCATCATAACTCATTAAATATAATATAAAATATTTATAATCCCGATAACCCAATAGTCCAAGTACAAAAAATATCTATTAATTAATAGTAATTAGTAACTGGGCTGATGATTGTATTAAAAAAAAAAATTATTAAATTGTCAGGTTAGTTAAAAAAAATAAGTTTTATTGCGTCATGGTTAAAAATATTTATTTGATGTAACTTTTAAACTTTATCCGCGAGGTACGATTTAACATTGATAATAAACGCTTACATAAAACGCATACATACTCATATCTCCGCAGTAGGTCTTCACCTGTGTCGCGGGTGATATGGACTACACATAGGTAATAACACATCACGATAACACCCATGACACAAGTACAAATATTTATCTATCGAACCCGGGACCCCTCGCTTCGCAGGCAGGGTCGCTACGAACTAGGCTACAGGGTCGTCTAACACAAACATTCTGTAATATTAAACATTACCGAACGTTTCTGTTTCATGCCCTGCATACCTAATTCTTTTGCCGACTGGACCTACAAAAACTTGATATTGTTTATTTTACTCCACTTCTCAACAATTATTTCCTACTATTGTTTACTAGATGGCGTTGAAATGTTACTATCAATCAAGGCATCGGATTCCAAAATCACTCTGATGCATTTTCTGTCAATGACTGGCCCCAACTGGTTTGTTGTCACCCATCCTTAGAAGTAAGAACCTCTCAAAACTTGTATTTATGATTCAATCATGATAGTTTTATAATATAGCCATCTCCATCCTACGTTTAAACGCTCAATGTCTTATTAGATACTATTTTCGGAACGTTTAGCATTTGTTATTTACAGATGTTTAGATGGAAATTAAAAAGGAGCTAACACCCCAACTCAGAGTCACTAACGGTTACTTAAATCGCTCTTTAGTACAGAATTTGTATGGTGATTCTTTACTAACGGTTACTTAAATCGCTCCTTAGTACATAATTTGTATGGTGATTCTTTATTAAGGAGCGATTTAAGTAACCGTTAGTGAGTCTGAGTTGGGCGATTTGAGTATTTAAAGATATATTTTGGAATATAAGCTCAGACAAATTAAAAAGTTATTATTATTATTGGTTACGAATTAAACGTTGTTATATGAGACGGTAATCGGTATCGCTGTTTGGTGGCTAACACCGCGGTTACACGGACTACACGGTGGTAGTGGTATTACCACCTCACATTTTATACCACCACACCAGCCCGCGCGCGGTCAGTTCTCGTACTCGTCATCGGCCGCCCGTGGCGTTGCACTGTCGTTTAGATTTAATGACCACCAATGACATCATCGATGAAGTTATAACATTAATAAAATTTTATCTACATGGGAACATTGATTTTAAGATGATTTGTACATTTAACTTGCTAATTAATTGTAAATCAAACGGGTCCCGGGGCCCGGTGTAAGCTTACAATAATTTTACTATCGTCAAACTTAAGGTGATTGCACTGGTAATGGACGAAGATATATTTATTTATGTTTAAAATTTTAAGCTTTGAAAGTCAGATTTTTTTGTGATTATGTTTTTAAATGAAATATTAATGAGAAGTAAGAGTGCAGCATCTAGTTTTGTCTAGGTAGGAAATGTTAGAATATATTCTGTATTTTTCATTACTTTAAAAGATGTGCTGAGGAGTTTCTTTCGCCATTTCTTCTTCTCCTTGACAAAGCACCTTTCCGAAATGGTATTGGTTTAAAAAAAATAACGCGAATAACTTTACCACTGATACCTATCTACATATATTTATAATATAATTTTGACTTTGCCTTTGATTTTAATTGGCATTTGGTTGAATAGCAGTGACTGTGTCGTATGTAGGACCGCCGCGCCGCCGCCGGTTGTGTCCGTTTGCGTCGCGTTGCCCTCGTCTGTACAACAATGACCTCAGTTTGTCTAGATCTAGCAGCCGTGTAGGAACAGACAAGTTGGCAAGCGGCGCGGGCGCACCTCGCCTTAAATTGGAGCATTTATCAAGTGAAATAAATCACGATGTCGCATTCCGCCACCAGTCACCACAGACTATAGATACACTCGCACGTACAAAGACGTTTTTCATTACGTTAATATAACTTTCTGTGATTACAACATTCATTTTAGCTTTAACATAGCTTTACAATATTTTAGTCTTATATTGATAGCTTCCTCCATTAATAAATTGATTCCGTCTGTTAGTTTAACCCTTTAACCGCCTAGGTCGGATTAATCCGATAAAGTTAACGTTTCCGTGTCCATTTCGCCAGAGTCGTATATTTACGACCAAATACCAGAAGGTACTCGTTTAATCTGCTTTTTTATTTTATAACGTTGCGTTCTATTAAAAGATTTACATATTAGGTAAATAGTTAACTAACTTATCATTTACAGTGTAGTTGACTTTAATCTCATATTCAGAAATCCTAAAAATAATGTCTGAATGAAATTAGATGGATCACTTTTTTTTCAGAAAATTGTATTGAAGTCCAACGCCCGTGACGGAAAAATCTGACAGTAGGGGCGGGATATAATTATGCTAAGTTTCACCGATACAAAAATGAGCATAAATCAATTTTTTTTTCTTTATATTAACTAATTTACCATAAACTATAGCATTTGTTAATAACATATTTTTTACAAAGAAATGGTTAGTATTTTAATAATTTCCTTTGAAAATAAATAGTTTAATATAAAACTAATTGTATTGTAGAAGGTTAGTCTAAGAGCTCTACATCGCTATAAAAATTTAAATTTAACTGTTAAATAAAAATAAAAGTAATCGCATCCTAGAAGGTTGGAGTAAGAGCTCTACATCGCTATTAATTTTAAATTTAATTCTGAAATAAAAATAAAAGTAATTGCATCCTAGAACATTAGAGTTAGAGCTCTACATCGCTGTTAAATTTTAAATTTAACTGTTAGATAAAAATAAAAGTAATCGCATCCTAGAACGTTAGAGTTAGAGCTCTACATCGCTATTAAATTTAAATTTAATTCTGAAATAAAAATAAAAGTAATTGCATCCTAGAACGTTAGAGTTAGAGCTCTACATCGCTATTAAATTTTAAATTTAACTGTTAGATAAAAATAAAAGTAATTGCATCCTAGAACGTTAGAGTTAGAGCTCTACATCGCTATTA
Organism: Thymelicus acteon; assembly: GCA_951805285.1. Taxonomy (NCBI): domain Eukaryota; kingdom Metazoa; phylum Arthropoda; class Insecta; order Lepidoptera; family Hesperiidae; genus Thymelicus; species Thymelicus acteon. The sequence goes on from OX638223.1 coordinate 18,856,319, forward strand.
AATTTTAAATTTAACTGTTAGATAAAAATAAAAGTAATTGCATCCTAGAACGTTAGAGTTAGAGCTCTACATCGCTATTAAATTTTAAATTTAACTGTTAAATAAAAATAAAAGTAATCGCATCCTAGAACGTTAGAGTTAGAGCTCTACATCGCTATTAAATTTTAAATTTAACTGTTAGATAAAAATAAAAGTAATTGCATCCTAGAACGTTAGAGTTAGAGCTCTACATCGCTATTAAATTTTAAATTTAACTGTTAGATAAAAATAAAAGTAATTGCATCCTAGAACGTTAGAGTTAGAGCTCTACATCGCTATTAAATTTTAAATTTAACTGTTAAATAAAAATAAAAGTAATCGCATCCTAGAACGTTAGAGTTAGAGCTCTACATCGCTATTAAATTTTAAATTTAACTGTTAGATAAAAATAAAAGTAATTGCATCCTAGAACGTTAGAGTTAGAGCTCTACATCGCTATTAAATTTTAAATTTAACTGTTAGATAAAAATAAAAGTAATCGCATCCTAGAACGTTAGAGTTAGAGCTCTACATCGCTGTTAAATTTTAAATTTAACTGTTAGACAAAAATAAAAGTAATCGCATCCTAGAACGTTAGAGTTAGAGCTCTACATCACTATTAAATTTAAATTTAATTCTGAAATAAAAATAAAAGTAATTGCATCCTAGAACGTTAGAGTTAGAGCTCTACATCGCTATTAAATTTTAAATTTAACTGTTAAATAAAAATAAAAGTAATCGCATCCTAGAACGTTAGAGTTAGAGCTCTACATCGCTATTAAATTTTAAATTTAACTGTTAAATAAAAATAAAAGTAATCGCATCCTAGAACGTTAGAGTTAGAGCTCTACATCGCTATTAAATTTTAAATTTAACTGTTAGATAAAAATAAAAGTAATTGCATCCTAGAACGTTAGAGTTAGAGCTCTACATCGCTATTAAATTTTAAATTTAACTGTTAGATAAAAATAAAAGTAATCGCATCCTAGAACGTTAGAGTTAGAGCTCTACATCGCTATTAAATTTTAAATTTAACTGTTAGATAAAAATAAAAGTAATCGCATCCTAGAACGTTAGAGTTAGAGCTCTACATCGCTATTAAATTTTAAATTTAACTGTTAGATAAAAATAAAAGTAATCGCATCCTAGAACGTTAGAGTTAGAGCTCTACATTGCTATTAAATTTTAAATTTAACTGTTAGATAAAAATAAAAGTAATCGCATCCTAGAACGTTAGAGTTAGAGCTCTACATCGCTATTAAATTTTAAATTTAACTGTTAGATAAAAATAAAAGTAATCGCATCCTAGAACGTTAGAGTTAGAGCTCTACATCGCTGTTAAATTTTAAATTTAACTGTTAGACAAAAATAAAAGTAATCGCATCCTAGAACGTTAGAGTTAGAGCTCTACATCACTATTAAATTTAAATTTAATTCTGAAATAAAAATAAAAGTAATTGCATCCTAGAACGTTAGAGTTAGAGCTCTACATCGCTATTAAATTTTAAATTTAACTGTTAAATAAAAATAAAAGTAATCGCATCCTAGAACGTTAGAGTTAGAGCTCTACATCGCTATTAAATTTTAAATTTAACTGTTAAATAAAAATAAAAGTAATCGCATCCTAGAACGTTAGAGTTAGAGCTCTACATCGCTATTAAATTTTAAATTTAACTGTTAGATAAAAATAAAAGTAATTGCATCCTAGAACGTTAGAGTTAGAGCTCTACATCGCTATTAAATTTTAAATTTAACTGTTAGATAAAAATAAAAGTAATCGCATCCTAGAACGTTAGAGTTAGAGCTCTACATCGCTATTAAATTTTAAATTTAACTGTTAGATAAAAATAAAAGTAATCGCATCCTAGAACGTTAGAGTAAGAGCTCTATATCGCTATTAATTTTAAATTTAATTCTGAAATAAAAATAAAAGTAATTGCATCCTAGATCGTTAGAGTTAGAGCTCTACATCGCTATTAAATTTTAAATTTAACTGTTAGATAAAAATAAAAGTAATCGCATCCTAGAACGTTAGAGTTAGAGCTCTACATCGCTATTAATTTTAAATTTAATTCTGAAATAAAAATAAAGGTAATTGCATCCTAGATCGTTAGAGTTAGAGCTCTACATCGCTATTAAATTTTAAATTTAACTGTTAGATAAAAATAAAAGTAATCGCATCCTAGAACGTTAGAGTTAGAGCTCTACATCGCTATTAAATTTTAAATTTAACTGTTAGATAAAAATAAAAGTAATCGCATCCTAGAACGTTAGAGTAAGAGCTCTATATCGCTATTAATTTTAAATTTAATTCTGAAATAAAAATAAAAGTAATTGCATCCTAGATCGTTAGAGTTAGAGCTCTACATCGCTATTAAATTTTAAATTTAACTGTTAGATAAAAATAAAAGTAATCGCATCATAGAACGTTAGAGTTAGAGCTCTACATCGCTATTAAATTTTAAATTTAACTGTTAAATAAAAATAAAAGTAATCGCATCCTAGAACGTTAGAGTTAGAGCTCTACATCGCTATTAAATTTTAAATTTAACTTTTAAATAAAAATAAAAGTAATCGCATCCTAGAACGTTAGAGTTAGAGCTCTACATCACTATTAAATTTTAAATTTAACTGTTAATTAAAAATAAAAGTAATCGCATCCTACAACATTAGAATTAGAGCTCTACATCGCTATTAAATTTTAAATTTAACTGTTAAATAAAAATAAAAGTAATCGCATCTTAGAACGTTAGAGTTAGAGCTCTACATCCCTATTAAATTTTAAATTTAACTGTTAATTAAAAATAAAAGTAATCGCATCCTAGAACGTTAGAGTTAGAGCTCTACATCGCTGTTAAATTTTAAATTTAACTGTTAGACAAAAATAAAAGTAATCGCATCCTAGAACGTTAGAGTTAGAGCTCTACATCACTATTAAATTTAAATTTAATTCTGAAATAAAAATAAAAGTAATCGCATCCTAGATCGTTAGAGTTAGAGCTCTACATCGCTATTAAATTTTAAATTTAACTGTTAATTAAAAATAAAAGTAATCGCATCCTAGAACGTTAGAGTTACAGCTCTACATCGCTATTAAATTTTAAATTTAACTGTTAATTAAAAATAAAAGTAATCGCATCCTAGAACGTTAGAGTTACAGCTCTACATCGCTATTAAATTTTAAATTTAACTGTTAATTAAAAATAAAAGTAATCGCATCCTAAAAGGTTAGCGTAAGAGCTCTACATCGCTATTAAATTTTAAATTTAACTGTTGATTTAAAATAAAAGTAATTGCATCCTAGAACGTTAGAGTTAGAGCTCTACATCGCTATTAAATTTTAAATTTAACTGTTAATTAAAAATAAAAGTAATCGCATCCTAGAACGTTAGAGTTACAGCTCTACATCGCTATTAAATTTTAAATTTAACTGTTAATTAAAAATAAAAGTAATCGCATCCTAGAACGTTAGAGTTAGAGCTCTACATCGCTGTTAAATTTTAAATTTAACTGTTAGACAAAAATAAAAGTAATCGCATCCTAGAACGTTAGAGTTAGAGCTCTACATCACTATTAAATTTAAATTTAATTCTGAAATAAAAATAAAAGTAATCGCATCCTAGATCGTTAGAGTTAGAGCTCTACATCGCTATTAAATTTTAAATTTAACTGTTAATTAAAAATAAAAGTAATCGCATCCTAGAACGTTAGAGTTACAGCTCTACATCGCTATTAAATTTTAAATTTAACTGTTAATTAAAAATAAAAGTAATCGCATCCTAGAACGTTAGAGTTACAGCTCTACATCGCTATTAAATTTTAAATTTAACTGTTAGATAAAAATAAAAGTAATCGCATCCTAGAACGTTAGAGTTAGAGCTCTACATCACTATTAATTTTAAATTTAATTCTGAAATAAAAATAAAGGTAATTGCATCCTAGATCGTTAGAGTTAGAGCTCTACATCGCTATTAAATTTTAAATTTAACTGTTAGATAAAAATAAAAGTAATCGCATCCTAGAACGTTAGAGTTAGAGCTCTACATCGCTATTAAATTTTAAATTTAACTGTTAGATAAAAATAAAAGTAATCGCATCCTAGAACGTTAGAGTTAGAGCTCTACATCGCTATTAATTTTAAATTTAATTCTGAAATAAAAATAAAGGTAATTGCATCCTAGATCGTTAGAGTTAGAGCTCTACATCGCTATTAAATTTTAAATTTAACTGTTAGATAAAAATAAAAGTAATCGCATCCTAGAACGTTAGAGTTAGAGCTCTACATCGCTATTAAATTTTAAATTTAACTGTTAGATAAAAATAAAAGTAATCGCATCCTAGAACGTTAGAGTAAGAGCTCTATATCGCTATTAATTTTAAATTTAATTCTGAAATAAAAATAAAAGTAATTGCATCCTAGATCGTTAGAGTTAGAGCTCTACATCGCTATTAAATTTTAAATTTAACTGTTAGATAAAAATAAAAGTAATCGCATCCTAGAACGTTAGAGTTAGAGCTCTACATCGCTATTAATTTTAAATTTAATTCTGAAATAAAAATAAAGGTAATTGCATCCTAGATCGTTAGAGTTAGAGCTCTACATCGCTATTAAATTTTAAATTTAACTGTTAGATAAAAATAAAAGTAATCGCATCCTAGAACGTTAGAGTTAGAGCTCTACATCGCTATTAAATTTTAAATTTAACTGTTAGATAAAAATAAAAGTAATCGCATCCTAGAACGTTAGAGTAAGAGCTCTATATCGCTATTAATTTTAAATTTAATTCTGAAATAAAAATAAAAGTAATTGCATCCTAGATCGTTAGAGTTAGAGCTCTACATCGCTATTAAATTTTAAATTTAACTGTTAGATAAAAATAAAAGTAATCGCATCCTACAACATTAGAATTAGAGCTCTACATCGCTATTAAATTTTAAATTTAACTGTTAAATAAAAATAAAAGTAATCGCATCTTAGAACGTTAGAGTTAGAGCTCTACATCCCTATTAAATTTTAAATTTAACTGTTAATTAAAAATAAAAGTAATCGCATCCTAGAACGTTAGAGTTAGAGCTCTACATCGCTGTTAAATTTTAAATTTAACTGTTAGACAAAAATAAAAGTAATCGCATCCTAGAACGTTAGAGTTAGAGCTCTACATCACTATTAAATTTAAATTTAATTCTGAAATAAAAATAAAAGTAATCGCATCCTAGATCGTTAGAGTTAGAGCTCTACATCGCTATTAAATTTTAAATTTAACTGTTAATTAAAAATAAAAGTAATCGCATCCTAGAACGTTAGAGTTACAGCTCTACATCGCTATTAAATTTTAAATTTAACTGTTAATTAAAAATAAAAGTAATCGCATCCTAGAACGTTAGAGTTACAGCTCTACATCGCTATTAAATTTTAAATTTAACTGTTAATTAAAAATAAAAGTAATCGCATCCAAAAAGGTTAGCGTAAGAGCTCTACATCGCTATTAAATTTTAAATTTAACTGTTGATTTAAAATAAAAGTAATTGCATCCTAGAACGTTAGAGTTAGAGCTCTACATCGCTATTAAATTTTAAATTTAACTGTTAATTAAAAATAAAAGTAATCGCATCCTAGAACGTTAGAGTTACAGCTCTACATCGCTATTAAATTTTAAATTTAACTGTTAATTAAAAATAAAAGTAATCGCATCCTAGAACGTTAGAGTTAGAGCTCTACATCGCTGTTAAATTTTAAATTTAACTGTTAGACAAAAATAAAAGTAATCGCATCCTAGAACGTTAGAGTTAGAGCTCTACATCACTATTAAATTTAAATTTAATTCTGAAATAAAAATAAAAGTAATCGCATCCTAGATCGTTAGAGTTAGAGCTCTACATCGCTATTAAATTTTAAATTTAACTGTTAATTAAAAATAAAAGTAATCGCATCCTAGAACGTTAGAGTTACAGCTCTACATCGCTATTAAATTTTAAATTTAACTGTTAATTAAAAATAAAAGTAATCGCATCCTAGAACGTTAGAGTTACAGCTCTACATCGCTATTAAATTTTAAATTTAACTGTTAGATAAAAATAAAAGTAATCGCATCCTAGAACGTTAGAGTTAGAGCTCTACATCACTATTAATTTTAAATTTAATTCTGAAATAAAAATAAAGGTAATTGCATCCTAGATCGTTAGAGTTAGAGCTCTACATCGCTATTAAATTTTAAATTTAACTGTTAGATAAAAATAAAAGTAATCGCATCCTAGAACGTTAGAGTTAGAGCTCTACATCGCTATTAAATTTTAAATTTAACTGTTAGATAAAAATAAAAGTAATCGCATCCTAGAACGTTAGAGTTAGAGCTCTACATCGCTATTAATTTTAAATTTAATTCTGAAATAAAAATAAAGGTAATTGCATCCTAGATCGTTAGAGTTAGAGCTCTACATCGCTATTAAATTTTAAATTTAACTGTTAGATAAAAATAAAAGTAATCGCATCCTAGAACGTTAGAGTTAGAGCTCTACATCGCTATTAAATTTTAAATTTAACTGTTAGATAAAAATAAAAGTAATCGCATCCTAGAACGTTAGAGTAAGAGCTCTATATCGCTATTAATTTTAAATTTAATTCTGAAATAAAAATAAAAGTAATTGCATCCTAGATCTTTAGAGTTAGAGCTCTACATCGCTATTAAATTTTAAATTTAACTGTTAGATAAAAATAAAAGTAATCGCATCCTAGAACGTTAGAGTTAGAGCTCTACATCGCTATTAATTTTAAATTTAATTCTGAAATAAAAATAAAGGTAATTGCATCCTAGATCGTTAGAGTTAGAGCTCTACATCGCTATTAAATTTTAAATTTAACTGTTAGATAAAAATAAAAGTAATCGCATCCTAGAACGTTAGAGTTAGAGCTCTACATCGCTATTAAATTTTAAATTTAACTGTTAGATAAAAATAAAAGTAATCGCATCCTAGAACGTTAGAGTAAGAGCTCTATATCGCTATTAATTTTAAATTTAATTCTGAAATAAAAATAAAAGTAATTGCATCCTAGATCGTTAGAGTTAGAGCTCTACATCGCTATTAAATTTTAAATTTAACTGTTAGATAAAAATAAAAGTAATCGCATCATAGAACGTTAGAGTTAGAGCTCTACATCGCTATTAAATTTTAAATTTAACTGTTAAATAAAAATAAAAGTAATCGCATCCTAGAACGTTAGAGTTAGAGCTCTACATCGCTATTAAATTTTAAATTTAACTGTTAAATAAAAATAAAAGTAATCGCATCCTAGAACGTTAGAGTTAGAGCTCTACATCACTATTAAATTTTAAATTTAACTGTTAATTAAAAATAAAAGTAATCGCATCCTACAACATTAGAATTAGAGCTCTACATCGCTATTAAATTTTAAATTTAACTGTTAAATAAAAATAAAAGTAATCGCATCTTAGAACGTTAGAGTTAGAGCTCTACATCCCTATTAAATTTTAAATTTAACTGTTAATTAAAAATAAAAGTAATCGCATCCTAGAACGTTAGAGTTAGAGCTCTACATCGCTGTTAAATTTTAAATTTAACTGTTAGACAAAAATAAAAGTAATCGCATCCTAGAACGTTAGAGTTAGAGCTCTACATCACTATTAAATTTAAATTTAATTCTGAAATAAAAATAAAAGTAATCGCATCCTAGATCGTTAGAGTTAGAGCTCTACATCGCTATTAAATTTTAAATTTAACTGTTAATTAAAAATAAAAGTAATCGCATCCTAGAACGTTAGAGTTAAAGCTCTACATCGCTATTAAATTTTAAATTTAACTGTTAATTAAAAATAAAAGTAATCGCATCCTAGAACGTTAGAGTTACAGCTCTACATCGCTATTAAATTTTAAATTTAACTGTTAGATAAAAATAAAAGTAATCGCATCCTAGAACGTTAGAGTTAGAGCTCTACATCACTATTAATTTTAAATTTAATTCTGAAATAAAAATAAAGGTAATTGCATCCTAGATCGTTAGAGTTAGAGCTCTACATCGCTATTAAATTTTAAATTTAACTGTTAGATAAAAATAAAAGTAATCGCATCCTAGAACGTTAGAGTTAGAGCTCTACATCGCTATTAAATTTTAAATTTAACTGTTAGATAAAAATAAAAGTAATCGCATCCTAGAACGTTAGAGTTAGAGCTCTACATCGCTATTAATTTTAAATTTAATTCTGAAATAAAAATAAAAGTAATTGCATCCTAGATCGTTAGAGTTAGAGCTCTACATCGCTATTAAATTTTAAATTTAACTGTTAGATAAAAATAAAAGTAATCGCATCCTAGAACGTTAGAGTTAGAGCTCTACATCGCTATTAAATTTTAAATTTAACTGTTAGATAAAAATAAAAGTAATCGCATCCTAGAACGTTAGAGTAAGAGCTCTATATCGCTATTAATTTTAAATTTAATTCTGAAATAAAAATAAAAGTAATTGCATCCTAGATCGTTAGAGTTAGAGCTCTACATCGCTATTAAATTTTAAATTTAACTGTTAGATAAAAATAAAAGTAATCGCATCCTAGAACGTTAGAGTTAGAGCTCTACATCGCTATTAATTTTAAATTTAATTCTGAAATAAAAATAAAGGTAATTGCATCCTAGATCGTTAGAGTTAGAGCTCTACATCGCTATTAAATTTTAAATTTAACTGTTAGATAAAAATAAAAGTAATCGCATCCTAGAACGTTAGAGTTAGAGCTCTACATCGCTATTAAATTTTAAATTTAACTGTTAGATAAAAATAAAAGTAATCGCATCCTAGAACGTTAGAGTAAGAGCTCTATATCGCTATTAATTTTAAATTTAATTCTGAAATAAAAATAAAAGTAATTGCATCCTAGATCGTTAGAGTTAGAGCTCTACATCGCTATTAAATTTTAAATTTAACTGTTAGATAAAAATAAAAGTAATCGCATCATAGAACGTTAGAGTTAGAGCTCTACATCGCTATTAAATTTTAAATTTAACTGTTAAATAAAAATAAAAGTAATCGCATCCTAGAACGTTAGAGTTAGAGCTCTACATCGCTATTAAATTTTAAATTTAACTGTTAAATAAAAATAAAAGTAATCGCATCCTAGAACGTTAGAGTTAGAGCTCTACATCGCTGTTAAATTTTAAATTTAACTGTTAGACAAAAATAAAAGTAATCGCATCCTAGAACGTTAGAGTTAGAGCTCTACATCACTATTAAATTTAAATTTAATTCTGAAATAAAAATAAAAGTAATCGCATCCTAGATCGTTAGAGTTAGAGCTCTACATCGCTATTAAATTTTAAATTTAACTGTTAATTAAAAATAAAAGTAATCGCATCCTAGAACGTTAGAGTTACAGCTCTACATCGCTATTAAATTTTAAATTTAACTGTTAATTAAAAATAAAAGTAATCGCATCCTAGAACGTTAGAGTTAGAGCTCTACATCGCTGTTAAATTTTAAATTTAACTGTTAGACAAAAATAAAAGTAATCGCATCCTAGAACGTTAGAGTTAGAGCTCTACATCACTATTAAATTTAAATTTAATTCTGAAATAAAAATAAAAGTAATCGCATCCTAGATCGTTAGAGTTAGAGCTCTACATCGCTATTAAATTTTAAATTTAACTGTTAATTAAAAATAAAAGTAATCGCATCCTAGAACGTTAGAGTTACAGCTCTACATCGCTATTAAATTTTAAATTTAACTGTTAATTAAAAATAAAAGTAATCGCATCCTAGAACGTTAGAGTTACAGCTCTACATCGCTATTAAATTTTAAATTTAACTGTTAGATAAAAATAAAAGTAATCGCATCCTAGAACGTTAGAGTTAGAGCTCTACATCACTATTAATTTTAAATTTAATTCTGAAATAAAAATAAAGGTAATTGCATCCTAGATCGTTAGAGTTAGAGCTCTACATCGCTATTAAATTTTAAATTTAACTGTTAGATAAAAATAAAAGTAATCGCATCCTAGAACGTTAGAGTTAGAGCTCTACATCGCTATTAAATTTTAAATTTAACTGTTAGATAAAAATAAAAGTAATCGCATCCTAGAACGTTAGAGTTAGAGCTCTACATCGCTATTAATTTTAAATTTAATTCTGAAATAAAAATAAAAGTAATTGCATCCTAGATCGTTAGAGTTAGAGCTCTACATCGCTATTAAATTTTAAATTTAACTGTTAGATAAAAATAAAAGTAATCGCATCCTAGAACGTTAGAGTTAGAGCTCTACATCGCTATTAAATTTTAAATTTAACTGTTAGATAAAAATAAAAGTAATCGCATCCTAGAACGTTAGAGTAAGAGCTCTATATCGCTATTAATTTTAAATTTAATTCTGAAATAAAAATAAAAGTAATTGCATCCTAGATCGTTAGAGTTAGAGCTCTACATCGCTATTAAATTTTAAATTTAACTGTTAGATAAAAATAAAAGTAATCGCATCCTAGAACGTTAGAGTTAGAGCTCTACATCGCTATTAAATTTTAAATTTAACTGTTAGATAAAAATAAAAGTAATCGCATCCTAGAACGTTAGAGTTAGAGCTCTACATCGCTATTAAATTTTAAATTTAACTGTTAGATAAAAATAAAAGTAATCGCATCCTAGAACGTTAGAGTTAGAGCTCTACATCGCTATTAAATTTTAAATTTAACTGTTAGATAAAAATAAAAGTAATCGCATCCTAGAACGTTAGAGTAAGAGCTCTATATCGCTATTAATTTTAAATTTAATTCTGAAATAAAAATAAAAGTAATTGCATCCTAGATCGTTAGAGTTAGAGCTCTACATCGCTATTAAATTTTAAATTTAACTGTTAGATAAAAATAAAAGTAATCGCATCATAGAACGTTAGAGTTAGAGCTCTACATCGCTATTAAATTTTAAATTTAACTGTTAAATAAAAATAAAAGTAATCGCATCCTAGAACGTTAGAGTTAGAGCTCTACATCGCTATTAAATTTTAAATTTAACTGTTAAATAAAAATAAAAGTAATCGCATCCTAGAACGTTAGAGTTAGAGCTCTACATCACTATTAAATTTTAAATTTAACTGTTAATTAAAAATAAAAGTAATCGCATCCTACAACATTAGAATTAGAGCTCTACATCGCTATTAAATTTTAAATTTAACTGTTAAATAAAAATAAAAGTAATCGCATCTTAGAACGTTAGAGTTAGAGCTCTACATCCCTATTAAATTTTAAATTTAACTGTTAATTAAAAATAAAAGTAATCGCATCCTAGAACGTTAGAGTTACAGCTCTACATCGCTATTAAATTTTAAATTTAACTGTTAATTAAAAATAAAAGTAATCGCATCCTAGAACGTTAGAGTTACAGCTCTACATCGCTATTAAATTTTAAATTTAACTGTTAATTAAAAATAAAAGTAATCGCATCCTAAAAGGTTAGCGTAAGAGCTCTACATCGCTATTAAATTTTAAATTTAACTGTTGATTTAAAATAAAAGTAATTGCATCCTAGAACGTTAGAGTTAGAGCTCTACATCGCTATTAAATTTTAAATTTAACTGTTAATTAAAAATAAAAGTAATCGCATCCTAGAACGTTAGAGTTACAGCTCTACATCGCTATTAAATTTTAAATTTAACTGTTAATTAAAAATAAAAGTAATCGCATCCTAGAACGTTAGAGTTAGAGCTCTACATCGCTGTTAAATTTTAAATTTAACTGTTAGACAAAAATAAAAGTAATCGCATCCTAGAACGTTAGAGTTAGAGCTCTACATCACTATTAAATTTAAATTTAATTCTGAAATAAAAATAAAAGTAATCGCATCCTAGATCGTTAGAGTTAGAGCTCTACATCGCTATTAAATTTTAAATTTAACTGTTAATTAAAAATAAAAGTAATCGCATCCTAGAACGTTAGAGTTACAGCTCTACATCGCTATTAAATTTTAAATTTAACTGTTAATTAAAAATAAAAGTAATCGCATCCTAGAACGTTAGAGTTACAGCTCTACATCGCTATTAAATTTTAAATTTAACTGTTAATTAAAAATAAAAGTAATCGCATCCTAAAAGGTTAGCGTAAGAGCTCTACATCGCTATTAAATTTTAAATTTAACTGTTGATTTAAAATAAAAGTAATTGCATCCTAGAACGTTAGAGTTAGAGCTCTACATCGCTATTAAATTTTAAATTTAACTGTTAATTAAAAATAAAAGTAATCGTATCCTAGAACGTTAGAGTTACAGCTCTACATCGCTATTAAATTTTAAATTTAACTGTTAATTAAAAATAAAAGTAATCGCATCCTAAAAGGTTAGCGTAAGAGCTCTACATCGCTATTAAATTTTAAATTTAACTGTTGATTTAAAATAAAAGTAATTGCATCCTAGAACGTTAGAGTTAGAGCTCTACATCGCTATTAAATTTTAAATTTAACTGTTAATTAAAAATAAAAGTAATCGCATCCTAAAAGGTTAGCGTAAGAGCTCTACATCGCTATTAAATTTTAAATTTAACTGTTGATTTAAAATAAAAGTAATTGCATCCTAGAACGTTAGAGTTACAGCTCTACATCGCTATTAAATTTTAAATTTAACTGTTAATTAAAAATAAAAGTAATCGCATCCTAGAACGTTAGAGTTACAGCTCTACATCGCTATTAAATTTTAAATTTAACTGTTAATTAAAAATAAAAGTAATCGCATCCTAGAACGTTAGAGTTAGAGCTCTACATCGCTATTAAATTTTAAATTTAACTGTTAATTAAAAATAAAAGTAATCGCATCCTAGAACGTTAGAGTTACAGCTCTACATCGCTATTAAATTTTAAATTTAACTGTTAATTAAAAATAAAAGTAATCGCATCCTACAACATTAGAATTAGAGCTCTACATCGCTATTAAATTTTAAATTTAACTGTTAAATAAAAATAAAAGTAATCGCATCCTAGAACGTTAGAGTTACAGCTCTACATCGCTATTAAATTTTAAATTTAACTGTTAATTAAAAATAAAAGTAATCGCATCCTAAAAGGTTAGCGTAAGAGCTCTACATCGCTATTAAATTTTAAATTTAACTGTTGATTTAAAATAAAAGTAATCGCATCCTAGAAGAGCTCTACATCGCTATTAAATTTGAAATTTAATTCTAAATTAAGAATAAAAGTAATTGAATCTTAAAAGAAAACAGTTGGAACTCTATATCACTATTAAATTAACATTATGAACATGATGAAATTAAAAACGCCTGAGAATAAGGAATAACAATAGTTTCTTTGAGTTTACACCGCGGGAACTTACCGAAGGCGGATTACTAGTAGATATAGGTATCTAAGTAATGGATTAAACAATAATACTTTAACATAAATCTTATCAATAGGATAACCTCGAGTTTAAACTAATACCTAACGAGTTAAACTGGCCGGACGATATGTAAATGATAATTAACTGACTACTTACGGTCGTGTCGTGAAGTCGTGTTGATGAGTAATTAGCTAAATGCAACTGACATGGCTAGCCCGACTACCCGACTAGCCTAGTCGGGCTACTAACCCGACTAGCCGTGCTCGCTGCTCGCCGACTCGCGACTCGCCGGAGAGCAACAGTTGAACAGTTACCTACTAACTATACAACAGTTGATTCGGCTATCGCGGGAGCGGCAATTATTACCTTGATGCAAAGTCGCATTCCGCACGACATAGACTATAACACGTCGACGGGCACAGAGCCGACAAACACATACTAAATCGACCTATCAGCTTTTTGCAGTCGCGACTTTATTCATTATTTTATGTTTAAAGTGTAATTATTATTGAGTTAAAACAAAAAAATAGTTTGTTACAATCTAAGGCTCAAACTAAATGTTACTGATGTTACCATTGATAAACATGTTTCTGATTAATTTAAGTATATACCAACATTACATCATTGTTATGTTAACTAGTCACAGATACGAATAGACACACCGTCATGAATCATGATTTTTCGTTCTTGAAAATTTAAATATATTACCTGACTAAACTATCAGATTTTGCAGTTTTTCTTGTTCTGCTTTTTTTGTAAAACCACAGAAGAAATAATAGTACCGATAAAACCAAAATTGCTTGGGTTTACACGCTGTTTTATTCTGTAATTTTATGACAAGTAGACATGTGATAGTGCAACGAATAATGATACATAAAGAGATTTATTTATTTATTTATTTATTTATAATTTGTTATGAGATGCATTAGTTGTCTTTACCAAAGTCAAGTATATTTTTTTAATAAAAAAATACAATTTCTCATTAATTTAACTATTATAGTATAGTAAATAAGAAATTAATTGAACAATTTTTTTTTATACTATATAGTTTAATTAATAAGAAATTGTACTTATTTCATTTCTACTCGTCGCCGCTTTTAACTTAAATATAAGTTCAAACATAGTCCTAAGTGAAACTACCTCCTAGAGTCAGGCCGCCGTTAGGTAAAATAGTTCCAGCGACCAAATGTTTGGGTGGCGCCGCAGTCGGGCGCACGCACACACGCGCGCGCACCTGACGCCGCCGGTGGCGCCAGTCGCGCCCCGCCGCCGCGCCCGCGACCCACCCCCGCCACAGAGTTGCCAGCGCTAGTTCATTTGCATTTTTGTAGGGAATGTTTTGTATGGTTAATTTTATTTCCATGACGTATGATTTGAAGTGAATGGGTTTTAGTGCCAAAGAGAACAGGAGTTCAAAACATTTTAAGTAAACTGATTGGAGGAAATTATAAAATATTAACGAGAACTTTGTTTTAGAAAAAAAAATTGGAATGGAAAAAAGTCCATTGCTGCCATCAGAAAATAGCAATAGGTTCATAGAACCTAGAGAGTGATATAATAAATGTAAGTAAGCTTTTTGACGACATTTTAATTTTCACGTACAACAACAAAGAAAAAAAACAAAAAAAAAAAAACACTTTTTATTGTATACCAAAAAAATACAAAAGCTGTCATTATCGCTAAGCAACGATCCGTGTTCAAAGCAATCTATGACTTCCGAGTTCGAAGAAAACACGCAGGGAAAAGTCAGGGTATATTAATTTTAGGAAGAATTTATATCAAATCAAATCAAATCAAATCAAATCAAATCAAATCAAATCAAAATCTTTTATTCATATAGGTATCACTGATACACTTATGCACGTCATTTTTTAATCTACCAGCTTTTCGGAAAGGTGCTTTGTCATGGAGGAGAAGAAAAGCCGAAAGAAACTCCTCGCACATCTTTTAAAATCATGAAAAGTTACATAATATCTTGCACTATGATGATGATGCGGCACTAATTTCCAGGCATTTTTGTCATTAATATATTCATATATAAAATATAAGAAATATTAAAACAATCACGTAGTTTGTAAATAGCATCAAAATAAAAGGGACAAGAGAGAGG
Source organism: Thymelicus acteon (assembly GCA_951805285.1). Classification (NCBI taxonomy): domain Eukaryota; kingdom Metazoa; phylum Arthropoda; class Insecta; order Lepidoptera; family Hesperiidae; genus Thymelicus; species Thymelicus acteon. Next base: position 18,871,757 of record OX638223.1, read on the forward strand.
ATAATATGGACTAATAAAACCAACGGATCTGAGAGAAGGGGGAAGGAGATCCAGAGGCGAATAGCGGTGACAAGGAAGAATTCCGGACAGAAGGACATAGAATGACAGAGAATACTAAAAACGAGAGAATAAAGATAGGAAGGAAAATTTGGATTAAACAGTAAATAGTGAAGAAGAGGTAAAATATGAACATTCTGGCGAAGGCGAATTGGGAGCCACTTTGGCTTAGTGCTATATTCTGGAACAAATTATTCATACTTGCGAAGGCCACCACATACAAAGATTTATGAGGTGCTCAAGTTTGTTTAATTGGTCCACAGTTACGTCAAGATACCGTTGAAGAATTGTAAAAAGAAAAAGGACTAAACAAGCATTATTTTGTGGGAATGGGTAGAAAGTTTAACACCGTCTAGTTTGCAATCGCCAAATCAGTAACAACGCCATTTAGTTTGTGATTGTCAAATCAGTTACAAGATTATTATTATCATTAGATGGCGTTGTTACTATTATATTATTATCTACGTTACGACTTACGACGACGACGACGACGATGATGATGATGATGTTTCACATCATCAGAATAGGATGTAACAAGATAAATTATCATTAAATGGCGTTGTTGTTGATCAACGCCATTTAGATTCTATGTTACGAACGCATAACGCACATAACGCATAACGTAATGGATAAAGTTTGATTTTACTCCTCACAAAATTTCATACCTCGGGCTTAAATATGAAAATCGATTCTAAAGGAGTTAAACTCCAGAAATGTTGGGTTTTGTGGTTGTTTATTCTCTACACGGATACGGATTTCTTTGGATGAAGCCATCGTGAAGTCGTCATTATGAATCCTGGGACAAAACGTTTCGTGCAAGTTGGAACTACAATGGGGACTGAAAACTGGGAAGTGGAGAGTGGGGAGATCGGCGCGTGCAGGTGTCGCTCGGCGCGCGTCACGGCAGCGGCGGCGACCCGTCGGCCGGTGCGGTGCGATGCTCGGTGCGGCCGTGCGCGCCGTCAGCAGCCGTCAGACTGTCAGTGTGTCGTGAGCGGCCGGCTCGCGATGTCGTGTCGCGTGTGATGCGTGCGGCGGCGGCATGTGATGTTCCGGAGACGCGCGCTGCGGCGGCGGCTGGCCGCGGCCGGCGCGCCCCCCGTGCCCGACGAGGTGCTGCGGCGCGTGGCGCGCGCGGTGGACGCGGGGCCCCCGGGCGCCTGCCTGCCCGCCGCCCCCCTGCGCCTGCCCCTCCTGCGCGCCTTCCGCTTCCCCGACCTGAAGGACCCTGCGGAGCTGCGCCGCCTGCCCCTGTGCACCGACCAGCTCTGCTGCAACCCCCACCACTTCAGCCGCCTCTGCGAACCCGGTACGTGCAACAGGTGCCCGCAGCCCGAGGAGGAATGTGAAAGGTCGGAGCTCGGTGCTCGGTGCTCGGAGCCGCTGTTTACGTGTAGTGAGTTAAGAATATCGCTCCGAGAAAGTCGGAATGCGACCCGCTCCGGCTAGGCTGCGAGGAGGCTGCGCGTGTGCCGTCATGCCGTGTGTGATAAACTCTTATCGGCGACTTATTTGTTTACCGAACGTATCTAGTCGGAGGTGCGTGACCAGCGTGACCAGCGTGACCACTGCGGCCGGTGACAGTGCGGGGCCGGTCGGTGTCGAGTTCCTTGTATTTTTCCATGTTTTGCGCGAACGGCGCCGTCTCACCGTCACACCGTCACGCGCGGCTGTCACGGCGGCGGCGGCGCGGCGGCGCGGGCGGCTGCATCGCTATCGGTGCAGTTATCGCGTATCGGCCGTTATCGCTCGCTCCCGTATCTGTCGTTACGTGGTCGCAGCTCGCGGCTCGCGGCGTCATCCCGCCACCGCCGCCGCCAGCGCCGACACCGAGTTTACGCTTCCATCCCTCGAGTGGATTGTAAACATTGACGTTCGGCGATCTATTTATAGACTCTGACATCAACCGTCGTCTTAGATCGACACTCGACTGAGTGTTTGTTTTAACAAAATTTAAAAGGTCGCCTTTATATTCGTGCATTACCGCAGCGTCAGCAGGTCGTCACTGGGGGACCTTGTAGTATTCAATTCATACGTACGTTTTTCACTTATCTATGTCTATGCAATAAATGGACGGCAATCTGTATCTCCTAGTAGACATTCCACGATGTAGTTGTGAGGTGTCACAGTGTCATAGTGTCACCGGTCACCGGTGATAGTGTCGGGATGTCGGTGTCTGTGTCGCCGGCGCAGTGTCGCCAGTGTCGTGTCGCGCAAGGTCACGGCGCCGGCGCCGGCGGGCCGCGCCGCCCGTTAACTTTAATTCGCGACGCCAAACGCCGACAGACGCCCATTGTACATATTTAACTCATCCACGCGTCGGACCGATGCTCGTCCCTTTGCCTTCCGCATTTAGCTAGTCATGGACAAGTTGGACAGTTTGGACACTTGGTCCCATCGAGCCAATTAGATTTGCTTATTTGATAAATCTTGCTCCCAAGATTATCAATTTCGTCCGTCCTCTCTTTTATTTTCACGAATTTACTTCGATGTCATGCTTCTCATGAACATTATCATGCACTATCAGTTTCAAAGCATCCTCTCTCTCCATTGTGCAAATTTGCAATTTTAATTGCTAACATTAATTTTCCTGCAGTATTGTAATGTCTTTATATCCAGCGATAAATCAGTCGTCGTTCCATTGCAACCCAGTTCATGTCCAGGACTTTTAGATCTAGAAACAGCAGTTTAGATTCCACTAACTATCTTACTAGCTTTATTTCCATTAGGTTAATGCCATCTGAGTTTCCTGACTGTATGTATTCCGTGCTCATATTTTGTACCAACCTATAATTAGATCTTGATTTGAAAAATCCTTATTAATTGGTCAATATCTCAAATAACGTTGGTATGCTCACTTTCTCAGAAAAAGACATTGAAGACTTTAGTTTACCATCGTGAGTTAGATCAAATTCAGAATGTCTCCTTTCTGATTGAACAATATCTACGTGAGTTTTACTTGTAAACTGAACAGTTGTGGCCAAATTTCTCATATGAGCCAGTTCTTTCTTTCTTTTTCTTTTTTCTTTCTTTGCCGGCAACGCATCAGTGACGTCTTTGGTGTTGCTGATGTCCATAGGCGACGATAGCCACTTACCATCAGGTGGATCGTCAGCTCGTTTGCCGGCTATTTCCATAAAAAAATGAGATTGCTGCTATCTTTTTAACTAATGACATCTTAGTGTAATGGCAATAATTAGAGTCAGAAAACTGAAACTACTAAACTATTGCATCAAATACCATTATTTGATATCGCGGCGCCAACTACGACGTTAAAATGTAAATGACTCGTTAGGTTTATTCGCAAACATGATATTCCATAATCCAGTGCTATCTAGGTCATCCAGGTTTTAGCTTTAATACTTGAGTAAATACTATAAATTTTGAATAAATATCATTCTTGACCATTACTAACTTATCTAGAAGGATATTTGCTAAGTACATAAATAAATTCCTAGTGTCTCAGTCCATTATGAATTCTAATTTTAATTCTATGTTAATCATGTCTATCGTCATGCAGCTAGATAATTTTATACCAATTAAAATTATGTTTCACAAGCTCAACAGAACTGTTTGAAGAATTTCGTAATCCCTATTCATTGTCAAGATGGATAGCTCTCTCTATCAATAGACTCTTTGTAATCAGGCTTACTTTTTCCAAGTTACTTGGATTAATTAGTAGGGTCAAGCAGTATAGCAACGTTGTCAACGGTTCTCAGTAATTAGTTCTTCGTATTTTGAACAGCATTTTATTAATTAAGTCATTAATGTGACGGCAAATTAGATTGATGGGAGCCGATTGCACCCATTTTAAAATCTCCAATACGAAGAAAACCGAAGATTTCCGAGAGCCATTAATAACGCTGAAGCACAGTAATGTGCTGTAAGTAGTAACATTAAATTACAATCTGACCAAATTGTCGAGTTCATTACCATATGGTGTCTCACAGGGCCGAGCCACCGAGCCACCGAGCCGGCGCCACCGCCTGCCGCCTACCCGCACTTAGTGGTGTAGGTGTTGACAATGGTTGTTAGCATATTAATTAAGAAGAAAGCTCAAATATTCAATAACTACTCCTCATGTGGGTAGACGCAGTTGCCTTGGTCACTGACCTTCGTGAGAGTTTTAATTACGATTTGTCTCCCATCGTCTTATTTAACATTATATCCTTAAGTTTTATGAGTAACGTTGAAACGATTAGAAGACTGTAATTTAATGAAATACACCTACCCAAACGTGGGTAAATGCTTATTTTTTATAGAGAGGCCTAGAGATGGAAATTTTGAAAGCAACCATTTAAATGTAGTACAATGATTTCAATGTGTTCTTGTGGCTTCACCTGTTTTATCAAATTTTCAATAGTTGTCATAATATTTACCAATATTGCTACTTATTACTACTTTGTAAACTTCACCATTGAATTGAAAGTGAATTCGTCAATAATTCTTATTGGACATTTAGCAATCGTTAATATCTAACACTTATGTTTGACATAAAATGTAGCATTTAAGTGATTTCATTCCTGAGTTATTGGGATTAAATTCCAAATTTTGTTAATGCAGCTTTGTGTTAATGCTATGATTTAGTATAACATTCGTTACGCGCCAACGGCTGTGCGTGCGTCGACAAATCTAGTGGTGGTGTCGGGTGTCTCGCGGGTGTCCTTGCATTACATTTTATCACTTTCTCTTTATACGACAAAAATAATGCTCGTACCAGCCGCATGTCTAGCCATCGAACGTTTCAATATGTTCCTTTTGTTGTCTCTGTTAACATTACTCATAGCTCCTGCCTGTTTTGTAAAATATTTTCCTTGTGCTTTTAATGGTTTAATTAACCGAAAAAAGTTAAATCCATCATCAAAGGTACCCTTTCGGCTCGACGCAACAATCAGTCGTTTAAGTAGGTATAAAAGTTCACGGCCGCGACTAATGCATCGTTGCGATAAGGCGAATTTTTGGCGTCAGCGGGTTTCCTTCGAAGTCTGATGCGGCCATAAATTTTGCGGAATGGAGAGGCATTTGCATCGCGTCATGGTCCGCAGATATCCTTAATCTGGCAGTGCAGACCTCACCTGTGCCATTTTTTGCCGTCGTCTGGTCGATTATGTCGCGTCCGTTTTTTTTGTCAACTTTCGCGGCAGCCGCCCGCGCCGCCGCGGCGTCGCCAGCAACCGGCACCGGCATACCTTTGATTTATGCTTTTAACGATATCACCTAATTGCTGGTACCTACCGACCTTTTTATTTACAGCTCGCGTTCACGTTTATCTCTAGAAAGTGGCCGTGTATGTGAAACGCTTCGCTTTCTTTGAGCGCGCTACGCCTTACGTGTGTCAGACCATGACAGATTTTATTCAACACGTTGCATCATTACGTAGCTGCAAGCGGTCGCTTAGCGATGAATATCTTAAACTCTACCGTATCTTCGACTTCTAGAATCAGATATCAAATTTTATGTCTTAACGAAACCTTTAGTGCTGTTTATTTTCCACGAATATGGATTATTTTGGAAGCGATTTACATTTTACAATTCTTCCGTCGTAAAAATTGTCGTAAAGTTAATCATCGACTGCTCCTTATTTGCGTACACCTGCTGCGCGGTGATTTATATTTCCCGTCGCGGAATCATTTCATTTAATGACTTCACGATCGGCAATTAGTCACAGGTCGTAGTGGATACGTCGGACTAAAGTATCTCGATACCTTCCTCACTGGGTGCAGTAGCACGGTTCCATTGGCGCTACTACGACTTTCTACAGCCGCGAATAGTTCACACCGTCCATACGTAGCCGGAGTTACGGCGCGTTCGTAGTTTCGGAGCACTTTAATCGTGCGTTTAAAAGTGAATGTGGCATGAGGCATGCACATTAATCCGGCTGCGGTCCGCGGCCCGCGCTCGCGGCGGCGCCATCGGCTCGGCCTCCGCTCGTGAATGTTTTTATCCGCCGCGGGGGAGGAGGGGGATCCTTATCTTATCGAGTGCAGGCGTCGAAGCGACGCCGAACTCGCGGCGCCCGCGCCGAGGTCGCCATCCACCTCCGCGAGGAAGCCGCCGCCAGCCGAGACCTTCCCGTCTCCGGCGAGCCCTCACCCAGAAGCCGGGCGCCCGCACCCGCATCCTTCGCGCGACCGTCGCGACATGTCCTTTCGAGGATTCCTTTAAAATACGAGTTTTCGGTATTCCAGTTTCCGAGCCCGCGAGCCGCTAGCCGGTGCGAGCGTGAACGATGTCGTCTAGATACACCAGAATCCATCTGCTGCGTCGCGTCGGAGGCGGCGGCGTGGCCGATATTTATTTAGCCATAATTGCTCGTCGGCTGGCTGGCGCCGGCGCCATGTCGCGCCGGCGAGGGGTGCGGCGCGGCGGGAGGGGGGCCGTGCGCCGGCGCAGGTACGCGGTGCGCCGCACTGCGTAAGCTCTCGATATTCGTGATCGGCTTTTTTCTCGCTTTATTGTAGTCTCCGGCTTTTGGGCCGCTTTGTTGAATTTGTGAATGGCTATCTCATTATTCTGCGATAGTTAGGTATTTAGGGCCGGAGTCGCTCTCGGATTATGACCGTTGCGGATTCGTTGCGAGTCGTTAATGTCCTAGCCGCTAACATCCATGAGAAATCCTCACTGAGAATATTCATTTCGATCCGTCGGAAGGCGGTCGTCGTCCGCGGATGGCGGCCTCAGAGACCCTCGTGGCATTCTTTCACCATCGGTCGCCGAGAAATCAGATATATCGATGATCTCAGTGTCTGTTTACTAGTTACTATTCGGCGTGTGTGTCGCCGCCGGCCCATTGACGGGCGACACCTGCGGCGGAACCGGTCGTACGCGATGCCGGCTCTCGCCAAACTGGTTAATTGTCCATAATTATTTATGCGCTAGTCTGCGAGCTAGCCTCAGCTATCGACCGCACGCGTCATTCTACATACATTTTACAAAGATTCCATGTTCTTATGATTTAAATATTTTATTACTTAGGTAGACCAGGTATGTTTAGAAAAAGTGCTGCGTGCGACATAATGACATCATTGTAGCCAATTGTAATTTTGGTAAAGAATTAATATTTTTTAACCAACTTCAAAAAAGGAGGACTGTATTTTTTTTTAATGTTTCTTACCTCAGAACTTTCGACTGGGTGAACCGATTTTAAAATATAATTTTGAACGAGATCTGACGAGTAGTTTTTGAGTGATCCCTAATTTTGAAGTCTATTTTTTGTCAAGAATTATTCTTAAGAACGTGACGTCTCCGATTCGGATACGGATATAAAGTTTCTCCTTCGATGTTTCGGATTTAAGGTTATCACTCATGTTACAATGAAGTTAATGATTGTTATTGATATCTACCTCACCTACACATCGCAGAATAAATTTCACATGAATTGAAATGAAATTATATCTACTCCCATGCTGCATTACCCAAAATCTCCACGCGATAATAACCGGACCGCGCCTCCAGTTCACCAGTAGGACCTCAGAAAAAGCAGTGTTTCTCTCCGTTGGATGCATTGACAACATCGAGAGTTCCCTATCGGACATCGGATACTTTCGTTGCATACTCTACAGGCGACTATTCAAATCGGTTTTCCTCGGCGTGCGCCAAGCGGCCGGTGTCTTGATGTCTACATTTTATTGCTGTAAATTGTTTATTCTTTAAGTATCGAGTTTCTAACGACGTTGCTATCAGCTGCTTTTTACTTTGTTTTAACGTTTTATTATCCTCCATATTACCGAGAGGTGCTAGGAGGCGCTCTTGGGTGATACGAATAAGCGTCGGCGTCGTTGATAACTGCATTTACGCCGGATACTTTTTATGCGTTCACTACACTACTCGTTAAAATTCCTCGAGTTAAAGGATTATTACATTTTCCTTATTTCAAAGACACCAATTCCTTGTTCGTTAGATATAGTATGGTCTATTACTACAAAAAAGTAATGTTATTTTTTGGTTTATAAAGCAAGATAATATGTATGATGATGATAATTTAGCAAAATGTTATAAGTCCTTTATTTGTTGAGGTAATCCTAATACTCATATGAGGTTTGTAGCAACACTCATTGTTCGAGCCTTTATAAGTACCTTGTACAAGTCAGTTTCCAGCTTTAGACAAATAAGGATATTTGGCTATTTGGTCAATAATCTGAATTCTGAAGTCACCAAGACATGGCAAGGAAGTCATTCCATGTCTTCACTCAACACTGCGAATAGTACAGGCAGTTGGTGGTTCTTCTCTAGTAACGGGCGTTATCACTGAAGTTCAGTCTTCACTCTTCTCTCATCATCAGTAAAGGGTATCTCTTGTCAATTGGTAACTGAGAGTTTTCCACGGCCCTTGCTTAGGTAAATTGGATGTTGGACGTACGTCGCGTATTGTGACAGGAGCATACGTTTGGAGCCGGCGCGAGCGTGGCGCTAGGGTTGTCGACATATCTTTAAATACGAGTAGGTTGTGTAAACTCACGACACCGTACAATGGTTATGTTAAATAGAACAAATAAAAACAATAAACGTAACGTATCTTTTGCTTTCTAACTTCTTTGAAAACCAGGGACTTTTTGGAAGTTTGTAAAAGATTTATTTTGTATATGTTTAAAGTCTGGTAAATTTTTAATGTTTAGTGTCGGGATAGCGATATTCTGAATGGAATTGTTTTAGTCTTTACCTGACAACAGTATCATTGTCCTGAATTATCTTATCTCCTGAATACGTATTCAGTGCTTCAGCTATACATATTTACATTATTTACTTTCAAATTATCTACAATTCTTTGATTACGTACTTTCACATCATATTGATGATTAGATAGAAATAATATTGATAGTTGTTTCAAATACAGAATAATGCGAAATGTCGCATTATAATGATAATATCTGTCAAAAGCTTTGTCATTCATAATTAAAATTATAGAAAGTTCCTTTAGTTCCACTATTTTACACAAAACTGTCATTATTTAGAATACGTACGGTTGGAATTACCTTAATCCACTAAAATTCCATAATTATCAAAATAAAATTATGAAACATTTACTTCCAAGAACATTTCGGTGCATGCGATGCGATCGCACAATCAGATGTGATATTAATACATAGGTAAATTGTACAAGTTGTGACAAGTGACAACCCTACGGTAGCGTCAGTGAACTCCGCTGAAGATCAGTGCCGCCGCGCCGGAGCCGGTGGCGTGGTTGTGGCGTGCGTCACGCGTCACACAAATTTTGATTCCGGATTGACGCGGCATAGGCTTTTTAGGGAATGTCAATGGTCATTTAATATCGGTCTTATGAAAAACTAGCTTCGTTACGACCGTCTTTTATATCTTCCGCTGTCGTCAGCAAACTCATCTCAATCCCCTTCCCCGATCTTTGATTAATGACGTTGTCTGCTGAGAAGCAAGGAATACTTAACGGAAGGGTTACCGGCTACCGCTGGCCAGATGTCGTTCAATCTTGTAATGAATAGGGGTGTTTAACCAACCCTTTATGATTCTTTGATCGATCACCCACCCGTAAATAAGCTAAGCTGTCTCGGTTCCTAAGTAATTTAATTGACGTGTTAAAACGATGATTTGAAATCGGATATGAAGTACGTATCACGGTTTGAACGTAGCTTAAACCGACTTATAACCGCTTGTGGATGGGACAATAAATTTAAACTATATTTATTGAAATAATAAAATAATAGAGGATCGAATCTGTAAGAAAGGGAATTTAGCGATATTTGAGAATCAATATTTATTCGATGTTCAACCATTTAACATAATTATTAGGTATATTGTAGGTCAATCGGATTACCAAAAAAATATTACACAGTCCTATCATGTGCCATTTTTTTTTCTGTAGATTCATATCTGACGATGAATTTTGTTTTTGTCAATTATCGAACGATTTCAATGTATGCCATAATATATTTTGTGACCACTTTTGCCTAACAATATTTTTTCTCAATGCCAATCTTTTCTTGTTAGGTTTCCTTATCTGTCATACGCGCATCATCAACGTCGTCCTCACATATAAAATGTCATTTTTATGTCATGTCATGACAGAAAAAAAAATTTTTACTGACATGGGATGACTGTCTCTTTTTTCTATCGGTCATTACCATAGATTCAAGTAATATTTCGGTAATTCCCTGAAAATAATATTTGTCATCATCAGTTATCAAGATGCCGTGAATTTGTCATCACCGTGCGACAAGGACAGCATACATTTAGAAGGCTCGTCAACCACTGGGCGGGTATTAATCACTCGTGAGATATTTGCATGAATGCATTAGATTCTAATTAAATAGTCACGCCCTTTTGCGAATGCTCAACGCCCAGCAAAGTGCGCACACAGTTCATACTGTTGAATATTAGTGTACATTGTACAAACATGTAGATTGTATACTGTTTAGTCGTTTTGACTAATCCTTGTCTTTTTGCCATGCCCCCAACGATATTTAAAAAATAAGATACGTTATGCCCTTACAAATCAACCAAAAAATCTGTTCCGAAAAGAGCTACAACACACACGTTTATCTTTTGTTTCACTACATCAATCACATTGGTATAATACACGAAGGCATTTTAACGCTGTATGTCAAATGTCAAACATTTCTGACAACAACATAATCTAAATTTTACTAACAAAAAATAACCGACTTCAAAGTCTCAAAAACTACTTTTCAGATCTCGTTCAAATTTATGTGGGACCACATGACAAGCACCTGCTTTCGATTAAAAAAAATCATCGAAATCGGTTGGCGTGATATTGAGTTATTCGTCAATTTGTCGCGCACATCTTAACACAAAATTACGACTTATGTGGTTTTCTCATGGATGCCATTGTTAGATCTCAATAAAATTTATGTGGGACCACATGACAGCCACTAGCTTTCGATTAAAAAAACAATCATCAAAATCGGTTCGCCCAGTCCAAAGTTCTGAGGTAACAAACATAAAAAAAAATTCAGTCGAATTGAGAACCTCCTCCTTTTTTGAAGTCGGTTAAATAGTAATAACTATTTACCACGGACATAAAAAAAGAACGGACGTAACCTTGTCTAATCGAGAGTGAAGCTGACAGCTGACAGCTCGCTTACCATGTGTGCGTAATTTTGTAATTTTTAATTCGCGATGGTGTCAATGTCCTAGCCGTATGGTGTCAATGTGTGGGTGTGTGTACTTGTACGAATACAGAGTTGGTATTCCTATGGGTGCTTCACTGAATTTGTTCTTAGGATTACGTCCGTCTTTTTTTACGTCCGTGCTATTTATCTATAGCTTGAATGTTTCTCGTCCGTCGCAAAGGCGAATGCTATGAGATGTAGGACTGGAGAGTCCAAGCATGTCTCTATACAGTGCCTGGAGGAATGATGCAACAGAGTGTTCATATTGTTAATTGTTCGTAACGAAAGATTGATAACTTGAATTGGGTTCGAAACTTCCAATTATTTGTAAAGAAGTTTTTAATTTGTTTGTTTCAACTTTTCAAACAAGGAAAAAATATGTATGATATTGTTGAATAAAAGGAAATCATTCCTTCTAGTTCAGTTTTATGGAGCTCAGATGGCCTGCTCGTATTTTTGCCATCGTTGCATCTTGATAAAAATGTAAACAGTGACGTCGCCTCGTATAGTTTGAGCCATTTAACGTACGGGCATAATTATAAACATTCACATTCTTATAAGTTGAGCTATTTGTTTTCGATTGGCAACGCGACGGTGAATTCGGTGTTACGGATGGATATCATTCATCATCATCATCCTACAACATGGGTGTTGGTGACATTCTAATCCAGTTCCAGATGACCTAGAAACTTCATATTTGGCATCAAGGTAGACTATTAGGCGTATGTAAAAGAAAAAATCTAAAAACTGAAAATTATTGATGACTAGTTTTTTTTCATTGAAACCATTCGTGTGCCTTAAGGAACATCTAAAAAAATGTCGAATTGGTCGAGCCATTCTCGAGTTTCGCGCTTAGCAACATTCATTTTTATTTATATAGAATATTAGTGAAACCAGTGAATTAGCGGTTCCACTGTATAGAGTCATTTTACAAAAAACAATAGGTATATTCATTATCTATAAACACTTATAATTTCTAGACAAAAAGTAATGATATTTCATCAAAAACATAAATGTGAAATGAGAGCCAATTTAAAAAAAAAAAATTGAGATCTAAATGGGTGTCAAGTTCTGCATAGAAAAAAAAGCCTACAATTTTAGTCACAAGAACATGTAATTCAAGCTTCACATTTAACTTGGCTAGTTTTCATTAGTTAGCAACCAACAAACCAAATTTTAGAAAAGTAACATAGGTATTACATCAAACTTACAGACTTAACAATTATAATATAGCCTAGGTAGGTACGTGAAAACTAATCAAGACAAATGTAGAGCTTGAATTACATGTTCATGTGACTAAAATTTTAGGCTTTTCTACACAAAACTTGGCATTTAGATCTCAATTCTTTTTTTTTTTGAAATTGGCTCTCATTTCACATTTATGTTTTTGTGAGATATGAGGATTACTGAAAGTTATTAAGAATAAAGATCCAGCCGCTTGCTTCGAGTCTGTAGAGCTATATGGCTATGGTATTTCAACGATAGTTACTATCAATCCGCTTACGTTTACGTACGTACATTCTCGAGGATCAACACGTAGTCGCCGCATTACTGAGATGTGAGCTGAAGGCTAGGGCTGGCTTCCACATTAAGTGTTTGAGTGATCACCTGTAGTGCTTAGCAAGGGGTTCCAAGTTCGATCCCCGTAAGGCAAACACTTGTTTGAATAGACGCTTATATTTGGGCCACGGTTATAACGTCGCACTATGACTTATTAACTAATATTGTATGCTATGTCATATTAGCTTATAAGTTTTTCGTAGCAATTTTTTTTTTAATTTTTATTGACTTTAAAAAAATGCTTGATCAGATACATGGCATGAGGGAGGGGAGGACTAAGAAAGTACTTAAAGAAGTCATCCACTACAAAGTAAAGTAGGGGCTTAAAGTTTTTATGACTAATAACAATATTTTCAAAAGCGAAGTCCCGGGAAACAGCAAGAAGCTGTAATAAATAGTTTTATGTCCAGGCACCACATTAATCTGGCAAGTTGCAGATGGTGGCAGCCCTGCGCTGGCGCTCGGGCTCGGCCACCGGTAATCGACCTGCGTGATGCTGACTCGATGTAATATCGATTACCTTCTCCGATTCCCTTCTCGGTATCGACACTATCGACGCTCCACGGCTCGTTTTGTTGCTTTCCAATCCGAATGCCATAGATAGTGTTTGTTTGACTTCACTCTCCAGTATCCAATTCGATCATTCTATTTTTCTTTTTCTCATCTTCCAAACCGCTATCGGGTCCACGATGGCGAGTTTCATATCTTACTCTATTTTCATTGCATTAGCATCAGGACAGTGCCATATAATAATGTTGAGGTAAATTTTGAAGATGATTTAAAATAAGTGTTTCTAAGATTTCATCTTCATCTAATTTGAATACAAGATTTAATCTCACTATCTGTACATAATTAGGCGAACGACATAGTTCATTAAAGTATTACGAAAGAATGTCGTTATTCCTATCGAAATTCTGATTAAAAATTGTGATTTCTCTATAAATACACATTGAAATGCAAAGAGCACTCGAGTTGGGGTTTTACCGGAGCTGAATCATATGAATACGGTCTAGCAAAGAATGTCGAACAGCCAATGTCAAGGTAAAAATCCTACAAGACTAATTAATAACGTAGATTAACTAGTTTTGCATCCTGAAAATACCCGTTTTTCTGTTTCCTACATACATTCCGAATGATTGCATGCTGGCTGCGTCATACAACCACATACCAACTTGCAATTGGACCATATTGCACCCTAGTTTTAATCAATCAGCGCCAGTCGGCAATATAAACACATCACTAGTGGCAGCTACCCGCGCGAGTCGCGCCCACATCACGATTACACGGCATCATGACTTGTCCCGCTTGTCCGTTTAATCGAGGTGTGTCCACTGTCCACCGTATGCGTCCGTACGCTTCCGCCCACATCGTCCGACGTTGAATCCACCTCGCCATCGCATCGTACCGACTGTTTTAAGAGGCAAATAAGGTGACGCCTCATTCTGAATATTCATCGAACCATCCTCTTTGCCTCAATCATCTTTGCATTCTGATTTCCTCCGCTTAGATCTCGCCGCGCCGGCCGGTTCCGAGTACATCGCATCTTTTAAAGATCGTATTCATCTGAAAGCTATCAACGTAATGAAGTGATCTCGCTCATAAAGCATACGTCGTCACTTCCTCGCTTAGCTAGTCAGCTAGTCATTCCGTTTGACAGAATTAATGCGATATCTCAGATTCCTTGGCAAAAGGGCTGTTTCTATGCAAGCAGTTTCCTATTCACATTGGGCAAGTGTCGACACTGGTGTCGAATGAACGTTGACAATCATTTGACGAGTTCGATCTACATTTAGAGTAACTATCGAACAATGATGTCACTTTTACGTAAGCCATTTATTTGTTAAGTGCAAACGTTTTGTGATAATATTTTACATTGCTAACTGTTGATACGGCACTATTAAAGTTCTTCAATTGTGTAAATATTTATATAAGGTGTTCATACTCGAAATATTTTAAGCAAGTTTTACCCTTCTTAGCGTTCCAATTGTCTACTTAAATATTGATACATAGTTCTTTTTCTATCTTTGTCTTTTGCCTGCAGCGTCAAACTTGCCACTATTCAACCTGGAATGTCACTTAATGAAATCAGAGCGGATGATAACATTCAATGAAAAATTTGAATATCCTCCGAATTTTGTGCTAAGTGTATCTTAGAGAAGAAAACAACCAAACGACAGACAAACGTAGCTAAGAAAATAACCATTTTGACAGGCTTTCGATTAAAAAAGCGCATGGAAAATGGATCCAAAATTCGTTTGGTAGCAAAGATGCCACAACAGACAGATTCATAGATAGGCTCGTCTTGTTTTCAGAACGTTTCGAGAAACTTTTTGCGTCGAGAATTAAAAAAAGTGGTGGTTCTGTATTCGTGTCTACGTATACATGAAGTATTTTAACTCCTTTAATTTAAAGCGCATTGCAGAGCCGTAGCAAAATGACGATTTCAGAAGTTGTGAAAAAATACGTTTACTAACGCAAGTTATTGCCTTTTTTAACTTAATGTGAATTTTACAGCAAAATTGCATTCAATATTGATATTCGCTCGCGGATATAATAAATCGAGGCGGTTTTATTTTGGTTATCAATTTTCTTTTGGAGACGACCCCATCTCGTGGTCAGAAACCTGTATCATTAGCTCCATTAATCAAACCGCCATATATTTCGAACTGGTTCTCTTATTTTTTGCTCCCCACGTAACACAAATTTCGTATTTCATTCAGAAATGTGAGCAAGAAGTTTGACTTTGCAAAGTAGATTGTAAAGTCTAATATTTTGTTGACAAACATTTTTTAATAGCGTTAATATCAAAAGAGTTCATGCACACGAATTAATTTGAATCGAACGTTGCTCTGACGACAATATTTCGCGAATGCTTGCCAAAATGCGTCTACTACCGTTGGACATCCGCGCTTATCAAAAAAATGCGACACGTGCCATACGATTGACGCAATATCATCTGGAATCATGTGTTAAGGGCGATGTAAGTTGCAGAGATTTGTATAAGTTTTTAAACATAGCCTCAATTTGGCCCCTAAGTATCAGTTTATCCAGTAGTTTACCTAGTTACCTGAAAAACTATTGAAAAAGGTATTAGAGCAGAAAACATTATTAACAGTTTGATTCTTTCAACGTTGCCAATAAGCACTATTCAGCTGTAATTAAGTAATGACCAACGTCATCTTCTGTGTTTCTGTATTAGTTTCTGATTTCTCCCAGTATTGTCTGATACCGTAACCCAAGTGACTCCAATCGATTGGATTTGTTTTGACACTAATCTACTGTATTCCTATCCGAGTAGGCGGAATCATCTAATCCACCGACTTAACGTGCCGTGTAAAGATCTTTTTCATTTCTTGTAACATCAACAATCGTATTATGATCACTACAGCCACAAAATTAGCTTTCGTTGACTACTCTATCTATACACATATCCTTTATTACGAATTCCATATTATTGTTTTGCTTAATTATATGTGCCTTCAGAGGTTTTTGGTGCAACATTAGAGGTTAAAATTTAATTTTCTTATTCGAATCATGTTTTTCTGCAAACTACGCCATCACTTCTAGTTCGGACGGCCTAGACGGTCCTAGGAGGTCATCGTAATTATCGAAATGTCGTCATCCGTCAACGCCCAATACGTCATACGCTTACGGCCGGTCTCAATAATGTACTAACAGATGGAAGACTGTAGATAGGGCTACCATTAGTATGTTATCTGTCATATTTGTCAATTTTTGCGTCTGAAAAATTGACAAGTATGACAGATAACATACTAATGGTAGCCCTATCCACAGTCTTCCATCTGTTAGTACATTATTGAGACCGGCCGTTAATGTATTACTTACCAGGTTTGATAATAATGATTGTGAATTAAGGTTTCGTAAATATCAACACCACACCGGTTAATTTGTGTTTCGGTTTGGACGTTGAGGTCAGTATTGCAAAAAAGCGTTCAAACTTAGGACTCAAGAGCAGCATCAGCTACGTCTGCAACCAGTGAAACCACGACTGTTTCTTTTTAAGGCCAACTACCGAATACTTAACCTATTTACCTGCAACGAGTTAAAATGTATGCCCAATATGCCCATTTTCTTTTAGATCGTTAATAAAAAGTATCATTAGTCCAATATGTCCAACGTTCGTTTCGATGTTGGTGTTGGAGTTGCAGCTTCGTGTTGTCCAACGGCTGGTAGTTGGTGCCCATGCTACCAACATTGGTGGCAGTGTTGGCGCAGTGCGCGCGTGGGCCGCGGCCGCCCGGCGCCGACGCCGGCGCCACCCGAGTCCGACATGTTATAATTCGGGCGGGCTATTTCTGTCGATTCACACGCGGCCGCGCAACGCTACGTTCGTATTACGTTTTTTTCGAATTCAAAACCTCGCCTGCAATGGCGCTGAGAGGCATAGAATGCGCGTTTTTTGTTGCTGTCATTGTTTGTCTTTGCAACATGCCGGTTTCAGGGTAAGTTTTAGCGTGAAATACCGTACGTTATGTTTCTACAGAGCTGAAATTCCAATAGTAATACGGTTTTTTATTTGAAGCATTGTACGAGTAAATGAATTATGTCAATAAAAACTTAATAATATACCTAACCTAACCTAACCTAAAAGCTAGATATTATAGCTACATAATATATCTATGAAAGTTTAGTTGAATTCTGTTTATAAGAATATAAAACGCGTTACTACCAGTCGTCGAATGTAATAATCATGTAAACAATGTTCTTCTATGTTATAGATCGTAGTGTAGTAGTCCGAGTGGACTGAGGCCCCTTTAATAGTTAGGATCCCATGTGGACCTGGTGGCAGGCGCCAGGCAGGCCCGCAGGTGTGTCGGGGCCTCGGTAAGCGGTGCCGCGGTGGCGCTAACGATAATGTTATTGGGTTATTTTCAAACTGCGTTTGCGTATAAATTCGTTTCAAGTTAATCTGATATTTATCGTTATGGGAACCACTTAGCTAGGAATTCGGTAGGCGAAATATCATTCGTAATAAACATACATTACGCAATGCGAATTCTCTTTCCGAGTGTTTGAATATTTGGAGTAAGTACCTCTAGGATTATTAGTAGAATTTGCCGCTAGTAGGTTATGCCGTTTAATGAAATGGTCGGATTCCGAAGGCTAGGGAAAGCTTGGGCGCCAGTTAGGGAATTCTATTGTCCAGCTAGACCTTTAAAGACTTCTTGATGTGTTGTGTTACAACAGAAAAAGAAGGAATTTTGGATGAAACTCTTTTGGAAGGTATCATTCATGAATTGTCACTAACACAAGCAGCTCTGCATAATATCCTTTATTCCTGCGTAACTACCATAAAATGCATTAAATTAACAAGTTATCATTATTATTATATTATTCATCGTCACTTCAAAAATATTGAGAAGTGAAAATAATCCGTCAGCTGTTAGTAATAAGTGATGTCGTGAGATTTGGCCCATAAATAATCCGTGGCTTCGTACCCGCATGCCTCCGCCTGCCGCTCGGGCCCCGTCCTTGGCCAGTCTCTCCCGAGTGCAGCTTCCCATCTCTTCCGAGATTTATAGAACATTAACTGGGATTTATAGTTTGTTTATTGTTTTTGTTAACTCTTCGTCGAATACTTACGTCTTTGCTATTTAGTTTCTTATATTGATTGCGATTCTTGGTGTACCTACGTGTTATGTAATGTATGTTTTTCGGTTATGGTGACTAGCGAGTAGCGAGCCATTAGGACATAACAATTTTTATACTTTTATCTATGCTGAAAGAATTTTTCGTTTCTCATAATGTCAAGATAAAATGCTGATAAGGGAAAGCTGAGGTGTTTTTGTATGCAAACTCTAAAATGCTGAAAAAATAGTTGAAAATACCTCGTTCAACCAAATTGATTAACTTTGATCGAAAGGCGTAGGTAAATAACTCTCACATTCTCTCTGTACTGAGTAAATTAATTGAGAATAAAGGACAGTACCGAATTGATATTTTTTGAAACACGTATTATTTTTACGCGTATTATAAAGTTGCACGAATAAGATTATTAGGAGATGAACTGATAAAATCTGACGTGACACCATTCTGATACTGAGAATCTCGAAAGCACTGGAAGTCTAGAACACATACCTAATCTTAAATACAAAAATACTTGACATTTTCTAGCTCGACCGCAATTCCGACCTGACTAAAAAATCTGACATGTCAAGATGTCAGGAACAATATAACTACATCGTTTGACAGCCTTAATTTCGGATTCGGAAAGGACATTAAAGTGTCAGCAAACAAAAATTACAAGTGTTGTATAAGCTAGGGTTGCACATTTTGTGATAAACCAAATATTGTAGCAGTTTGCACTGTAATCGAATAGTAGTAGATGTCCGATTTATAATACTCGATCGATTACACCAATTAACTAGTCCCGCCAAGACCTCGTACTGTCACTTGTAGACACCACAGGGCCAGAAACCACACTTCACAAGCATATCCCAACAACTCAACACTACACCCTATGTGCATACTGATACAGTTTATAATTATACTTCATAATTCATAACGATCTGCCTATACCTTACGATAGTGAACCTTATTGTAATGCTCTTAACGCGTATGGAAATACCTCCACGCACAATGTCGGTACTGTCTCCATTCTATGCGTACCGTCATCTGCATTCCAGCACCCGTTTCTCTAATTTATACCCTAACTGCACGTAACATGATCCATTATGAATTGACAGATTCCATCAATAATTGAAACGCGATCCAACGGGCTCGCGTATTGAAATTTAAACCGTGACACTGAAGTTATATAACTCAAATCGGCTCGCAATCCGTGCTTCGAACGCGGGCGGGTTTAAGTTCTGTAGCAAATGTGTTAATGATTTGTAATTAACGCCGCCGGGAAACTGCGCTTTACATCATCGATTCGAGAGTCTTTTTTCAATCGAAGGGCCGAGGGTGCTTGTGATGTAATGATTTTGAAAGAAAACTCAGTCACGCCACTATATTATAAACACTTGCACGTTGCGAAAAGATTGGATATCGACGAAGATCAACGTTTGAATATGAGTTTTATTGACAGCGACGGTAAGAGTTCGATTCGTTTGCGCAGGTTTTCCGGTGGTCACAGACGGGTCGACGTAAAAGTTTTGAACTGATATTATTTATATCTCGTAGAAGGCACTAGGCGTTTAGGGTCATTTACTTTCGGCGTATCGTTTTGAGCGTCTTGCGGACGGCGGACGATGGCGGCGCGGCGGCGGGCGGAATGCGTGCCATGCTGCCATCTCACCGCTGACTCACTCCCTAGTATAGCGCCGGTAAATCTGTAAATCAGCGCTAATATCACTGAAATGCGTTGTCTGTCAGTTTTTATTAACGTCCTGAATCTCGGAAGACACTTTATGACACTTTTGAAATAAAGCTACCTATAGAAATATGATCGCAGCCTGTTGCATTCTCAAGTTGATTGACATCGAGATTTCTTGTGACGCAATCATTGACTTACTTAAATATAATGTTCATGATAAAATTAATGTTGTCAACATTTTGTTGTTTAGCGTAGATAACGTGTGATAGTGCTACGAAAAGAAAGACTTCGTAAATACGAAGGATTTGCAATTCGTGAAGTCTTTAGCAAAATTTTTGTAAAGATCATAATGTATTTATTTATGTTATAGACGGCTCGATCAAATATGCAGGTGCATGCGGGCGATTGTTTAGAAATTTCTCGCGCATGCGCCGTTAAAACTTCTGGGAACGGGCCGGGGCTCGTAAAATGTTATTGTGGCCAAGTTATTTGTATTCGAATATTGTCGAAGCATGTTGAAAAATTCACACTTCACACGTCCGCCGCCGGCGGCGCCGAATCGCAAATGATTGTTGATTGTTGCGCGACACGCGTCCGGAATTCAAAAACGATAATGGCGCTCGAAAATCGGTGCTGGCAATGCGCGCCAGCCGGTCCTCTTGTAGCCAGTGCTGTCGCGGTCGGTTTGTTTGTTCATATAAATTACTTACTTTAAGTTGAATTCACCGGAATAATAAAGGGACTATCGATATTGAATTATTTTAGCGATTGGAGTGATGCATTGTAAGTTCAAATGAAGTCTATGTGAATGTTTCAAAAATAATGTCGATTATTATAGGTAGGTAGATTATTCAGGTTGAGGAAAGAGGCTTCATCACATTTTTGTAATGTTATATGGTACATTAATAAGTAATAGCCCCATCGAAGGGTCAAATGACTGTTCCTGTTGGGCACCACTGTTGGCTGGTTTTCCAGCTATTGGTAGAAATAGGCCTCTAGACTCTAGACTTCGTCCGCTACCTTCAAAATGTATGGAAATGACATTAGGTGCTAGAACAGAGTTTTGTCTAGAGGCTTTTATGAGTAGATACATAATACATACATATATCATTATATTGGTGGCAGGCGTGAGACGAATCACAGCTGACGTATCCAGGGGCCCAGACGGCCGTTGCACAGTACATGTTTGGGTTTTAAATGGCTTTAACTAGGGCACCCATCAACGAATAACAAAACCAAATGATTTCTATATGTAACACTAAGATTTCCTTTGTTTAATAAATATGTAGATACGTAGAATATACTCGTATCTGAGGCGAATTTTATCACAAATACGTAGTTCAAAGTAGGTAGTGAGAGCCCTGTTTCATTGACTACGAACAGGTTTTTTATGGAAATAGCCGACAACGAAACAAACAAACGAGCTGACGATCCACCTGATGGCAAGTGGCTATGTTGGCCGGTAACATCAAAGGCATCACCGACGCGTTGCCGGTCAAGAACGAGAGAAAGAAAGAGAAAGAAAAACTGATAGAAAACAACAGTAAAC
Source organism: Thymelicus acteon (assembly GCA_951805285.1). Lineage (NCBI taxonomy): Eukaryota > Metazoa > Arthropoda > Insecta > Lepidoptera > Hesperiidae > Thymelicus > Thymelicus acteon. Next base: position 18,893,304 of record OX638223.1, read on the forward strand.
GTTGTTCCGGGCCCCGGGGATACCCTTTACTTTAGGCCCTTAAGTCCCGTCACGCATCTGTCACCCTCGTGTTACAAATGGGAGAAGATGACCTGTGATGACTTCAGGTCATCAGGTGGCCTGCTTGTTAATAGAGGAAAAATTTATAAAAGAAACATGGTTACACCTATTTATTTTAACATTTTAACCAATCTTTAACGAATTATAAATCGTCTGATCTACTAACTTTTACTTACATCTAAAACTTACAAAAAATAACCGACTTCAATATTACTCAAAAAATACTTATCAGATCTCGTTCAAATTTATGTGGGACTACATGACAAGCACCTGCTTTCGATTAAAAAAAGAATCATCAAAATCGGTTCACCCAGTCCAAAGTTCTAAGGTAACGAACATAAAAAAATACAGTCGAATTGAGAACCTCCTCCTTTTTTTGAAGTCGGTTAAAAACAAGATTTTTTTCATTAACTTATAGGTCATTTTGGGAATAGTGTAGGCGCTAGGAGGGCATCGTAAACCAATCACTTAAATTTTTTTCATAAATAACGTCTCCTAATAATCATCTGACAATCGTAATCTTGGACATTAAACAATACGTGCACGGCGTGCACCTCACTCACTAATCTGTAAAGTCAAAAATATCTTAAAACTAAATGACACCGCATTTCCCCGGCGACAGACGATATTCAACAAGCAGCTTGCGGGCTATAATTTGACAGAAACCGCATTCGAAATTCGGTTAATTTGTAAAAAATAACCAGAAATGACAGTACAGTATTTGGTTATGAGGTCAAAATATAGGGTCGGGTACCTGAGGCCGGGGGGCCCTGATCGGTCATAATTGACCCTCGGATTGCCTGTTTTGTTTTTACATCGTTTTGTGTTTAGCCGCGGGTAACGCGGTTGGCTGTTTGTGACGGAATTGAAAAACTTGTTCTCAACATTTGTTTTTGAATATTGCCGGCTTGTTCGTTTGCTTTTTACATAAACTTCGTTCTTATATATTATACTTAAATCCTATTGGCAAAATCACTCAACTCTTACTTTGACAGGATCAAAAGTAATATAAATGATGTTTATAACTTTGTACTTTTAAAACTGCTTAATGTTTTTACACTAATGCCAAGTACGAAATGAGAGTTTGTAGAGTTCAAAAAGAAATAATAAAATGTAAGATTTAATGAGTATGGTGTTTGTTAAATTTAATTTTGTGTTTTCAAAAATTCTCTACATACCTGTGGTGTTTAAGGAAGCCAGAACGCCTGTCTACCGGTTTGATTCCCGGCCACACATTTTGTGGAAATTACCTGTTTTTTTGGGTGTTTAATCTTTATTTATTGCTGTGAAGTTTTGTTAATTCTGCTTATGATACCGAGGTTTTTGTTTATTTTTTACAGTTAAATGAACGTTTGTTTTTTTGTTTCAGAAACCCCTCCACCCCCTTACAGTCGGATCGCAATGGACGACGTGAAACCTAAAAGTAAGTTTATTCACTTGATTTTAACTTCATTATTATTATTATTGGCTTAGTTAACAGATATTGCAAGAGGGTTATAATTCAGTTCTGATTTTACGATCAAGTGGGTATTTGCTATGTATGTGTATATGTTACCGGATATCTGTATAATGCAGGTATTCAACACAATTCCTAGGAAATGTGTATAATACCTGGGTCGTTTTGGCAATGTATTAAATTATAAGAATATTATTCATCATTACATACTTTGCCTAGGTAATGTATACATTTCCCAACTACTGTACAGAATACCTGCAGGTCCACCGGCAATGAATAAAGTTAGATTTGGGTATGTGTAGTCAACTTGGATGGAGGTTGGAATTAAGAATTTATTTAAAAACACACTCAAAACAAATTGTAACCTGCATGAATAGATATTTTTTTATACACTTTAAATTAATGCTTGACCGAAATCACACTTGATGGTAAGAGAGATACAGTCTAATGGCTCCTACACTACACTGCTCGCCTACGCAGCTTCGGATTTTTCAAAATTGGTGACAGAACCGACTTAGTCAACCCCGACCCCACGTGGTACTAGTCTGCTCTACCCCTAGAGTGAATGTAAAGGGGCTGCACTTCCCGCAGCGCCGGAGACGTTTGGAAGCCTGTTTGTGTATCAAAAACCCCTAAATTCTCCCTAAAAGTGCATATGTCACCGGAAGATAACAAGAACCGCAAATTTACAAACCTAGGTTTATAAACAATATACAACTAAATGAATATTACTCTAACTGAAACATTCGCTACTTGAAAGTTGGCCTTTTGAAAAGTGTCATTATAAAAGGCAGACCAAATGTACAGTTGGCAACTGTTAGGTTGGGAAATAAAAAAAAATTATGTGATAAGTTGGCAAATGATTATTCGGCGAAATAAAATTCTGCGAAACGTTAGTTGGCAAGTGATAATCGGCCAAACAATTTTCGGCGAAAAGGCAGAGAACCGTCTTTTACACATTACCAACTACGCATGGAGTATTGTATAGAATGCCTGGGCGAAGTATGAAATAAATTATATTCCAAACGTTACCTGAACGTTTTAGATATTCTATACATTGCCTATAAATTGTATAGAATGCTGAATTATACAGATATCCGGTAACATATATAAAATAAACAACAATATTATGATATAGGTCAAACAATCCTAGCAATTCTTTGTAATGAGATAAAGGACACATAGAATTCAGAAAACGTCTGATAGAATAAATCCTGATCTATGATCAACATAACTTGAGAGATCTTATTTTACTACTAGTACTCGTGCGAATGAGTAGTGATGATTAGTGGCTAGTACTTAGTGTGTAGCAACTTGCTACTAGCAAGGCATTTGTAGAGCGGCAAGTGGCAAGTGGCAAGCAGTTGAAGCGGTCCTGTTATAGTGTATCGTCGAAAAGAGTGGATCGAGGAATCCGACCGGCCCGCCCGCCGGCGCCCGCGCCGCTTCCAGGAAATTAGGGATGGCTAGTGACGTGCCCCACCGCCGCGGCGCCGCTCATCGATAAACAATATTTTAGTCATTTAAAATATTTCCGGTGTCCACATAATTTTACTATGGATAAGCCAATTTGTCAAACGGATTAGTATGAGCAAAATAATTCAAAATATCATAAATAAAACATTAAAAAAATTGCATATTTTTTAAAAGATGCTATATGTATGTAGTTATACTATGTAAATATAAGGAAATATTTGATAAAAATTACCTCTTTAAATTTTTTATGTTCTTGTAGTTAGGTATATCAACAAAACAATGAATGCTCATACACTTCCAAGATGGTCACCTTTTTTGCATAAATCTGGTTTCTTATTTTTCGTATTCAAGTTCGGATTGCGATTAGACTGCCCGTCGTGCACGATGTTCGGACTTTCGGACATACACACAACACATAGGATACACACACAATACATAGAGTGTTAAATGAAATTGAATCACAGCAGTCTCCACAAAATTTTTAAATGTTGTTTTTCAACATCTAGTTAAGACATCCTAATTTTAAATCACATTTTATATAAAGGAGTTTTCTACTATGCAAATTTTTAAGTTGGCTAGCCTATTTTTGTGACTTGAATTTAATTTATAGCCAATGGCACGCTGGCAGTGAAGTATTAAATGCGTACTTCGTATTGTTTTAGTAAAATAGTAATTATTTCATCACGTAGTGATTCTCAATGAAACGGTACACATAGAAAGCGATTACGATTTATTCAAAATGTAGCCCGCGCTCCGCAACACATTACATGCCTAGGTTGTATGTTTTTTTAACAATATAATCTACTTTCGTATCTGTTTATTCAGTGATAACCTTCTTAGTTGTTTTGAAGAGTTGTGATAATTGTACTTAAAGACTCTTTCGCCACACAAATACTTGTAAGTGAGTACAGAATTATAAATTGATTTTGAATTGTACTTCATAAGCGATTATTTGTTCTAAGAAGTCTACCAGCGAGGCACGACGTAATCTTTTAGTCATACAGGAGTTCCCTGATATATAAGAAAACGATTATGCATTCCTGTCTGTCTGTCTGCTAACTATCTAAGCGCACGGCAGTGCGGCAATCACAAACATTTATACACATTAATGCATCTCCCTTCTCTTAAATGCTTAAGTTGAAATTTCTCAGTATTTCTCCTCCTGCATCACATGATTCCCACAGGATCGGATTAAGTTAACAGCATTCAGATTGAGACAACTTTTATTAATTAATATTATATTAATCACTGCAATCTTGAAGATTTTAATAAACAGCTTAATTTTTCAACTTTACCTTTCATTTTGATACTGTTTCTTTTGAATTTCTTTACAACTATCAAAATTATGTTAAACCATTTAATTTTGTGATAGTACAGTTAAAGACTACGGCACCCTTAAACCAAAGGCAACTTTGGATTGTGGATTGTGTGTGATGTGACTGGAGTAAGAATTAAGCTTGGTATAGCTATCGTTGAAATCCACTCGCCAGTCTCGCCACTGAACGCCGGGGAGGTATAATTAAAGAAGTGTCCGTTTGCAGGAGATGGGATAGCTTATCTCTAGAGGGTTTTGTAGCGTCGCGCTGCGCAGTTTTATGTATATTGACTGAATTTTTTCTACCCCGACTCGTAGGTACCATGCCAATGCGTCGCAATGTGGGATTTTAAATAAATTGGTACGTTCGACCAACGTCTGCAACTGACGTCGGCGTAAGAACAATTTAAGCATACAGCTCATATTATAAACGATTGCTAACCGATCGCGGAAATTGTTTTAAAATATTTAATGGTGCAACTATTGCAGCTATAAACGCAATCGTACGCGCATCCTTGCTGCTCGATAAATATGCAGGAATGAATGTCGACACGCCGCGGCCGCCGCCAGCAGAACACGTCTCGCTCAGTACTCACTACTCACTCATTTAACTACCTGTATCACTTTATTTAAATCGAACAGTCTACCGCTGACATAAATAACTTATCTCTTCGATCTTAGTTTATTCATACATGGATGTTATTATAATAATTGCTAATAGCATCCGCAACATATGACTTGTCGTATGACGTGTTAAAAATTACTACAAGTAAACAAACACGAAAATATTGTTAGCATTTTTTTATTTAATCCTCGTGAGATAGTGTTGAAATTAAATCGCTGCAATGTTAATGAAATTTACACATCGAATGCGAGTGTGTCGACTGTGGAGTGTGGAGTGATCGACAACTCTCGCGCAGCCCTAGCCGCTAGTCCCGGCGCATTCCACGCCGCCATCTTTGAACTACATTATTAATGCTTACGGCACGCCAAACACCGGCTTTTTTCTCGTCCCCGGACCACGCTGCGGGATGTATTTGTTTTTAATAAACCTTCCGACCATATTTCTGATCCCTTTCAACAGCCCACACTACAATGAAGCGATTAAACATAAGGGCACGTGTTTTTCACTTCGTCGACGTGTAATGTTCTAAACATCCCTTGGCGCCTAAGTCCCTATAGTATTAAGCTTATAATCTGATCACGCTATGTATATTTTACATATAACCTATTAGACGTAAGACCTTATTAGTATCCGTTTTGAGCTTCAAAAACATATTGATGCTGTTCAGTTGAAATAGCAGACTTGTATTTTCAATCCTCATATTTAACGATGGATATGACAATGAACAAATAATTTTTCGCTGGCTCTATCACGAAAAATGTTACCTACTTGTTGAAAGTACCTAGATATTAATGAACACTAAAAAGTTTCACGGAGCAAAACACCACAGCAGACTAGTAAATAACGTAGAAAAGTTAGCCCCAAGTGGATCGTCAATACGTCCAATCTACTTAAAACTTTTGAATAATATTCCTAGAGTAGTTTTGATTTTATAACCTATCAGACTACAATCTTACCAATTTATTTGTTTAAGGAAAAGTCACTTCAGTTTTATTGGACCAAAATTACCATAAAGTCTATAAACCATCTTTCATCAAGTCCGAATGAGTCGTTTTAAATTATGATGATCCGCACGTCACAGGAAATCCCGTTATTTACAATCAATGTTTCGCGGGGGTGCAAAAGTTGGCTCTTTATTGCCCGGGAATCCCTCCCAGCCTTCATCATAGGGTTTCCCAGCACTCCAGACGAGTTCCCACCCCATATTTTTCAGCACCCGTTACCTGTCTGCGCTTTAACCGCCCCTTTCTAATTAACCTCCTGTTTATTCATGAAGGAAATTTTCGGCAACACATGGGGAACGAAATTCGACTGATTCATCATTAATTTCGTCGGTCTATCGCGGCTCAAAAATGCCTAAGTTTTAGCAGATTTATTGATCCGTTCATATCTTAATATAATTCCGGAGCGATCGGTCCGCCTACATCGGTCCACTGAATGAATGGCCACAGTCCCTTCCTTTTTTCCGATACGGTTGACATTGACATTCCGATTGGGTCCATTACGGTCTTTCTCACGTGCTTCCCCGAATCCATTCATTCCATTTACACCGACTGGAAGTCGCTTAACTAGCAAAAAGGAGTTCGCCGTCGGAATTTGAACCTTAGCGTGTTTCGTGTTGGGAAAGTTTCGGTGTGTTCTCGGCTGGGTTGTTTTAAGTGATTCGGTCCCGTCTCGTGGGTATCGGCTGAGTGTTGCGATAGCGACGGTATCCATTAACGTTATCGTCACGTTATCGTGGCGCCGGCGCCGCTCGCCGCTGGCCGTTCGCCGCTCGCCTGACACCAATATAACTGGTCAGTTTGTCTTTGTCCGTTCTATGCGCTCTCGGTACGTGTTCACTATCCTCTATGAACTCTGATGCACCAGGGCGAGGGTTGTCGAGTTCCAGTGAGTTCTACTGAGATCCTCCACCCACCTCACGCAAACTCATTAGTCTCTTTACATCTGTTATGTAATTATCATCTTCATTATCACTCGCTGTAGGCATTTATCATCGGAATAAATTGGCATTGAAGCGCGTTCATAAATTTTGGGCTTATTCATATTGGCTTCGTTAGGTATTTCGTTCCGCAATCTGTCGACAGTTAGTCCAGTAGGTTTGAGTTTATTTATTATCGTTGGAAGAATTTTGTCTGTATCTGTTTTAGAGCGTGTTACATTGAACGCGTGTATCTGTTGACGGAGGTGACGATGGCGTTTTGAAAATGGTTTACTATCTCATGTTATCGGGAGCTGATGAACCTTAAGTGCTTTTCGAACCGTAATGAGTAGCCGTCAGTGAACCCCGGTTTCAGTATGGCCGTCTATTCTATTTAAAATATCATCTATAATAGTTTTATGTTGGCGCATTAATTTATTCTTATTATGTTACGTTCGATCACTAATGACTATAAAAATGCATGTCGTTTAGGAGTTAGAAAATTTATTGTTTATATTGTAGTGATATATAGCTTCGGCTGTCTGGAGATTTTATTGTGGTAATAGATTTATTTTTACAAAACTCGAAAATATAAATATTTAGTATTTTCAACTGAAGGTAACCGCGGTTTCCTGGTGGACCAACTATGTATGCAAAATTGCACAACTAGAGTAATTTTAAAAATCCTTCCCATTGGCACAACTAATAACTAATTCATGTTTAAGTGTTACAAATAAATGGTAGGGACTTTTGCAGAATATCTACTACGAGTAAGCGTCCTCGCTTTGCTTCGGTTTTCTTATTTTTTTACACCTTGGGTTACATTATTGGAGTTTTATTAGGGATCCCTAATTTTTTTGAAAATATAATATAGCCTATGTTACTCGGGGATAGTGTAGCTTCCCAACAGTGAAAGAATTTTTGAAATCGGTTCAGTAGTTTCGGAGCCTATTCAATGCAAACAAAAAATCAAATCTTTCCTCTTTATATATTAGTATAGATTACATTTTTCAGTAACAAAGTAATATAAAGTCCAAGTTATGCAATTGTTCTCCGGCCTGCGCTGCATCGCGGACGCGGACCGCTACTACGATCTGTAAATTCTGTAGATCTCTCCCGCGGGTTATTAAAGCTTGGCGCGGTGTCATTGAGCTTTCAACTATTCGGTTGCGCGTGTGAACGCGGCCCGCCGCTCTAGCGCTCCTCCGCTCACATTCTTCGCTCTTCCAGCTCTTGCAGCTCTTCCAGATAGCTTACATGTGTGTTTAAACCTAGCTCTCTATCGACTTATTATTGAAGTTATACTTTTTATGCGACTTGCAAAAAGGTTGCGTTAAACGTTTGCGCTACTGTGGAGGGCCGAGTGGGTATGAAAGCACTGGATAGAATATAGATGGCCCTAGCTTCTTATTATCTTTACTTTATCTATTTTAAAATTTAATGTTATTACTTATACAAATCTCACAGAGTCTCAACACCGTGATTCAGGTTCGTAAACAACGCCATCTAGTTTGTACTTGTGTAAACATAGGTAGTACACATTAAAATTTAATGTTATTACTTACACAAATCTCACAGAGTCTTAACAGCATGATTTAGGTTCGTAAACAACGCCATCTAGTTTGTACTTGTTTATTTTTATTTAGTACAAAAATAGTTTTTGACAGATAATTAAAACTAATTCACGTTATTAAATTAAATATTTATTTAATTATGTCAAAGAAGTATAACTTCTCACGCGCGTACAAAATTACACGCACACTTTTTTAGTCTAAAAACTGTCGGTACAATTGAAATTAATGTTTAAAGCATTCTCTACAGCTCCAGCAATCCATTAGACTGAACAGACATTATTCACACGTCGATAAATATGCTCTAATTTGTTTTCTTTCTATTCACTAATTGTGAACGTAAATATTTTGAGTATTTGATAGATTTGCAGCGATTTAAATGGAATATCAGTGGAGGGTTAAAATCTGCCCAGCAACTGGTTATTGATAGCGACTGACTGGTGGTTTCAACGTCGGGTCTTCCTCTGAGACCTAGGCTTCAATCTGAAAGTAAAGGCGTTTTATTTTTACTAGTGATCTTTTGAAATTAATTTGGTCTAAATTGTTGAAGGCTTTCGATCGTCAGGAATCTTGTAAACCCAGTTCATCTTTGTGAACCATAGCCGAGTCAATTATGGAAAGAACGACAGTTTCCAGATAAATCACAAGCGAATAGTTAACATCAAATAAAAAAATATTCGGAATAAATTAAAAAGAAAACTTCACAGTTCCCGCATCAGTTCTTTGAGGCCGATGCAGTTCCTTTTATTGTATTTGCATTAACACTATTTAAATATCCAATAAAAGTACCTGTTAAACCACTGTTTAACAATACTGGCAAGCTAGTAATCTTCCAGTGTTTTGAGTAGTAATACTAGAATACAATAATATTGTTTGAAAACACGCGTATGAATGTAAACGTGGTTACACGTGGACGCGAGCAAAAACAACCGGTACGGTGGTCAGTGCAGCTGGCCACATCGCAAGTGGAGGTGTGGTATATCCAGGAGGTTCTGGTCACAACCACATTGCAGCTTGCTCGGTTCCTTTTTCCATTATTCTTGACTGCAGCTGTTGACGAGAGGCTTCTCGTCAATTGTTTATCGGCACCCGTTAAAAATCGTGTTAGGAAGTGCCAAGAGATGTAGTAAGAATACTAACCTTGGAACCTCCGCAGCACCTGGAGCTACTGTCCAAGGGTGAAAGGCAAGCGGAGCAGTGGTCATCAACGTGGACCGACCTGATGGAAGCGAGACACATTCCCATAGTCCAAAGTTGTAAAATAGCATGATGAGTAAAGGCGCATCACTAGGAATGCAATATCCAGAAAAGATGTATCGTCATGATACCGTCACCAGTCTATCAAGAGAGTAAGTGAAATGAAGAACTTAGAAATAAATATTTCGCCTAAATGAACCCCGCTGCTAATTCCATATAATATTGCCAAACCTTTGAATATTTATTGATAATATTATCGCCATCGCGTCGCAGCTTACAAGCTCAGATGACATCAGGGCATTCATTGAAAACTCATAAAAATCCTTATGTTGTTTAATAACGCTTGTATTTTTATTTCCGCTTATAAGTTAAGTAGGTATATATCGCTGGCGCCAGCTTAGATCACCGGCATTGGACGAGTTGTTGGCCGGCGCGACGACGTCGGCTAGTAATATAATGTTTTAAATTATTTAGTGGGTACCGGTCTTTTTATTGATATTGAAGTGGGAATAGAAATGCAGTTCACCTGCCGCAATGGCGGTAACTGCAAGTCTGCAACAAACGACACCGCGGTATAGTTTTATTTCCTTTGCATGAAAGACTAGGAACCGTTCGCGGCTACTGCCGTGGATTTACAAGTTGGTCACGAAATTTTTGTCACAAATTAAGTCCCTATAGATTTATATACAAAAGTACCTGAATGTAACCCTTATGATCAATTAATATGTATGTCAAGGATGCTTCACTTAGATGCCTGAAATTTTTTCTTGAACTGACTGAATGTCTGAATTGTGTCGTGTGTGACCAGTGTGTTCATAATATGTAATTCAGAAAATGTTTGTTTGCATAGACAGTTCATAGGTGAAACAGTTGATGGATAATTTTTGGGTTTCGATGATGTCAAATCACCGCGATATATCCAGCCTTTTTATAGATATGTAGAGACGATAAGCAGCGATAGCAATACGATAGACGATAGGCGACACCAGTTTTCCTAGCGGTTAGGACGTTGGTCTCCCGAACCAAAGGGCCCTAGTTCAAATCCTGGCACGCACCTCTGATTTTCAAATATTATGTGCGTATTAGAAGTTAATTATCACTTGCTTCGGTGAAGGAAAACATCGTGAGGAAACCTGCACACCGGAGAGTTCTCCATAAAGTTCTCAAAGGTGTGTAAAGTCTACCAATCCGCACTTGGCCAGCGTGGTAGACTATGGCCTGTACCCCTCACATTGTGAGAGGAGACCCCGAGCCCAGCAGTGGGACAATTATGGGTTGTTGCTAGAGACGATAATAGGGACGCTAAGTAAGACAGTAAAAGTTGGTACATAGTGCTTTTAGAAAACTTATATGTGAATTTGCAGGTGTGGGCAGCACTGACCAGCGACATTATATCGATTGCTCGCGGAATAACAATAGTGACAGTCAGACAGACATTAATTTAATTCGATTTTACAAATTCTGTTGCTGTCGATGTCGCTCTATCGTAGCGTACAGACATACGGACAGTTTTATTGCGTGTATAAAATTATAAATATATAGGTATAGGATGTGGGGATATATAAATGGACGCAACCTTGATATGATCTCTAAAATGCTAATAGGAGTCTGATATACGCATAATACATTCAATCGCGAACACCTACCTATTAGCTATGGACGGACACACCTACCGTTTAAGTATGTATGTTTATAAGCGTAAGTTATCCTTTGTTAATTTATTTAATTGGTTCTTGATTAGAATTTTACAATTCTTGCCAAGTTATTTTTATGGAGATGTGATTAGGTAGATGTTTTCTTACGTATCTGCGTCTATGTATACTCAATGTAGAGACGAACAGCAATTTGTTTGATATCCTTTGATTAGGCTTCAGTTTTCTGTCAGAAATTCACGATGAGAGAGCTTAAAGCACAGTCCGCCACGCTGGCCAAACTCGGGTTAACAGGTGTCACACACGGACCTGAGAAAAAGACGGACGTAACCTCGTCTAATCGAGAGTGAAGCATAGCAATGGCCGCCCGCTTACCATGTGTGCGTAATTTTTGATTCGCGATTGAAGCAGTGAAGTGTCAATGTGTGTGTGTGTGTGTACTTGTACGAATAGAGAGTTGGTATGACTATGGGTGTTTCACTGAATTTGTTCTTGGTTTACGTCCGTCTTTTTTTTAGGTCTGTGGCCAGATACTATTGCCTCTTACGACATTTGGTGTCCTGGGATTGTTTGGGGTCACAACCCGATGCAATACGAGCAAAAACAAAAAAAAAATGAGAGAGGTGTCACGTGAACTCACGTGGGATACCACGTTGGAACGAATTGTATCGCTGGCTTGTAATCTTTGCTAAGCTTGCAAAATTCACCCAATACCTTAACTATTAGGTAATTCGTGCCTGCAATGTGGTTTTTATAGTTGTTCAATAAAGCTAGTAATTTAATCTAAAATGAATAGCGCTACAGGCACACGGGTGAAGGTGTAGGTCATGCAATAAGTACCGGTCTCTCCAATAACTACCAGAGCCCTGTACAAATCACCGATAATGAAGAATCTACTACTTCAAATGTTTGTATTTCTTATCCTTAACTTACATTATAAAATCGTCCGCACCCACATCGTAGAAATTGTTTGATATAGACGTCAATGTAGGTAGGTAGGTATAAAGTTGTAGGTAAAAAACAAAAAGCCAAAGGCTGGCAACTGGCAACCCAGCCGAACCCCGCCAGGCTGTTGCCATCAGCAAGTTGAGAGCATGCAGCTACATTATTATTAGATGGTCGTTATATCGCCATCGCCATCGCCACCTCGCTACCTAACAATGTCAGGATCAAGGTATCAAGTTACGCTAAAACATGGAGGTGTTTTTGTCAGTAATATGATCACGACGAATTACTAAAACTGGTTTCGGCTGAGTCATGGCTTCTGAAATTACAAACTATCGGACGAGAATAAACATTCTACTATCAACAGTTACATAAATTGAACTGGAGATGATTTTAGTTTTTGGTTACTGTCCACTAGGATTACTGTTAACTCTCCAACCGTTGTGGTCCAAGGATTGGTCTACTTAGTTCCGGAGTAAGATTGGGGCAATCTCTGCAATCTCTCTGGGGCAATCAAAACAAAATTAATATCTTTTCTAGTGGCTGCCTTTCATGAATATCAATAGGTGGTAATGGCAACTTACCATCAGGTGGTATGGACTAGGTACCTGAAGTAAACTTGAACTGCATTTACTGTTTCTACGTGGCCAATTATATTATAAACCTCATTCTCCTTAGATCCAGTAAATTTGCTATTCACGTTGGCATTTTCATAATTTTCAACAGTATTTAAACCATCTTTACGCCAAAACGTGTAATGAAAATGATGCAAACACTATCGACATTCCATGCATTTGTTGGTTTTTGGCGTGGTTCACAGTTATATTATTAATTAGGCAACTCGAACGGATTCACTACCGCCAACAGCATTCCTGTAAGTTTGTTGCACTTTCAACAACTTTATTATGTAAGTAACTATTATAGTTTTCATCGAATTTCTCATTACTCCGTGCTTAACAGATTTGCTACCGATTAGTACCGACTCTCTCAGATCAATAAAAAACCGGGCAAGTGCATGTCAGGCCACGTCGTCCAATCGTCAATGTAGGGTTCCGAAGTAGTAAGTGTATCGACTATTACTCATTAAATATTTATGAACATAGTCGTGATAGTTTTCCTTGTAAATTCATTACATAACATATATTTGAGAATTTTTTCACTCGTCCAACTCCAACCGTTTAGCCGGCAGGGGGGACGGGACACTTGATCTAAATTAAATTAGCACTTTAAAGCCAAATATAATATTAAAAAAAAACTTTTCAACGATACCACACGCTATAGGGTACGCGACGAATAAGAAATTCATCCTCATGTTACCTGTAGGGGAGGTACCCTAAAAAAATTATTCTACGATTCTGGAGTTTTAAAAGATATGTATACCTATTCGTGCCAAATTACAGCTTTCTAGCACTAAAGGTCTCGGCGCTTTGCTTCGGACAGATGCACGGACAAACGGACAGACGGACGGACGGACATGACGAAACCTATCCGATTTTACTTTGGAACCCTAAAAAGGCGACATATTAAAAATCTGCTTTGTTATTGTAGGAATTTTTTGGGGACTGGTATTCCTGGAGTTTTAGCTTCTCTTGAGAACATACATATTATTATATGACTAGCTGCCCGGACAGACTTCGTTCTTTCAAAAGTTTTTTTATTAAAACCTTCCGTCTATCCTATCTTTCAAGTTGGATCAAACTGCACACGGTGTGCAAATTTGATTAATATCGGTTAAGTAGTTTAGGAGTCCATCGCGGACGAACAACGTGACACGTAATTTATACTTATATGTACATATGTTAAGATGAATATATTATTTATTGTGTGTTACCGTATGTGTGACAATATAAATGATCAGAACTTCCATTGTTCAGTTATTGATAAAATTAATTAGTTTACTTTTTCGGTGTTTTGATTTTTTAGCGAGTTCTTTTTTAAACTTTTAAAAATGACACTCATTTTTGAAAGTTTTCACTTAAAGGCGCTGAAGGACCAACTCACTCTACCCTGAAGAAGGGCTAGGGCCGATGCTGTGGTAAATTTTTTTTATTAAAATTTCTAGAAATTCTAAACATCATTTCTAGAAATGTTTAGATTTTCATATAATATATATAATATAATATATATGATATAATATGGAACTATTTGGACTTTTCTAATTTTTCTAATATTTCTATAATATATAACCTTACTTACAACTGCATAGCTTTACAACCTATATTCTATTTGGCTGGTTGTTAACCATTAAAAAAAAAGAAATACTAAATCGACCTTCAGTACACATACACATACCTCTTGTGTTATAAAAACTAAACCTAACCATAACTACCAAGCGTTTCCACGTTTCCTATAAACGACGAGTGTACGAGAGCCCATTACGAGAGGTTCGCAGCTCGCAGCTCGCAGGTGTCCAGGTGCGGGTGACGTCACCACTGGACTGGACGGACAGGTCTCGACGGTGTCGTCCGCGGCGACCGCTGATGTGTTGCCACCCGCGAGGGCTAACAGGCTCTACAGATATATACGAAACTGAGCCCACTAAAGAGGCCTCATTCATAATCGGTATGATTTAGTTAGGAGTCTTGTGGTTAAACTTACGAGCAGGCATGGGAAATTGGTTATTGTAAACAAACTTCGTTAGGTTTATTGTTTTGTATTGTTGTTGTTGTATTCCACTTGTTGTATACAGCTGTATTTCCTATAACAGGCAGGGATTTATTAATTATCTAGATAATTAATAAATTAAGCTAAGTAAACAATTTAGATCGATAAATAATCCGTAAGGTTTATTTAGTTACAATTACTATTAATAAATAAATAAGTAGAGCTTAAAATATTGTTAGTAGTTAAATTCATTCAAATCTTTATCTACACTTATGTTTTTGATCCATTGCTATTTGATATCAGTAAAAACAATCACCATCTTATGTTCACGGAGTCAAAATAACGTGGACGGGACGGAGACAGGACGGGGACGGGACGTGGACGGGGCATATACCTGCGTGCTCTGTTCCCATCCCGCCCGGGTAAAAACACGTTACGTATGCATCGACCTTTATTCTACACAGTTAATATGAACTAATTACAAACATCAAAACATAATTATTTACAGTCACGTTTAAGCGACGAAAAGTAGGTAGCATCTTAATAACTTTAAGTAGTCAAATTTTTTCTGACGGAACATTACAACACTTCAAAAACTTCCGTAATCGATCTCATTTTCTAATCAGTATGTATAAACCAACCTTTGGTGGTGTTATGAAAGTGCTGGAGATAATTCTTGTCTTCTTCTCTCACGTATATTTTTTCTCTTTGCAGAACACGAAAGCACAGAAGACGCGAGGAGGACGGACCACGAGCGGCTTGTGACGGGCTCCCTGGCTACTGATGGCGAAGGTGAGCTGCAGATCATCTTCTCTTTTTAACCGACTTCAAAAAAAGCGGTCAAGTGCGAGTCGGACTCGCCCATGAAGGGTTCCGTAGCAGCAAGTAACATAATATAAAAGTTCTTGTAGTTCGTTGTAACTTTGATCAATGTTTTTTGCGGTTTACGATTTATGACGTATTAAAAAAAAACTACTTACTAGATCTCATTCAAACCAATTTTCGTTGGAAGTTTGCTTGATAATGTACATCATATATTTTTTTTAGTTTTATCATTCCCTTATTTTAGAAGTTACAGGGGGGGGGACACACATTTTACCACTTTAGAAGTGTCTCTCGCGCAAACTATTCAGTTTAGAAAAAAATGATATTAGAAACCTCAATATCATTTTTGAAGACCTATCTATAGATACCCCACACGTATGGGTTTGATGAAAAAAACATTTTTGAGTTTCAGTTCTAAGTATGGGGAACCCCCAAAATTTATTGTTTTTTTTCTATTTTTGTGTGAAAATCTTAATGCGGTTCACAGAATACGTCTACTTACCAAGTTTCAACAGTATAGCTCTTATAGTTTCGGAAAAAAATGGCTGTGACATACGGACGGACAGACAGACAGACAGAAAGACAGACAGACAGACAGACAGACAGACATGACGAATCTATAAGGGTTCCGTTTTTTGCCATTCGGCTACGGAACCCTAAAAAGGAGGAGGTTCTCAATTCGACTGTATTTTTTTTTATGTTTGTTACCTCAGAACTTTGGACTGGGCGAACCGATTTTGATGATTGTTTTTTTAATCGAAAGCTGGTGGCTGTCATGTGGTCCTACATAAATTTTATTGAGATCTGACAATGGCATCCATGAGAAAACCACATAAGTCGTAAATTTGTGTTAAGATGTGCGCGACAAATTGACGAATAACTCAATATCACGCCAACCGATTTCGATGATTCTTTTTTTAATCCAAAGCAGGTGCTTGTCATGTGGTCTCACATAAATTTGAACGAGATCTGAAAAGTAGTTTTTGAGACTTTGAAGTCGGTTATTTTTTGTTAGTAAAATTTAGATTATTTTTCCATAGTGCTCGTAGTAGCTAATTTCTAGATATGAATATTCTATTGTTATTGTATAAAGCTATTTTCTACGGTAATTCGACAATGACATCAAGTTTAGAAAGCAGGATACGAAAAAAAATCGCTCCCACATCCAAAATAATAATTCCGTGTCACGCCTGATATGGACAATAATATTAGACTTGAAATATACAACTAAGATTTCTCAGTCTGACTGAATATATTCCGACCTGGAGTCAACCCTGCGCATGTAGTGTTTACAAGTTTGATAGTTTTCATTTGTATCACCTCGAGTAGCTAGTTTTCAGAGGATCGAAGGGTGGTCAGCGTCTACCGTCAATTAGCCACAATTACCAGCCGCGGTCGACGAACTCCGTCCTCGAGGCTTCTCTTTCGTTTACAGTGGCATGCGTCGTGTGGTGTGCGGCGATACCACCACCGATGGTATTACATTCTGTTGGTCATTTGTTGAGACTTTACTACGGCCACGTAATTGGAGAGTACTGCTCCTTTAGCGACGGCGATATAATATATTCTAAGTATCTTTCGTGTCAGTGTAATTGGCTGTAGTGTATACCAAAAGTATAATTATATGTATAGGTATGTATATTATGTACGGTATTAGAAGGTTTTCACAAATATTGAATCATTTGTAAATCAGTAAATCTAAAGCTTTTCACAAAACAAGTTTTATCCGTGTGTTTCTGCTCTTTTAACGCATGTGAAAATAATAATTATAGAAAGAAAATGTAATTAAAGGCCGTACAATGTACAAGTACTTATCTTAAGTCAAGCGAAACAGTCACGTAAATATCGGCTGTTTGAAATAAATATTTTTCCTAAATAACAAAAGAAATATGAAAACAGTAAGGCGGAAATATAGGAAATGAACACAGCCAATCAAAATGATCCAAAAGCTATATATGATAAAGCAGGTCGTTGAGGGTAGGGTGGTGTGGAGCGGAGTGGTGGTGAGTGGTGGTGAGCCATGTGTCTGGTGGCGCTGTAACCTTGGCTATCGATCGGCGGCCGCCGGCGCGGCGCCAGCCCGCCATTAGTGACCTACCATTTTTCATGGGTTTGCGAGACACCTGATGGTATTTCGTAGACGAGGCCACTGTTCGATTACAAGGATAAGTGGGTTGGGAATCTATATTGTCATGGTTTTTCGATATTTTCACAGATAAGACTGGATTATTTTATAGTACTTAGAAAGAAATTGATGTCTTTTGGGTTACCAATAATTCTTCTTCATGATAATAGGTAATGCTTGAGTCCTTTGGTTTTGCTATTGGGTATGTGCTCGATGGGTTTTGCCCATGTTCATTAAATAGGCGACGGTGACGACTGACTGTTTGGTAGATATTAGGCGGCCTATCTGCGGTTTTGTTTTAAAGCAAGAAAATATGATTGTTCTAAAATTTAGACCTAAGAATATAAAAATTTTCAACAATTATGACATGTCAGTTCATGTTGCTTTGAAGTACTTGTTACATATTTTGGAAAGCGATCTATCAATTGCACAACAATTTCACGGGCAAGTCATTGGCAAGTCCTTCGACAGTTCGTCAGTAGCGTGGCCGATGTCGCCAAGTTTACTCTCTGGAAAATCTCATGATGTCACGTTTACAAACATCGGTTAATTAACGAGCTCCTAGTTTTCTGGCAAACTCATCGCTTTGAACCATCCGTTCATGTGGCTGTGCTGAACTTTTCCGCTGCGAGTATTTTGAGAGAACCCTTATTTTATGGAATTGGCAGTTGGTCCTCTGTAGATAGCATAGAAGGAACTGATAGAGTAAATTATACTGCGTTTCTCCAAAAACTTCATAGGGTAAAGATTTTTTTGGAACGGTTGCAAACATTGAGGTTAGTGTTTGTAAAAAAATGAAATCAAAAATAACATAGAATTTAACTGTATTTACTTAAAGTAATTTGAGGGTATTTTACTATGATATCGGATCCAGGAATTATGAATGATTTGAAGGAGGTGGTGACCGCTATATACGCAGCTGCCTTCAATATTGGCGTCCGTGTCATATCAGATATCCGTATCATAGAAAAAAAAGGAAAATAAAAGACGATTGCGCTTGTCTATTCCTAGCTGAAAACATTACACTCGTATCCATACAGTTAAAGGTCCCCGTACATTTTCCAGAGCGTCAGAGCTGGGAGACGGAGTGGTGTCGGCTGGCGTACTGGGAGTTAACCCAGCGAGTGGGGCGGCAGTACGGCGTGCGGGGGCGCGCGGTCGACGTGTTCGGTGGCGACGGGGGCGCTTGCGGCTCGGGGCGTCACGGGCTCTGTGTGGACGCGCTCGATACCAAGGAACCGCAGGTGGAACAGGTGAGGAGTTGCGTTTTGGTACCTTATACCTCACTTATTACCATAATGGCTCTGCTGTGTACCGCACGTCCATCTCCGACCGTGGCTGTACTTAAACTGCCGAGGAAGATGTCGAGGAACTGTTGAGGAAGAGGGTAGATACTCCGCTCCCTCGCCGTGCTTCATTATGCATCGTGTGGGCAAGCATGAGACAACATTATACATTTATATATCAACATACACAATAGTTGCACAGATCTAATATAATAGCGGGTAGTAATACTCGTGTGGTCGTGTGAGGTTTGCCAATTCTAGTTATCCTTCTTTCGTGGCCGCCAACACTGGCTTGGATGTAACTGATGTATACCGGTGACAGAGAGATGATAGAAAATCTATCAGGGGGCTTGTCTACTTGCTTGTGACATTCACATATAGAAGTGACTTGATGGAAAAGCGATTCAGGTTCAAATAAATTATGAGGTATCGCTTTTAGCCACCGTATTTATCTTCCCAAAACGCTGGGAAAAGTTAATTGTTACGGGTATTTACAAAGCAGATTTATGTCTTAGCCATTCTAATCTGTGTAGTTGCGAAATTCCAATCAAAATAACCAACCAAAATTGAAATCACGGAAGCTAAAATATCATGAAAATAATCTGATTGATCATTGCGTAGCGATGGAATGTTTTCGAGGTGATTCAATAGGAGCCTGTAAATATAAAATAACAATAGATAAGCGATTACATCTGGCAGCGATAAGGCGATAAAGAGTCGACACCACGGAGTGTAACCTCTGCGAGACCTGACCCGGCCCTGCCGCGCTGGTCGCGATCATTCCACTATCACACAGCACACTATCACTGCAATCATTTCTGGGCGTGCGATGGAAATTCGCGCGTTACGTCGTGGCCTACGTGCCTCCGATCAGCTACCCTGCATTCCAGGCTTATAAATTATTTATTGCCGCTTCGCTTATTCACGCAGTACATTGTAAGAGATGGGAGGAAGCTATAAACCACCTCACCTTTGTTTTGGATTCTAATGCTGGTTGGGGCTTTGTCTGAATCACAAGTGGATCTTTGATACATTGTGCAGTTGAATTAGAATGCGGTTTTCAAGTTATGTCATCGCGGATATGGTGGATTTGGACTTTTGTTATGTTTTTTTGAAAATACTAATGTGTCGATGGAATTATACGCATAGAGGTCAAACCGAAATTGTCAATGGACCACATCTCATAACAGTAGATACCAGTCAGTTATTTAGTAGTAATCAGCATTTACAAAAACTACAATTTGAGGATTCGACCTTTGGTTCTAGAATTTGATTGAGAAAAGAAAGTCAAACAAAACTATTATTATTATCGTTGTAGAAATGATAGCATACTTCCTGACAATAAATCTTAAAAATCCGCACAGCGCATGACGTAAATACATTGAATCTCTGTGGACAATATCTCGGGTATAAGATCATAGGTTATCGCTTTTAAATCCGGAACTGTTTTGCCAAATAATCGATTGTTTTAAACCCAAAAACGTCCTGAATGTCCGATTGCCTCGTGCGAGGATTGCAGTTTCTCCTCCCACTCTACGCAAATCAATACCGCTTAATAGGTCAGCACTCCTGATTGAATAGTAAATTGTCCGTTGTCCGTATGTAAATTGATTTAGTGTGCGTCGTCGATAACCCCACCGATAACTCGAGATAACGCGCCGCGAATAACTGGTAGCGTTTACAGCGCTGCGGCTGGGACTGCGAATACGGAATTGTTTGCTGCGTGCGACGTGCGGCTGCGGCTTGCGGCGTGCGGCGTGCTGGCCACTGAAGTTTTTTTATTCATCACTAATAGTATATACAGATATTAGTTATAGGTAAACAAAACCAGAGTGAGTTATTCCTAAAAATACCAGTGTAGTGCGTGTCCTGCCACGCGTAATATAGAGTTCCGTACTTCATCGACTATTACTCATTAACTACTTAAGCTATCCTAGCCGTGATAGTTTTCCTTTTAAATTCATCACATTTGCTACGCAACTGGCGTGAAGTTTTTCTCATGTCCAACACCTACCATTTAATTTTGAAACCTGTTCAGTCAATAATCTCTCCATTTGATTCTTTAATCTAACGGTACGTGAACATTGTTCCAGGTGCGGAAGACCCGAGCTAAGATCGGTCTGGGCGTGACGTTGTCTCTGGAGTCCGACGGCGTGTGGCTGTACAACCGCAGCCAGGAGCCGGTGTTCGTCAGCTCCCCGGCGCTGGACGCGGCCGCGGCCAAGGCGCTGCTCGTCTGGCGCGTGGCCCCCGGACACTGTCTGTGCATCTTCGACCCCGCGTGCCCCCCGCCGCCCCTCTCGCTCCCCCACGTGGGGCCCGTCGACCCCCGGTCAGTGAGGATCTCCTTCGCCAAGGGCTGGGGGCCCAAGTACTCCCGGCGGGACGTCACCGCCTGCCCCTGCTGGCTCGAGGTACTCCTCGCCCCGCCCAGCTGACGCTAAGACTTTCTAGTGCTTCGGTGCTGCTCGGTTTCGTAGAGTTAGTTGGCGACTAGGATTTTGCAAGGACGTTAAATTAATGAGTCCACGACCAAATAGTCAGAGACTGGACTTGAAATTCGCCTCACGAAACCAAACAGCACAATTGTGATCACCGAGGAAAAAGGACCAAAGTGAAGTGTATAAACATTTTGATATAGACAGTTACAAATAAAAGACTTTTTGATATGGGACTTATTGCACTTGGTGGCAAAGAAAGCCAGCCTCTGCCAGCAATATCTGTCAGCGGTGACAATAATTTTGTGTAGTTGTCACTAGGCTATTTGTTTGTCTTCATTTGTACGGAAGAATAGAGCAGCTATCTTGTAGAAGTGTCACATTTTTGGTACTGACACTGATGAAAATCCAGATTTAAAGTAACAGGTATTAAAAAGCAAAAAGAGATCTTCCGTCCGGCTAGGACGTAGGTGAACAGCGAAGCAACGGTAACAATATGAAAATTAGCGAAAAACCGCAACGAATATGTAGTAAAATATTTTTTTCTAGTTGTATTCCGTCCTATGAAATATGAATTAGTGAAACAAATTATAACTATTCTACAAGTACTTTCTTACAACAATAATGACATTCTCGTGTGGCTCATGTTCTACACAATAGCTACTCTATTAAAACACCCAGTGCGGGACGTTGTTGTATAATTACAAAAAATTATCTAACTTTTTCTAAGTTCAATGGAACTAAACACGAGGAGTGATTGAATGTGTGGAAAGAGTTCTGAACTTATTCGTATGCACTGATAATATTAAAAAATACACATATTTTGTAATGGGCTTTAAAGGTGCGTTTATAAATAAGTCGGATGTTGGTCGCTGAGAATTGCAAGATGCATTTATTTTCGTGAGGGCACTGATTCATATTCATTGTTTCTTGGTGAGATGGGCCATAGATCCCATGTAGTAATTTATGTTTCGTTTCTAATGAATGGGATGGATGGATTATGCTTTCATGATTTCATCGATTCATTAAAAGTTCATAAATATATTGCAGCGCTTGCCGTTCATGTAAGTTTAGGCTGATATTTAAATTTCCTACAACTGAGCTGTCATTACATATACGATTTTACTTGTAGTGACGAAATTATCTGCACATATTAGTGCATACCTACTAGATCTGTCTCTCAACGACAATAAATATTACTTTGCATTCACTGTAGCCTTACAGCCTGTGTCAATATTAAATGATTGACAAGGTAGCTTCGTTGGGCGCAGCAGTGTGAACAAGTCCGAGTTTCAGAGTTATTTCGTGATTGTTTCCGAGTTTCGGAGTTATATCGTGAGCTTTTCTGGGTTTCGGAAGTCGCAGACTGGTTATTAAAAGTAGAAGATAGCGGTAACCTTGTACGAGGCGTAATCAAAACTTTAGACAATGAATGTAGTGCTTAAACGCTCCCGGACTCTGTAGCGACAGACTTTGCATCGCGAGGCACTGGCGTACCGGTACTCGACTAATTTATGAACGCCCTCAAGCTTCGTTAGGGTACCAGCCCATATGTAAAGTTTTGTCACAAAGTCAAGTTGAAACGTTAATAATTACAAGTGATCGATATTGCTGTGTTCACCTTAGAAGTGAAGATGATGTCGAAACCGGCTTCTCCGATTGTTATGCAGAGACTGGATCGCAACAAAACGCGTGGCTTAGTCATAGACATAATACTACTAGACTAGACAAGCGGGCCTTCTTTGCGTCACGCTATTAGAAAGAGAAAGAGACCAAGGAGACTCGCGTAACTCGTAAGTAAGACAAGGATAGGTTTACCTCCTGCCTTTCTTCGCAGCGTGACGGTTTCACTTACATATGCTCAGATACCTTGCCTAGTCTAGTAGTATTATGTCTATGGGCTTAGTTACCTTTATGTTCTGTCGTCGATACTTAATTTTTAAATGAAGAACATTGTGTAAAATTAGTATTCACGCAATTTTTTCGTAGCCACGCGTTGTCGTTTTGTCTAATCTTCTCTTATACCTAACGTCCATTCAAGCTCTTACATCGGGCGTACGCACGCTAACACTGTTCATTTAATGGTAGAGTACTTAACACTGTGTTCTGGTACGTTTGAATCAAATGTACCCTCGAGTTACTTAGCTCTTTTTGATAATTAAAATTTTAAGTATGCCCGGTTTGAGCGATGTATATTGAAGTCCAATTAGTCATTATTTTGTACAATAAAATCATCTGATGTATAAAATGTATAATGTATAGACCTCGGCTTTAAGATTACGCGAGACTGTGTATATAAAAATTTATAATGTACTATAGATATCTGTAATTAACTATTTATATTAATTACGTATGCCTTACCTTAGGATGTAATTATTTAAGTATAGGGTAGATTTTCAGTTTTTTGTACAAAAAATATGTAATTTGATGTAATTTTGTATCGAGAGGATTCTGACGCGAAGAAGGCTGTGTGAAAAAGCATTTTAACCGAGTTCAAATAATAAAAGAGGGTGCAAGCGTATCTCAGTGGGAACAACGACAGGTAGAGTACTTTAGTTTATTTAATTTGAAAAGATCTGCCAACAATGCGAACGAAGAGGAGCGGAAATAGTGCAATCGAATCGATTTAAATGACGAGGACGTCGACCCCGCGGCCCGTCGACAAGATGGCGGGCGGCCGCGAGATGGCGGCGGCTCGCGCGGGGCGGCGCCGCGGCGTCGTAGATAGGTGTAAATCTAAACCAAGTTATGAACTTTGTGCCTTGTGTTGTATTCAAATGTTATATAATGTAATAGAATCCAAAATCTATGTAGGGTAATACAGTCAATTTCACTGGCCTATACGAGTAAGTTTATACATTAATTATAATTATTATACAAGTTATGTTAAAAGCTCGAATTTAAGAGTGTCGCTTGGACAAAGTGAGTTGACTTGACAATAAGCTATCTCAATCTAGTCTCCTGTCTGACGCGAGCGCTCGGGGGGGCCTGCCGGCTGCCGGCTGCCGGACTTCGTCTTGTGATTCCATTTACTCTCCAATGCAACTAATTGGTTTCCTCGTAACTAACTATAACTTTTATTTCATTTAAAATTCGTCTATTTAGTTGACATTGCTGTAAAGGAGCCATTAGAAAATACAATCTATCGGCAGGCCTGTCCGATCGTTGCAGAGCGCGTGATGTTTCCCACGTTTGTTATTATACAGTTCAATTTTTGTAATTATAACGTTTTCCACAAAATAATTGGTGTCGAAGCAAAAAAAAATAAGTTTTAACTTTTTATACAGAAAAGTTTCATTCACACGTTACATGTAAAAAGCTTTAACTAGCAGGTTTGTAACACTATTTATTATGTAACACTATTGTTGACAATATTGCATAAATAATTCGACATGCGCGTTCCACGATATTTAATTTAATTAAACTTTCTTTGCGATCAAATCGCTTACCATTGTACAAATTATTGTGTTCTTGTGTAAAAATATTTAAATGTTGTGTCCTGTTATTTGTGCAATAGTGCAGGTCCTGAGGTATCACAATATTCGATGTATCACATCTCCATTTACCAGACGTACCTTAAAATAATCCGTCATAATTATATTATAATTACTGTATTTATTCTGAAGTTATCGCATACCGCCGTTAGTCATTGCATTAGACTGAATTTGCGTCGTAATATCTAACATATTTTAACAATGTATATAAAATCAAATTGTGTAATCGGCCAGTATATTTTATTTATGTTATTATTAGTTCATTAATGTATCTTCTAGTTGTTGAAAAAAAAACATTATTTTAACATTTTTTTAAATAACTACGAAACAAATTTACATAAAACTTTGTTTATTTATGGGTTTCAAAACAGCAATAGTGCAAATAAAAGTAAAATATACATTGTAAAGATATGTTGATGATGAATAAATTGGTACTCGTCGATAGCAGCGGTTGTCACGATCACCGATTACGTTGAGTTGTGAGTTTGACTGATATGGATGAGATTAGGTTAATATAAATTATGATTAAAGGAAGAGAATATTTTTAAAATAACGCAGTTTTCTTTTCACCCTGACAGGTATTTGTAATAAGGTTTTAACTACAAACTTGAACACGTACAAACAATATTTACAATATAAACACTTAAGTATAAATAATAATATAAAAATTAAGATGCACTATATAATATAATATTACTCCAATTTCTTCAATGTAGTATTCGGTAGGAAGAAGCAGGCAATTCCACACACTGGAAATTAAAAAAAAAATTTGTAAAAAGTTTGAGATAAGAGAGAGTTGTCTGTTTCAAATGTGGGGTGAAAGTGGATCCATCTAGCTTGGTTTTCAGCCAATTCGTACAACGGAAAAGGTGGTGAATGGTAAACATGCAGGTTGGTAGAACAGCCACCGCCTTCCCTCTACAATTCACCGTGAAATATATTTTACGTGTTTTGTCTGCACTGTGCCAGTGTGACGGCTATTAATTTATTTTCCTGAAGCCTACTTGGCTATCTACCAAGCCGTCTTCCAGCGAATTGAGCTCCAGTTCTTTCCTTCTTTCTTCTCTCATCCTTACTGGTGTCCATTGGCGACGGTGATCACTTACCACCTGGTTACTCGACTGCTCGTATGAAAAGAAATTAAAACCCTTTATTGCACTTAAAAAAGGTACAACAGGCGGATTTAGTGTTAACAAGCATTTTTCGTCGTCGATCAGCTGTTTGTCGGCTATAAAAAATAAATCTAGGACTGAGTTGGGAATTCTGACGAGTTAATATTGATATCCTTATCAACCACGCCTCCTCAATTATGTCATACGAGTAACCGCCCTCGCTTTGCTTCGGTTTTCTTATTTTTTTACACCTTATTAGAGTTTTATTAAGGATCCCTAATTTTTTTTAAATATATTATATAGCCTATGTTACTCGAGGATAGTGTAGCTTCCCAACAGTGAAAGAATTTTTGAAATCGGTTCAGTAGTTTCGGAGCCTATTCAATGCAAATAAAAAATCAAATCTTTCCTCTTTATATATTAGTATAGACAATGCAAATGCAATTACCTACACTACATCGTACTGTAACAACAATAAAATTTTGTGGCCACTCGATACAGCGCCATCTCACGAGATTTCTATTAAATTAAATTTAAACTAATTAATTATTTATTTTGCTACGTTTTGACGTTTTGTCGACATGTTTTAGTTTAATGGTACACTATCTGCTATCAATGTACCGTAAGTAGCTTGTGGTATTTTACAAACACATATACATTATTTTTCAATGTTAATTGTTAGTTTAGTTTATGCAATATGACCGCTAGATGGCGATATCCGGAAATACTTACGCGCTAACACGAGAGAAATGGTGATGAAGGGCGGCAAGCAGCCGTAGTCGATGAGCGCCGGGAAGATCACCGTCCCTGAGATGGTGCCCAGCCGCCCGAACATTAGAAACGTTGCCATAGCCATCACTCTAGAAACAAATGATAAGTGGTTTACCTTCCGACTTTCGTGTTTCTTCGGATATGTCCTAGGTAGGTATATAGTTTGTGGGCCGTTCCAGAAGCGTCCCGGCGGGATTTTAAAAAAGGGGTAAACCTGGACACTTTGGAACAGGGGCAGTGGAGGAATTGAAACCCCACAAAGGGAGGCAAGCGAACTTCTTTTAGCGGGCATCGGGCACCATGTTTAGAATGTAACGAAGTATGTTGATAAAATGGCCGCTAGAGGGACTTTGAGATGCTGTCGGGAAAACTAAAATCTTCGTCCTTACGTATTATGTAAAGAAAATGTATTTTCTTTTTGACGGTTGACGTCCTGATCCGAACACGAAAGAAAAAGAGCAATGACATCAATGGCGTCAAATAGAAAAGATTTTATATCTTAGTTAGTATTGTGTATTATAATAATTTGGAAGATAATAAACTTTAAATGACGTTATTTTTGATTAAAGAGAAACACATCTTTCGTTTATTCCTTTTATACGTATCCGGGGTTTTTGCAAGTGTTGTCCGGTGACATCGATTTAGCTGATAGCAGCCATGGTAAAGTTTTTCCGATATAAAAGTACCCTCCCACTGACCTAAGCGAGGTCGGGAAGAGATCGACACAGATGCTGGAGAGCGAGGCGCCGGCCAGCGAGGTGAGCGCCAGCGCGGCGGTGACGAGCGCCACCACGGCGGGCGCGCCGCCCCCCAGCGGCGGCAGCAGCGCCACCAGCACCGCGCTCGCCACGCCGCACACGCCTGCTACCACCTTCTTGCCGCATCTGTCACCATTCAGAACGTACTCGTAGCTACAAAAACACAGTTGATCTCCAACTCCAGGCATTTCAATCTTAACGTAATACTATTGAAAACCGTGCCGCCAATCGGTACAGGGCGTAAAGGTTGGCTTCAACCCATTGATGGCCCATTCCTGCGCACGGGTCACTCCTCTTGAGGAGGCCTAGAGAAAACTCCACTCCGCTGCCCCAGTGGCGGATTGGTGGAGAAGTTACAGGCTAACTCAAGTGTCGAAAGTTTTCATGCCACCCGAGGGCCTTCGACATGGCTTAACGACTGTTAACTCACGATAACAAACGGGACCGAGCACGAGGCACGGAAACGCTTAACAATTTTTTGCCAGTAGTAGTCACCCATCGGACTATCGACGGTAAGTGCTGTTACATAACTTTGTCGATCAGTTAGGATCGACCGAATTGCCGTTCGAAGTGTCCAGGGTTCGACTTCCAGCGAAGCCGAAATTTGAATGATGAGTTTGAATTAGCCTGGGATGTAGGAAAGTACCTGTTGACGAGCGCGCCCCCTATGCCATACGTGAGCACGGAGCCGGCGCCGACGATGGCGCTCTGCAGGTAGGTCAGCATGTCGGTCTGCAGCGGGGTGCAGGGCTCGTCCCCCGCGCCCGCCACCTCCGGCAGGGGGGCGGGGGTGATGGCCGCGCACAGGCTCGCGTTGCCCGACCCTATCATGGCTGCCAGCTGCGGGTACCATAGCCGCAGCGTGTTTGATCTGCGATAGAGGGTAAGAGACCTTTGAGGGTTACGTTAATCAAATGAAAAGAAAGGTGCCTTGACTTGAATGCTACTTGTTGATTTGATTCAGGATTGGCTTCAGACGAGTGAACTCCTTAACGAAATTCTGAAATTTCTGTAGTTTTCAACACTACCACAACCTGCCTTCCATTCTGTGTTGTTATCAGACAAAGGAACTGCTAGAGATGGTGAATAGTACATTTTTTAACCATTACCTAATTTGTTTCCTTGTTAATTTGTTACGATCTGGCTGCCCAAGCCAATACTACTTTCGCTGAAATATGTTTTTATAACCATTCAAACTTTCACTATCCGTTTTAGTTAAATTTCCTTTGGGGATGAATTTACAAAGTAACAGTTGGCTTGGCTCGAGCTCTACTAGCGTGCGTAACCTGGGCATCTTTTGAATGGAAATATGAAGAAAACTAATTTTCCTGAAATGTAACCTACCTTAATCATTTGTTTGCCCCTTATTGCGATATTGATGTGAATCATAAGACTTTTCGAAAACATAAGGACAAATATTGCCCTGATAGGATGATAGAACCGTCTCACCCAAACATGCAGCCGAGATGTATGACACAGATGAGCAGCAGCCAGGCGACGTGCGGCGGCCGGAACAGCGGCGCCAGCTGCGACCACCCTCCCCGCAGCGCTGCCATCCCCCGCCCCTGCTGCGTGCACTTCTCCTCTACCAATCTCGTCACCTGTAACGTGGGAAACATCAAAAACAACTAAACAATATGATAAACCTTGTTGTAGGGATTATTCGAGTCCTGGCTAGATGGGATTGTGGCCAACCCAAGTGACGGAAGCTTACATGCCACCCAAAGGCCTTCGACGTGCCTTAACGATTATTAACAGCCGATCTTATGATAACAGCTGGGATCGACGGCTTCACGTGAACTTTCTAAGCACAGAAACGCTGAAAAAACCGCGCCCGCTGTTGTTTCACTCGGTAGATCGCCTACGATACAATCGACAGAACAGACAAACACCAATCACACAAACCTTCAAACAGAATGAAAAAGTATTACCGGATAACTTTTAGCAGGTTGACCAGTGTTCATGGCATATATTCGTTGGAAGATGGTCATGGCTTCCTCGTTGCGGCCGCGAGACATGAGGAACTTGGGGCTCTCCGGCAAGCACATGAAGGCCGCTCCCGTGATGATCGGCGCCAGTGCCGTCGCCAGTAGGAACAGATTCCACGAGTGTATCACTGGGGGGTAATATGTCACCTTTCAGGAACAGTAGTACAGGAAAAAATAATTTAATTACCAATAGGTAGAAGCGTATTTATTTGTATGATATAAAAATCTTTACACATTTAAGAAGATATTGGTTAGTATAGTTTGTACGAACTAAAAAGTTATATTTGAAAATGCATAGGTACTAATTTTTAGAATGTGTGAGGAATAACTGTTTGATAAAGAAAATCCCAAAAACAACACACGTAAAGTAAGCAAACATTGGTTCTGAGCAATGTGATTACACCAAACCTTCGTTCGTAACATTGTAATATTACGAATTACTATCGTTGTCACTAATTAAGTACTGCGGACGTCCAGAAATTATAGTGCGATGGCCTTGAAGTGTTTTCAAAACATAAAAACATTTTTTCTTCACTCTATCCTCCTGTAGAACTGAAGTTCTACAGGTACTTCATTGCATCAAGCAGTTCACCACGTCAACAAAACACCACGAAGACAATACTGAAGCTTGAAACCCACCAATTTTGTTCCCAAAGAGCAGGAACTCCCAGTCCCTGGTGAGGAAGGCCCAGGCCAGCAGCGGCAGCGTGGTGTTGGCGAACGTGTAGAACAGGCCGGTCAGCAGGATGACGCGCGCGCGCAGCTCCGTGCGGTGCAGCTCCGCCAGGTACGAGATCAGCACTGCGAAGGGACCGTTGAACCTGGGATTATAGGTGCTCTGTGTTTTGTGCTGCTCTATACTAGTTTGGTGACAATACCATACATACATGGGTGCCCAAATTTTACTGATTCCTAGAAAATTATAGTCGCTAAGTACTGTTTTTCTATTGGGATGTCGTTTCCTACAGCTGCAAAGCAATTATTACTGGATATTATTGATATACTTACTTATCAAGGTTATATTTATTAAATTCTATTTTAGTCAATGATGAATATTGAAAATCGATCCGCTAGTCTAGTATAATATTAAATAGAGTACTTACCTATTTTTTACCTATTTTTAATAAACCTTGATTTTCATGATACAAGAACTATATTACAAGTAGGTACAGAAGTGCAAGTACCATTACAAAAATTATACATCCACAAAAGATAAACTAATTGTAGTACCTGTAGGGGTAATTTTAATAACGTTTCTTAATTTTCTAACTATCTCATATATCTATAGATATACTCACAAGAACCCGGAAGAGAACCTTGTGATGAGCAGCATGGTGAAGTTCTGGCTGACCCCGGCGGCCAGCTCCAACAGCCCGGCGCCCAGGAACCCCCAGATCAGGATGCGCCTCCGGCCCAGGGTGTCCGACAGGAACCCCCAAACCAACGCTGATGAGATCATACCTGCCAACGACCAACTTAATGAGGATCTTTTCTAACATTTTTTCCTTCTTGCTTGAGTCAATCTTCAAACGCCTCGGCATGTTCCGGCTGGGGGAGGGGGGTGGGGGCGGCTTACAGCCGCAGTTCTTTCTTTCTTTTTGGAACGAAGTTACTTATCGCGCGTTGCGAAAGAGGGCTAGGCGGAAAATTTGGTAACGACACTTTTTGCCGGTAACGACACTTTTTGGCGTCGTAGTTTTTTTTACATAGAAAGCAAGCCAGAGTACTAGGATAGCAAATTTCTCACGAAATTTAATACCTTAGATTTGTTTTGACACACTCGCTTTTTTGCTATCCTAGTACTGACTGCAAGGAACTTCGTTCCATCCGGGTGTCCCTTGACACCTCTCAAGTTTTTTCTTTTGTTTTTTGGCCGGCAACGCCTTTGTAAATTCCTTTGGTATCATTAATGTCCGTGGGCGACTTTCCAAATTTCTAAAAAGATGATTTTTAATTTGCGCTTCGAATCCCTAACCTTTCATTATGAAAACAATAAAAGTAAGTAGGTACGTCATACAACATTCTGTTTAGCTCTGATAAAACAAAGATGCTGTCAGCATTGTATTTTCCTGTAGTTTGATCTGATGTTTGCTAAATATATACAAAAGGAACAATCTCTATGTAAACACTCTATCTGTTTATAATTTGTCTGTATGAGGCCCAGGCATCAGGCTCCGCTGTTTAATTTCTGCACAAATATTGATCGGCTGCCGGTTGTGATTGCGTGACTCTATCTTGTGGATCGCTACTATCAACTACTGCTGTACTCGCACTATCAGCTTCCACGTCTTCTTAGGTAATAATTCGATAAGTTAACATATTAAAATTGTTAAAACGTTAATTGTACACATTATTTGATGCATGGAGCATAAGATCGATGTCACGATTGTAACTGGTACGAAGAATTTTTGATAATTCCTGCACGAGGTACGCATATTTATTATAATTTAAATGATAAAGTCATTGTTTTCTTTGGTTATTTATATGTTTATTTTAAGTTAACAAAATGTAGTTCTCAGTCGCCGGTTTAGATAACAAGTGGCTAGCTTGTAACGTATTGTATAATGCGTACCTTTATGAACTGGCAGAACTGACTAGATTTACCTTTTTGTGTCGTGATAATGTTACAAATTAAGTATATTCAATTTTTTTTTTGTTTTTGACGTGATAACGTCTATTAAAACGATGAACGCCGGGCGCACGCACGAAAAAATGTAGCGTTCCGCGAGCGAGAGAGCGGCAAAAGCGAGAGAGAGGCACGATGGGCTACGATCGGAGTATCGTAGCCGATGCCGTAGGCTGTCGTATTTTTTTTGTTCACAAACACTGTTCGCAAATAGATATATAGGCTCAGATCAATAAATTGATCTGAGTATAAAGATATTATAAGCAAGACTGTTTTAACTTTGCTCAGACTTAAATTTATCCGGATAAAAATAAATAATAATCCTAAATCAACCTAAATTAATATTAGCTGTTTTTTTCCCCGACTGCCAGGAAAGGATATGTTTTTCGCGCGTATCTTGTATGTATATTTGTATGCATGTAATATTCTTTATTCTATATTATGCCTCGTATCTTCCAAACCGCTGAACGGATTTACATAGATTCATCTTAAAACCCAAGTGTTCTTAGATAAGTGAAATTAAAAAAAATATGGTGGCTGTGAGACGACATTGTTTGAAGTATCAAGAAATAAAAATAAATCGAATAACCCAATATGGGTATCAAATTAAAGAGCTCACCCACGGACGTAAAAAAAGAACGGACTTGTCTAATCGAGAGTGAAGCATAGCAATGACAGCTCGCTTACCATATGTGCGTAATTTTGTAATTTTTGATTCGCGATGGTGTCAATGTCATAGCAGTATGGTGTCAATGTGTGGGTGTGTGTACTGGGTGCTTCACAGGATTTGTTCTTGGGATTACGTCCGTCTTTTTTTACGTCCGTGAGGTCACCATAAGGATTTCAAAAAGGTATATCATGATAGATTTTTTGATAGCAGGCGGGTTTTTTATACTGGTTAATTTTGTCGTGTGTCAGTCAGTCATCTAGTCAAATGTAGGCTACGTTTGAATGTTGTCTGAGCAAAGTTCAAGTCTAAGTTCGCTTTATAAATTACCCCTTCACAAACTACTACCCCTTCGTACAAAGTATTTCTCATCTCACAAAAACAAAATGAAGAATATTAGTTTTAATGACACAGGCAAACGTTTTAATTGTCATTAGTAGCACTTAAAGATTTTACGGTTTTTTTCCCTGTACTGTTTAGTATTGATTCAGCGATACTTATAATAAATGAACTACTTTTATTACTACTATTCCATTAACTACTTTAGTTGCAAACTCGCCACTATTTTTCCAATTTCTCGTAGCGAAAAACAAACTATTATCAATAATATATTACTTTGCTGTGTATATCAAGTACGTTATTAATCTTGTTCAGGATTATTCTCTTCAAATAGTTGACTAGTATCACGGTATTAGTATATTATGGTATCTGTTAATGTGGGAACGCACAGCTGATGGACTAGCCAATGAAGTAGTGTGTTTATAACTAGGAACATCTTCATTTTTAAGATTTAACCGACTTCAAAAAAGGATTCCTTGCCTTGTTTTGAAGTCATGTTTTCATGTCATTGGACGAAGATGACCATTAACTATAAGGAGGCTCGTTTTGTTTGGCGGCTATTCAAGAAGAAGAAAAAATAAGGCAAAAAACCTAGCACCTACCAAAGCTATAAGATATCTATCACTAACTAACCTCCATAAGTGATGGCATTGACAGTGCCCATGTCGAGTAACCTTAGGCTCATGTCGCACTTCGCGCGCGTGAATATGTACGACGTGGAGCTGGTGACGGACACGGCGCTCCAGAAGGCCGGCAGGGTGCACAGCATCAGCGCCACGTTGAACCGCCCGTAGCTCGTCGCTGCGATTGCTGCTTCGAAGTCTACTTCAGGCTCTGGAAATGCCAGTTTTGTCTATACTAATATATAAAGAGGAAAAATTTGATTTTTTGTTTGCATTGAATAGGATCCGAAACTACTGAACCGATTTCAAAAATTCTTTCACTGTTGGGAAGCTACACTATCCCCAAGTAACATAGGCTATATATTTTCAAAAAAAATAGGGATCCTTAATAAAACTCCAATAATGTAACAAAGGTGTAAAACAAATAAGAAAACCGAAGCAATGCGAGGGCGGTTACTCGTAAGTAATATAACGCTACATACTCATAGCCCCGCACGAGGATTCTCTGTGTCGTGGATGCCATGGACAACATACATCCAGATCGAGAATAAAAATTCTCATCATTAAAATTTCCGACTCGCTGAGAATTGAACCCAGCACTACGCCTATCTAACATTTACCGAAGTCAGTAGTAGGTACCTGCTTTTTGTCTCCCTTTCAAATTGTTATTTTTGCTTCTAATTATTTGGATAATAGCAATGTGTAATTCGCTTGTTGCTGTTAATTTAAAGAACGTCATTTTGTTTGTATATTTGTTTCATTTACTTTATAGGGTTCCGTAAGTATTTAAAGATAAATTCTATAGTTTCATCGTAGAACGGCTCATAAAATCTAAATTCACTTTTGACTTTTACCGTGTCTGTTCTCCCAACTCCCATAACGTATCATTCTCCCAAGTGTCAACAGAAGGTCGCGAAAGTATCCACAAATACGCAATGACCAGATGGTATGGTTTAACGGCCCATAAAACTAAGTGACATAGCTGAGGTAGCTCAACTGCTGGCAGCCATCCAGCTCTCGGGATATAACCAGACTGATCTGAGACGAACTATATTTATTGTTTTGATGGTACGAGTACATCACATCGACGGAATTTTCATCAACGTTGTTGACGAAATTTCAATTGGCATTAATTTATACAGTGCGGTGGATTCTTACTGTTTCAGCGTCGTCAATTGTAATTTTGATGAAGAATATTTTGAAGACCGCTGAGAAAACTCTGGGTTTTGTGATTGAAAACTTTCACTGCATATTGCAGCTTCAGGCATTATAAGCACATAATCATATATTTTATTTTCTTAACTAAAATCTAATTAATTACTGAAATGGAATTACAGCGGCACTTAATACATTTTACGGATTTTTCTTCAAAGTTTAATTATCACACAGCGGAGATGTATACCATTTTGTATTTGATTGATTATAAAAATGTACTTAGGTAAAAAAAGTCATGGGACTTTGTGTTGTGATAGCAAAATTAATTTTGTACAGTCAGCAAAAGAGAATGGAGGGCATGATACAAAAACATTCACGTAAAGTTTAATATTAAAAAGTCACATGGGAATCTGTCAGACCTTTCACTATATCAGCCTTTATTGACGGACTAGTTGTGCCCTGCGGTTTCACCCGTTTTAATTTGTGGAAAAAACTAACTTCTAATTGTATATGTATATATATATGATGTTATTAGCCTATAGTTTTCCTCGATAAATGGACTATCCAACACAAAAATAACTTTTCATTTCGAATCAGTAGTTACTGAGATTATCGCGTTCAACCAAACAAACTCTTCAGCTTTATACTCGTAATATTAGTATAGATTCCTTTTTTTGCGATTTATTACTTTTGATCTATACCTACATATTTTTTTCCATTACGTTACTGAGTTATTAATATGTCCTCTTAAAATGCTCATTTGGACCTCACCACAATTTGTAGGTAAATACAAGGCATTTAAATAGGTCTTAAAATTTTTTGAGGCTGTCTAGAATGCTCTTGACAATCATGAATATAATGAAATGGCATATATTTTTAACTGGATTCTTCCTGTAGCAACTTTCTACTGCTGTTTTTATGAAGTTTTCTCTCAGGTTTCCATGTGTACCAAAGGATCGTTATCTGGCAGCTGTTCAAGAGTTAGGATATAACAGACTGCTGTGAGACGCGGCGTGTTTTGATCGATCGGTATTATTAGAATGTTTTCGCGATACCGCCACCTGAAGGTTGGGACAAAAGCGTGTGGGCTTGTGGGTCGAGGACTCGTTATTTATCATAATATTAGTGATGTTATTTAATGATTGGTTTATGATTATTTACACTTCAGATTATTTACCAAGCAGAGTGATATTTCAATTGAAAGCAAATTTACGTCTTTTGATTAACAATTAGGTTGTTCTTCTGTTCAGATGATTCTTTGATTGAGTACACTAGTCTAGTTATAATTATGCACAAAATTTCCCTCAAAATGTCTAGTTTCAGAACTAAAGAAGAAGCGGGTCAATTCATTTCTTAAGTTTAATCGTACATGTTTATTATAAAGTTCAGTAGGGATATATTGGGTATTGTTCTAGAACTATTTTGTGAAGGTTAAAGACATACGCAGGGATCGTTTACAACCAGGTGGTTCACTGTTTCCATCTCAACAAAAATACTGTAATATTCTCGGAAGAAATGTAAAAACCTTTGTTCTTAAATTAGCAGCAGTTAAGTGCTCGCAAATTTAACTTCCCACGTTATCGTAACACGAGATAAAGAATTACTTACGTAATACTGGAGTATGTGTTGAACCTACGACTAGTTAGAATTCTGTATTTAAAAATTACCCGAAGTAAACAATATATCTAATAGATTATTTTTATAGTACATAGGAGTATTATCATAGTAAGTAGGTGAGACGGAAATTCGTCATAAGTTCTTGACATCTTCAATGGAGCATTGATGACTTAAAAAGTGATTAATAAATTATTTTATTACTTTTGTCATCAAGAAACATTTGTTTTTATGGCACCGGTCTCTTCTTTTCACTACAGATTATCCATAATACCTATTGAAGCATAATGTAAAATTTCGCACAGCTTTTAGAACATTATTCAGAATAGGAATGTTTCATCCTCATTATTTAAATCACGACCCTTCATTTATTTTACAACACCTTGGAGAATCAAATCGTTATCGAAAACGAAACTATGATTTTACTATGTATTTTACTACCGTCATTGTCCCACGTGAACACGCCATTCATTCAAGACTGAGATACCTGATACCATATTACGATTATGAAAAAACTAGAAAAGATTTAGATACCTTGTGCTAACTTCTCTAAATTGTTCGACGATAATCCAGTGACTTTGTAGAGATGGTCATGTGGAATCTCCTCCCGCGCCTGGGCCTGGCCTTCCACCTCCACGTCTGTCTTGCTGACCACCATGCTCACTGGAGAATCCGCACGTCCAACTGATAGTTACGAGGTATGACACAACCTGCTAGCATCCTCACGTAACGGTAGTCGCAATGAGATAATATTGGCTTATACCTTGTTATATAGGAGCTGTTCTCGTATCTCTAAAGTTTGCTCGGGGATCAGAGCATTCGATAAACAACCTTCCAGTGTTCCTCCGAGGTATCTTTGGCAAATAACAGCCCATGACAAAAATAGATGTTGCAGCGTGCAAAGGAAAAGTTATAAATACTGATTAAATAATATCATCTGATTTGATTTGTTTGCGAGTTAGTGCGTTTACTGGCATCGATTTACATCGTGTACCTACTTTGGCTCGGTGTAGATTTAAGGCAATGGCTTTTTTTATGGAAACAGCAGGCAAACGAGCTGACGATCCACCTGATGGTAAGTGGTTATCGTCGCCCATGGAAATCAGCAACACCAAAAGCATCACTGGTGCGTTACCGGCCAAGAAAGAGAGAAGAAATAGAAAGAAAGCTTGATTTCATGCTCACTGGATAATGCGAAATCTGGACAAGACGCGGTGACCGCGGTGGGCGTGATGTGATGCTGCGAGGCGTTATCTGTGACGTCAAGGGTAATCAAATATCGATAACCGTTGTATAATGGTTGTATAGTTTGTTAATATCTTACTGTTTTCTTTATTAACACTTTCAACGTCCAATTATATTTCCTGGTGATGATTTGTTAATGTTTTTATTAATATAAATTAAGTTAACGCTTAACTTCAAATAGAGTGCCATTTAATTGACCTCTCATAGCTATCAACTACGTCGAAACAAATTATGGAACAAACTTCTCATATCGATGGTTTCACAATGCTACACATGAGTACCTTCAAGAAGAATGAAGAATGATCAAGTCATTCAAATGTCTATACAAAGTATCCGTAGTCAGTCTACACTAATTATGTCACGACATGTCATGTTTGAGTATGGGACAGTTTCCACACGTTATTTCAGTCACTCTGGGACGTCATGACCTTGACCATCGTCCGTGCATCTCACCAGCTGATAATGAGTCGTTCACCTGCTCCCAGCACCCAGCACAGAGCTAGTCTGCTATACGAGATAACTTCTAGTCGCAGCACAGTGTCACCTCAGCTACATTGTACTTACTATACATTACTCAATATATTTAGATTACATTCAACGATTCAACGTATGCGTGGATCCTCTTTGTATATGAAATTATTGGAAAATAATGGTTGCTATATTTTAGCTTCAACTGATTAGCAGTCTTAGGTACTTCGTAGGTAATTGATGGAACCATGGCCTACTAGGGCTTCAGTGCGGAACTGAGGAATTATAATGGATTACCTAAGTTTGGGAAATATTTTTGATAGCCTCTGTAATGACACAAAGTAAGCAATCTAGGATCCAGTCCTCGAGTCTTCATCGATCATAGTCAATCTTTGACCTCCAAATCTACTTCTTCAAATGACAGGCATTTGGAGGGACTGAGAGAATTTATTTAGGGACTGTATTAATTAATCACAATTGTTTACACCACCACAAGAGAAACACCACCTTTTGAACGACTGATACGATATTTTAAGACCCTAGATGGTATAAAAATATTGGTATTAGAAAAAATGTGCCTGAGAAAATGTACAACTGATGACAGATTTCCACTTGACATAGAAAACAGTAATCAAGGCTGGCAATGCTCTGATTTGGACTTTGTACCCCCTTTTCCAATGGAATAAACTTTGGACTGAGGAGCAAAGTCCATTGCGTTAGGGTTGGCAACTAGTAACTTACACGAGGCTGCCAAATGATTAACTACTAGCGCCGTTGATACTGAAACTGAATGCCGAACGAAGTGTTCCGGAATCGATCTCTGATTTATAAATTACGGCAAATTTCAGGACATTAAAATAGAGTAACAAAATTGTAACATGTGGTGTATTCAATAAAAGACGGACAATCGCAGAATGAGGTTTATTATAATGCAGTGGGTTATAACTTGTATAAGAGGGTTAGATGAAAACAAAATAATTTATATCTACCTCCTTAATACACAACATAACCTTTTTAAATTCAGACTGCCCTGATATCCCTGGTATACCTGCAAGGTATACATGCAACTTACAAACTAGCATATCCACAAAAGATTAATTATTATGTTTGTTTGAATAAATTGTCCTTTATTATTTTTGAAGGAAACTTTGAATTTTTACATTCCAAAATACTCCTACCCAATTAAATTAAGAAAAAGTGAATTATTATTCTTGTTGTCTCCTACGTGTTCAGTATGCAGAAATAGGAATTGTGATTTCTGAATCAATTTTCAGTCATTGACAAAAATCAACAGCAGAAGAAAAATAGGTGAACTACGACTAACCCTTATACATTTTATTAGCGTTTCTCATACCTTCTCAACACTGGACATGAAGTAAAACACGGGGAATGCTCATAATGAAGACAAAAGCTCTAATACAAGATTTTAAATTTAACTCATCGTGGACTGAACACATTTTTCAAAAGTTTCTCCGCGCCACCGCAGTTCATCCGTGACCACGATCCATGCAACTGGGTCGAAATATCGGAATACATAATCTAAATTTTACTAACAAAAAATAACCGACTTCAAAGTCTCAAAAACTACTTTTCAGATCTCGTTCAAATTTATGTGGGACCACATGACAAGCACCTGCTTTCGATTAAAAAAAGAATAATCGAAATCGGTTGGCGTGATATTGAGTTATTCGTCAATTTGTCGCGCACATCTTAACACAAATTTACGACTTATGTGGTTTTCTCATGGATGCCATTGTCGGATCTCAAAAAAATTTATGTGGGACCACATGACAGCCACCAGCTTTCGATTAAAAAAACAATCATCAAAATCGGTTCGCCC
Source organism: Thymelicus acteon (assembly GCA_951805285.1). Classification (NCBI taxonomy): domain Eukaryota; kingdom Metazoa; phylum Arthropoda; class Insecta; order Lepidoptera; family Hesperiidae; genus Thymelicus; species Thymelicus acteon. The sequence goes on from OX638223.1 coordinate 18,933,500, forward strand.
AGTCCAAAGTTCTGAGGTAACAAACATAAAAAAAATACAGTCGAATTGAGAACCTCCTCCTTTTTTTGAAGTCGGTTAAAAATAAATATCGTGAGTACTCGTATTATAGTAAAAAGCCCTAATGTTGCACAGCCCTACAGATAAAGCAGTACATTCATGATCATGAGGCGAGGGAAGACGGCTAAGTGTTAATTGAAAGCCATCACGCGGGGCCCACGTGGCCGCACCATTTTGTGGCACCAGGAGTATGATTAGCCTTCACCGTGGGAGCTGCTGACGTCACCGATGGCACTGGTGTCACGTTGTTGCTGGTCTGGTCAAACCGATTGATTAAATTTGATTGAAAGCATAAATACAAGATCCAACGTATGATTGAAACTACGAGTATTTATGTGACGCGACGTCTTTTTTCGCGGACGATTATAAGGTGGATTGAGCGGCACTAGAACATGTGCGCTTCTGAAAGTATACAGACAGTCGCATCGCTGTTATTATATGAATAGATGCCAACCTAAAATCCCCATTCAGAAGATCCCACTGGTGGGAATTTTCACGATCATTGTTGTCACAATAATATGTTCTAATTCCTATGACTGTCGGAACCTAACTCTCCCTAATTGTAGAATAAAATTCTATGTGAGTTACTCAAACAACCCTTTAATATGGGTTATACCCGCGAGTAAAACCCCATTATGTAACGGGATTTTTCCCCCTAAATAGTAATTTGTACTCCTAACGCCCTTAGTGATGGTGGTACCACTACGAATAACACACCACACCTTGGGACACAAAGATAAATCCAAAAATACATTTCGCCATGAACTGACCTTCCTGGCGAATTTAATCAGAGGAAACGATGGGCTCGGTGGGCACCAAGCACCAGGGTTGGCGACTGCGATAATTTTATTTATATCTACTTTATTTAATCATAATTAATTTATTTTCTTGTTATTCCTTCATAAAAAGGCCGTAAAAGCTTCTTTAACTAGCTTCACTGTACAAAATATTTGTATTATACGTAAGTAGCAAGTGTAACGTTTTGTAAAATTTTAAGTCTAATGAAAACCTGTCGTGTCAAAGAGCCAGAAATAAGGCCGATTTCCCATTTCTTCTTCTTCCTATTTGGCTGATAACGCATTCATATAGATGTTACCGATGTCCACAGGAGACGCTTTGACAATCAATTAGATGGGCCGTCTATTCGTGCTTAATATTAATCTGACAAAAAATATACATATAACTTTCATCTGAATGTAAATTAACATTAATGTGAGTACGAGAGCCCGAAACTTTCAGACACTTTCAGCTAGCAACCCTAGCGATCTGTCCCCATAAGCCGCGCTCACGGTAATGGCGCGGGCGAGTCAACAGCCCGTGTGTACTCGTCATTACGACTCACCTTGCGCTGTGTACACACGTCACCATAGTCGCGGTGGCGAAGGTCAGCGTTATGGGGGATGGTTGATACAGCGTTGCAGGTAGATACTGCCCGGATTCATATCTGCGAACATATGATTAAATAACGTATAGACCAGTTATAGCACTTCATGGTTTTTGTGTCGCGTGCCACACACCGCGATCTGGAATAAGATCTATATCTTATTCCGGGATAACAAGTACCCTATGGTACTTGCTACTGTGTTTCCCGGGATAACAAGAACCATAGGGTATTTGTTACGGCGCCGCGGCGGGCAAAGCGCTAGTATGAAACGTGGTTAACCCGACTCGGCTTCAGTCATCGTAAGCGGGAGTTGGGAGTTCGATTGATGCCCGTTAGTGATAGAATTCCTTCGGTTTCGCTGATTCTTCGGATTACTTGTACTTGGGTTACTAGCGTCGATAAAACTGTTGTCGTCGACTGAAATTTTCTTGACATGTTCGAAAGCTCTGACAGAAAAACCGGCTGAATTTGAAATAAAGACAAAATATGTACAAAAATATCATTTTTGTAATTACCTCGTATTACATAATAAATACAAAATATAACGGTTACTAGATAAAATAAAGTGTCAGGAAATTTCAGGGAAAACATTTTCGGATCTACCGTAATGTGTTCAAGCCAAAACCAATAAAATCAAATTTGTCCGCATGCAGTTTCTTAATACTTTGTATGAACCAAAAAACTTATTAGAAGCGTTTGTCACTTAGTAACGGTAGAAATATATTAACTGCTGGCGCTGTATTGGTTGCTACGTAGAACTCTGTAGATCTGTGTAGAACTTCAGTAACGGACAGTATAGATGATGGCTAAACAGATGGCTAAACTACTGTCTGCACGTCTGTATAATGTGTATGGATTGTGTAAACAATGAAGTTGACATCGCCTGTGTTGTAGACTTGTCAAATCGATCACAGTACGGACACGCAGGTACTTGGCCGGAATCGAATCTTACCCACGTCCCACGAAGTAATGACGAATTAGTAGTGATGAGACGTGGCGTATCGATTTATTGTTGACAATATTTATTATCTATTTACTACTAGAATAAAAACAAACTTATACATTTTATTCAACGTACTACGTTTTGGTGTATATTAGCCCTAAATAAAATTTTTATATTACTCATTAAGAGATGTTAATTGATCCCTAAGGAATATAGATAGATGTGATAATGTTTCCTTTCAGATTTTAAATACCAACGAGTATTCCTTACGGACCAACGGGTTCGAGTTCGATAGTTCAGAATCGCCTGATAAACCATTAGAGAATAGGTATTAAAAATATAATTACAGTGGTCGATGATAAACAGTCATGATTACTATAATTTACAATTGAACAATATGTTTATATCCCTGTTGGTATTCATGTATTTATAATTACATTAATTTATATACAGGGTGGAAAATTTTTACTGAAAGGAACCATTCCTTTATTTTCACAAATAAGTAAAACTGCATTCAAATTTCAAAGATTTTTGATAAATCACCAGCTTGACGGAGTCGAACCTGTAAAATGTGAAAAATAAAACAACCTGTATTTTATGATACCAATCGAAAGGGTCATTCGCAAGGATCAATTTTTTTAAATAAATTATCTTAAATTAAACGAAGAGCAAGAAAAATATGACTTGGTTGAAAATTTTTATTTGTATTTATTCATTGACATGATTCTTTCTCATTAGACTAAGATTAAAATAAAAATATTGCTTGATATCTAAATTAGTCTTTAATAAATCGTTACCAGATATTTTTAATTTAGTAAAATAACACTTAACAAATTAAATAATGAGATGTACTTACTGAATAATTGCACCTACGTAGAAAATAATAATTTGCACAAGAGCAAATTAAGAATTATAATAATATGAATTTTCTGTTACTTTTCTTTTCAGGATATTAACAACAAGATAACTTTTCTAACCATCTGAAATATGCAAACGTAACTTGGATATTTAATATTTATTAGGCAGTAGGAGTACAACAAAAGCAAACAGATTTTACAATATTGCAATGGATTCCTTTGGTTTTGTAAGGAAAAAAATAATCTCTGAGATTTAAGCATTTTTTGAATTCAGGATCTTTGTGAAATATGGTTCATAAAAAGCCAGTTTTAACGAGACGATTCTTAATTAGTTTTATGTTTTAAAATATTGGAGCATTTGTAAGTTGTTTTCGTTTAACTTCGCTACATCTGCTTGGTATAATATTATGCTGAAATTAAACTTTTTAGTGAATAAAATTGCTCTCGTTATATGCGTACAATTTTATGTTTACATGAATATTTGATTCACGGTTACTTTAAACAGTGAAAGGCAAATGTGATCCAATAATTTCAAACGTATCAAGTTTATTTTAATTCTTCACAGTTAATTAACCCGAGCACTATTATCAATCTATGTCTTGCGTTTGTTAATTCGAATACATTGCGTTGTAAATGAAACATTCAGCTCGCTAATCTTGATAAATTTATTTGTGCAATATCGTGACAGGATTAATGTCAATCTCCAACGATGATGACATTGGAGCGTAATGCGATACGAAGACAACCTGTCAGCGCTTGGGATGTAGAATGATGTATTCCAAATCCCTTATTACGCGAATGTATGGGCATATTGGGCATACACCCAATTTAAAACAAATTTTGTTTCAAGATTGTCCTAGTGGGAAGCTCAAAAGATATAATTCGGCGAATGAGCATGGTTTAGTAAAATTGTGATATTGTGCTTTGTAATCATTTTATATTATTATATTTCAAAGATACTTTTTTTACTGTACTTCGATCATGAATCGAACCCATACACAGCCAGGTCTAACTAGCAAATCTTCTGGCTAGCTGGTCGTATCTAAATTCTTTACTTGCACTGGACAATCGATGTCGACAATAGCCGTGTCACGTGCATCCCAACCCGCGCTCGTATCGATACCTCCCGGTTCCCTACAGCTACCCTCCCTACGACAGTAGATGTTTGTCACTCGGTCGCGCCGCACGCCACCCATGTCGCCCTGGTACCGCGCGCGCGTCAAACTCAAGCTTTGAAACAAATGGGATAAAAAGTTAATACCGAATAAATCAAGACTTAATTAGTAAATTAAGAAGTGCTTGTGATAAAGCGGTGGCTGGTTAGTGTGATATTAGTCTAAGTTAGTTGTAAGTCTAGACTACGTGGTAGATAGTGCCCCATGAGCATGGAGGAGCAACCAGGTGAGGAGAATTTTGTATAATTTTTTTTAACTCTAATAAAATTATTTGTGGTATGTTTATTACAAAGACTACAAAGTATATCGATTTGGAGATTAATCAAGTTCCATTATTTTGAGAGAGGGGTAAAGTTAAAGTTAGCTAACAATAAGTAGTTGGCGGACGTAGCCACCAGTTGCGCTCGTAGTGCTACGACGACGTCTCCGGTGAATCGTGCGGGTTGCGGGCCGCAGGCTTTGACACCCGCGTCGCGTAGACCCTCAGCCTTAAGCTCTGAGCCTCAACTGGAGATGTTTTATATCCCGGATCACCAAAATATCTAAATGTTTGAATCCCATTAATAATATTATAGGTAAAGGTGAACTACTGAACGGATTTTCACACAGACCTGTATACCTAGAGTAGATGGGGCAAGTTCATACATTTCACGTGGGACAACTAGGATTTGAAATCCTATTTAAGCGCCGTGTCATTTAGTCAGCCTTTCATTGCTATTGGCAACAGATGTCAACTGAAATAACGAAAAATGCCTGATTTTAATGTTATGAACTGTAAAAAATCTACAAATATAGTAAGGAAAGATAAATAAAACATTTTCATTCATCGCTAAGTAATTTCGTTATAAAATTGTGTTCCTATCTATTTAAAATAAATTAATTTAATGTTTCTTGTGCTTTTACCATGTTTTACAATGACGAGCAATTAATGAGTATGCACTACATACTTACACAATACATTGCTCATTTTGGTCACAATTTTAGGGCTTCTTTGTTGGAACACGCAATGAAAGTACAACAATCGTTACTATCAATCGTTGCTAAGCAACGCTTTACTTCGTAGTACTGTCAATATTGTCGTTTTTCGGTCAAATATAGTATATAGTGTTTTTTATTTACCCAGTCTTGTCTCAATTCTAATCGATTTTGAGAACCGACGAATAATTCTATTCTCATAGATATATATTTATAAAAAAAAAATATTCCAAAGATAACTGTAATTTTTTTATAGTTTCGTCATATCTGTTGGCCCGTCCGCGTCCGTCCGTCCATTCGCAACATAGTGCTGAGAACCTAAGAGCTAGAAAGGTGTAATTTGGCATGGTTGTACATATTTATTAAAACTACAAAGTAGTAGAATAAAAACTGATCTATTTGTTTATATTTTTGAAACGTGTTTATAATTATTGTAATATTAATAATAATTTAATATTCAAATTCAAAATCATTTATTCATATAGGTATCATTGATACACTTATGCACGTCATTTTTTTAATTAACCAGCTTTTCGCAAAGGTGCTTTGTCATGGAGGAGAAGAAAAGCCGTAAAGAAACTCCTCAGCACATCTTTTAAAAATAAAAATACATTTGTATATTTATTACAAAAAATATCACTAGCTTGTACGGAACTGGTTGCAGAGCTGGTCATTTCCATGCGTCCTTGTCATTTAAGTACTCATCTACAGTATAGTAACCTTGGCCTAAAAGTTGAGATTTTACATGTTTCTTAAACAATTCCACTGGCAAGTCACGCATTAACTTCGGGATTTTATTATAGAACTGTACACCAAGCCCCATAAAAGATCGCTGCACTTTAGACAGACGGTAAGATGGCGTTACTAATTCGTGCATTACCCCAATGATATATGAAAACATTAACAAAATAAAATTATTTATTTGGTTTTATTCAGCACTGTCCTATACAATAACAACCAACCAGACTGATTATAATCCGTTATCGATATCGAGAATCGGTTTCGTATCGATATTGCTAGGATGAGGTATATCAATCACTAAAATATTCTTGTGACAAAACATTGTGTCAAAAAAAGTGACACGATTGGTTTTCATACAATTCGAGGTACATGCGCCGTCTACTCTATATATGTCTGTGGATTTTCATGAATTTTAGTCCACAAGTCGATCATGATATGGAATAAGAAATACTTATTATCTCGAAAACGTGGACACAGCCGCAAAATACTTTACAATGCATTTAAGTATTGTTTGAACAATGGGTTCTTTTGAGGTTCTGAACCTTCTCATGACCGTCGGAAGCCCGTAGAGGGCACGTGGGCGATGAAAATTCACAATACCCGTGCGTTTCCCAATAATAAAATACCATAAGATCCTGCGTTGCGTAAACATTTTCTTTCCAGTGTAACACGAAATGTTCTTGTTAGTTCATTGGGGTTGTAAATAACAAATAGAACAGTTTGAGGCAAACATTTTCGCAATTGTTGGCCTTTAAGGTTAAGCAAATCTTTTTAATCAATCCCATTACTTGTCAGAGAGAAAGAAACATTTATTTTCTCATGAAATACATATAACATGGTACAAGGTTATCACAAAAAAAACTACTACTATTGATTTGTTCATCTACATCCATATACTTAATTATGAACAGATCGCATTTACCACTAATTCGATCAATTCTGAGCGCTGTACATCCAGAAGATACTCGATGTTCTTACTTTATCAAGATTTGTTTATTTGAAGTTAGTATTATGTTTTTGAAAATTTAATTTAAGCTTTTCATGTCAAGTCTGTATCATTATTATTATGAATTTAATAATAATAATATGGTAAAGATATCTTAACAAGTAGTACTGTATGCCGCGCCCAGTGAATAATTTTACGTTTGCTTATTAACAAAAGTGGTTTCGTGGTTGTTTTTATTAACGTGTGTGACCTTGCAGGGTTGCTCACGGGCTTGCTTGTCTTTTGTTCCCCACAACCACACGTAACAATACATTTAAATATAACTGAGAAATCACAAATCTGGGAAAAAATATTTTATCTTTCACGGAACTTGCCTGTGTAGGATTGATTGCCTCGTTTGCCTCGTCTGCCTCTTCTGCCTCTTCTGCCTCGTCTGCCTCGTTTGCCTCGTCTGCCTCGCCTGCCTCGCTTGTCCTCACACAAACTAACTTAAAGTAACTATTCTGGTGAAACAAGTTGCGCACTGAATTGTCCAATGATATTATTAAAGTAAAAAAATCATTAGTAACTGATATTATCATTTATCACTGCAACCAAGCGGGGAATATAAATGTTAGCTTTTTAGCGACAGGTATTCATGAACATATTTCTGGATTATTAATTGTTGTTGTACTTCTTAATGAACAGTAAATCGGTGGCCTGAACGACTTGACAGATTTAGGTCGCGATGTAAGATACCTTCTATTCTACCTACCTGCATTATGTTATGTCGAAGCAAAGCAACAATCCATAATTGTCCCACTGCTGGACTCGGGGTCTCCACTCACAATGTGAGGGTACAGGCCATAGTCTACCACGCTGGTCAAGTGCAGATTGGTAGACTTCACACAACTTTGAGAACTTTATGGAGAACTCTCCGGTGTGCAGGTTTCCTCGCGATGTTTTCCTTCACCGAAACAAATGATTATTAACTTCTAATAAGCACATAAAATTTGAAAATTAGAGGTGAGTGCTAGGATTTGAACTCGGACCCCTCCGTTCAGGAGACTACGTTCTAACCGCTAGGCTACCACTGTTTATGTCGATGCGATGACGGTTAACGATGTAAATATCAACATTTTAAGTCCTAGCTAGCTCCACGTGGATTCTTGTTTTAACACAATTATTAATATAAGATTTACGTTAAAGATCGCAACGTTACAAATTGTACATGACGTAAATACGCGTAAATAACGCGTTGTTTAGCGCCATCGTACTGTTCGCTGGACTTTTACGAGTGTATTTTTAGGAAGGAAACATGTTGCCTCGCTGAGAATGAGTTAGTGCACCGCGTCGTGTGATGTGACAGTAGCGGGAACAGCTGCGAGTTCCCTCTCTGTGTTTAGGAACACACGGGCGGCATCTTCAATAGTTTTACTTTCGTTTGTCTATACATAGATACTTACAAGTTTCACTGGTGTAGCGTGCTCGTAGAGGCAAGCTTTTAATGTACATGGACTAGGGTGCCCAACGAGCAAGGGAACTTGAGATGAACTCGGGTTCAAGAATGGATAGAGTTTTTTTCTTAAGACTCCGCTGTCCATCCGTCTGTTTGTCACAGGGCTTTGACCGTAATCCCACAATGTTATAAATGTGAAAGTTTGTTAGGATTTTTGTCACTGTTTCACACAAAAACTGCTAAGCGGATTTTCATGAAAATTAGCATACAGGTAGATTATGATCTGGAATAAGATATAGGGTACTTAGTATCCCAGAAAACGCGGACAAAGCCGTCGGCAGAGCGCTAATATTACATAGATTCGACCCTCGTCGGGGCACGAGCAAGGGAACTTGGCATGAACTTGAGTTCAAAAGTGGATGGAATATTTTTGTTCAGTCTCCGCTGCCCGCTCGTCCTTCTGTGCGTCTGTCACATGGATTTGGTAGCGTACATTACATGTATGTTTTTGTAACTACACTAATATATGTAATTTCTATGATACAATACAATCATTTAAACGTATTAAGCTCCATTATGCTGTGGAAGTTGTCTCGCTTTATCTCGCGCCATAACTCACGATCGTTGACAGCAGCAGATTATGTGAACATAATATTGAAAAATTGCTGTTTAATACCATTTAAATATATTATACTACGTATTTTATTATTTTCGTGTTTTTTATTTTGATTGTTTAGGGTTCACGTTAAGGGTATCACGAAGCTGCTCCACTGTAGAATGACGTTAGGTCAAAACACCCAGGAACACGTGCAAAAGGGGGCCAAGATCAAGTTGTACCAACAGTGTTAGTCCTGGGGTGTCTGGCAACCTTTTTTTTTGTGGGCGCCAAGATTACAATGTTAGCGAAGTAGATAAAGAGGCGCTGGCCTCTAAACAGGCCGTATTAAGCTACCTATCCTGGAGGGTGCAGGGCGCTGTAGTCATTAAATCAGTTTCCTTCGGACTTGGAAAAGACACGGAAATCGGACGCCCCATATATTAATAAAAATGATGGCATCCATAATTGGCGGACTAGTTAAAGGTCTTACGTTACCCTCCCGTCTCTGACATGGCCTAAACATTGCCATCTTACAAACATAACACACCTTACCTTATAAATACGAGAATGATAGCTTAATGTTACCTTCGAATCACGGAACCGTTATAGAACTAAGTACTTACCTATCTGCAGAGGAAACTTTTTTTTTCTTAAGCTAACTTAACTAACAATAAGTCGCTGCAAATATTTAACATGCTTTACTTTAGTGACCTTCCGTAATAAAGAAATTCATATCACAAACAATAAAATCTAAATATAAACATGTCTAGTAAAAACATCAATCAATACGGGTCAGCCGCCGCTCGTCCGTCGCGACCCAAAAGTTACGAAAACATCGCGTCACATGTTGACATAACGTCGGTAACAGTGACTAATATAATAATTGGTAACTATTCATTATTAATAATAACAAAACGCAGCGGAGAAAGTTGAGTGACCCAGTAACGTTTAGATAGGACGTGATACAAGGGACAGCTGATAAATTTATTATACTTTTGAATTAATTGAAATAGGAATCATTACTTTTTTTATTAAAACATTAACAGCTTATAACATATTGCTGACTGTGTCTGACTGAAGTAGATTGTTTCATGTAATTTGTATTTTAGTTCATATAAGCGGCCGTAGCAAGCCCTAGTAGGTCGTTACTATTCTAATGAGAAGCGACCGATAAGTGACTGCTAGCGGCAAAATATCTGGTGCGCTTCTGTGCTTTGGAGAGCACGTTGATTTATTATCTTGATTGTTAACATTAGATACATAGCTAAGCAGTTTTAGACTTACTTCGACCGGCATACATTTGGTTGGGTCTTACCCACTTCATCACTCCGCATTTCAGCGTGGAATGCTCTGAGTATGCTGTGGGCCTCTTGGGTTACAAATAAATACCCTGCATTGGAGCCTGGTTGCTTTGCCTCCAACCTATTGGAAAATCACCGTTGAAAATTTCAATAAAAAAATAATGAGAGGTGTCAAGGGACACCCGGATGGAACGAAGTTCCTTGCAGTCAGTACTAGGATAGCAAAAACATGCAGCAAGTGTGCCAAAACAAATCTGGGGTATTAAATTTCTCATCGGATTTGTTCACCTAGTAGCAATTAATTAAAGCGAGTAGGTACTAGGCGACCAGAAGTCTTCGATGTTGCGACATCAGTGACATCGTACATGCCACAGTATGTACTATCTTATTCACTCTTCGGTATTTAGCATAAGCACAACAGGGACGTCCATATCACGATCGTGCACATTAAGCTATTATTGCCTGCATGTTTTTGCTATCCTAGTACTATAACGACGGCAAAAAGTGTCGTTACAACTTTTCCTCTTAATTTTTTCCGTCTAGCCCCCTTTCGCAACGCGCGATAAGGAACTTCGTTCCAAAAGAAATCAAGTGGACCATATTTAAAACAGTCAGGGAACCATAAAAATCCCACACAGTGCAGATCCAAATATGTTAAACCAAATAAAAATATACGTTCAATATTTGCTTCCAGTTAAATTCCATTATAAAACAAACTGATGTTCGTTTTAGTGTGTTTAGGCCAAGTTGGAATGAGCGCTGTTTAGCACCACCATATGTGGACGACGTGCTAATTTGATGTTACATAAAGTTAATCTAAATCCTCTTCAGGGTATGCGTAATTCAAATTACTTGAAATAATGCTTCACACTCATAGCCTCCCACTAGGATTCCCTGTGTCGAGGATGCCATGGACAACACACACAGACAAGAACTAACATATCCAGACTGAGACCAGATTTTAAATTTAAAATTTCTGCCTCGCTGGGAATCGAACCCAGGACCGTTGGCACGATTGTCAGGCATGGTGGTCACGCCATAAGGGAAGTCACATGAAGTACCTGGATTGCTTTTTGTTGCAGCTCAGTTTGCGTGAGTTTACTTTTCCCATGCATACTTTCAATATATGTAAATCTTCAGCTACATTTGATTTAATATTAATTTTGTAATTAAAAAATGTTCAACTAAATACAATTTTTTTCATATTTCATATTTTGGGTAGGTAGGAGTAAAATTTCTTAAACTAGTCATATACGACAAGATAAAATTTATTTTTAATCAAAAGTACTAATTAAATGTCTTTCCATAAAATTTTAATTAACTTTCAACTACACAAATTTCGGACTATCATATAAACTTCCATCGTTTATTTACCCCTTTAGCAGTGATATTATCATTAGGCATAAAATATCTTTGCCCTTTGAGATATAATTATATTCCTGTGCTCTGTTTTGTTGGATGCCCTGTGTTTCAGCCATGCTACTACGTCCAGGTTAATTATCAGGTTAACCTGCTATAACCTATCCATACTTAGATGGCTGTACACATGAATGGGCAGGATAAGCTACCAGCGAGGACAATGTAAAAACCATAAATGTGTAAAGAATGTTATCATGTGTAAGCTTGTTGTAAATTTTCTGTCCATTCACGATGAGGTGTTGACCAGTTCGCAGCGATCTCCTCTTTCTATCGGACAGCTTATTAGATAGATAAGGACGATTTGTGTTTTAGATACGACATAAATGACGATGCAATTCACCTTGTATGGTTTGGGTACCTCTCGAAGCTACGTTGGAATTTGCGTATCGATGAAAGTTCATACATGAACCTCTTTTATTGCCGATAAGATATATTATTGTTGCTGCAATGACGAACGTTTTATTACACAAAGATTGTACCTAATGTGCAACTTCGATCGTGATCTTTAGCACTTCCCTACTCTGCAGTTGACGTGTCTGTATCGATTGTTATCGTTAGATGGAAATGGAATTCAGGTCTCAGTTTCAAGACCCGTATCCCGCAAATTAGGTAGGTTTCTAGCAAGTTTTAACTATGTCACAATTATTGCACAATGCTCATACTAAGAGGTAAGTTATGTGAAACTGATATACCTACTTAGGTCGACACTCTCACTTAAATATGAGATCTAAGGAGCACAATGCACTACTAAAAGCTTCGACACTACGTCATCGAGCATTTTCTACTCTTCTCCTATTTCCTACGACATAAAGGCGACATACAACTCGAAGGGTTGTCACTAATTACTGTTCTCTAATTTATTTTATCAATTAATACACTGATTCCGGTATTCATTTTATTTTATGTCATTTTATCTACCGACGTATTTGATTATGAACTTACGAAAAGAAATATATTTTTATAATATGTATTTATTTTATTACAAGTTTGTACTCAGACGACTGTTGTACCGTTATATTTTAAACATTTCTATAAGAAAGCTATGTCTGCTATAAGGACACACTATAGATTTCATTTGTAACGAACAATCCTAATTGTTGTACTCGTATTTTGTATCAATATATCGGATCCAAGTTAGTCAGTCCCACCGTGACCATATGATCAATATAATAATTATATTATATCGGTATAAAAACTTAATAGTAGGTACCTAGCTGTAAACAGTTAAAAAGGGTGTGGTGTATCAGCCCTACGGCGCTAGACGAGCCCCGGGACGTCGCGCCAGTCACGTCCAGACGTCACGTTGTGTCACCGCAATGTGTCACAATATACAATACATCATATCCTTTAGTATGTTCCAGATAATACACGTTTTATGTATTGTCGAGAATCACCGTTGCGTAATTATCGTTGACACCTAATTCTTTGGTTTAGAGTCAACTGAACATCAGCGTAGCCAGCCACGGGTTCAGGGTGGGGCAGCAGTCTAAAATAATATGTAACTTTATGTTTTGATCGCATTTTTTTGTGTCTACTGACGACTGTCGAGTGTAAACTTTCTTACAGATATTAGGTATTGTAGTTACCTAGTACCTAGATAATTAAGTTTTTTAAGTTTGATTAGGTACCTTACAGGCTTACAGGTCAGAGCCAGGGCGGGCTGAGAGCCCCACCCTGCCCCACCGTGGCTACGCCCATACCACTGAAAGCTGTTAGCGCCGCCTCTTCTGCAGAGTTTTTGCTTCCTTCTGTCTTTAACTCTTCGGGTTCGGCTTTGTTAATCCCACCCAAGCTAATCGCCAAGGAACTTAAAATGCACCATATCAAATCACTTATAATTCGAACCGTAATATCGAAGCTTTAAAAGCTCGCTGAGTAGCTTATTCTTGAACGTAGACGTAAAAGCTTTTCACCAACTTGTTTAAACTCATCGAAACTCGACGAAGGCAGGACAGATCTGGTTCGTTCGATCTTAATTGGCGTGCATCAAGTAAGCTCCCAGCGGCCAGAGCGGTCTCACGGAACTCCAACAGGCCACTTATCGATGGCCTGTTCGAACTGGACCGAACTGGTTTTATCCAAAAACTTGTAGTTTAGCGTGCGATTAGCCCAGCCACAATTAATGTTGATTGGTGTTGATACAACGGAGATAACTTGAGATAAAACGGACCGCGGACATAATGATCTGTACTGCCACTCCACGCCATTATTGCAATTGTTTTCTTCAAACATGATTGATGAGTAGCCTTGATTGTTCAGAATTCGTATGGTATACGAGGTTAAAATAATTAAACCTTTCATTGCTTTTAGTCAAATTGGTAATTAGTTATTGTAGGCTCATAAGCTCATAAGCTCAGTGAAGCATATTGAGTGCGGTAACTTATAAAATAATGATAAGAATTTAAGATTAAGCACACATAAATAAAATTACCCAAAGAGTTATTGTTTCCTGTTGAGAAATATGAAGGTTCAATAAATCTTTCTCTTTCTTTTTTTTATAATAAGAAACTCTCAGTATGTTCGTACTTTCTACTTTTCAATTATTATAAATTATTATAATCAATAGGATACGGCTGAACTCTGAAAATGAAGCATTTGGGATCTTCCTTTAACCTTGAGTCTGTATGATATCTGATGCTGTAACCTGCTAAACAATGGACGCTGAGGTGTGAACGGTCACTCCTGTTGGAGTTAGCTGGGCTGTTTGCCTCCCAGCTTAAATCCAGTGGTACTCATTTTTAGTGGTACCTAGAGTATTTTTACCTGCTTGGGTAGCTGAGTTCTGTAGAAGCTTTCTTCTTGGCCAGAAACAGTGAGCCTTTTGATGGCGACGCTGACCGATTAAGTATTTCGGATAATCACAAATTGCTGTATCGTACCTTTTACAACAATCTTGCAGAAGAAGTGACTATTAAAACCTATTGAATGTAGACTGTTTATGAAATTTAAGTGCCATTTAGAAGACAAGATATCGCACATCGAAGTTTGAACAATGAAATCATATTCCGGGAACCTGCTGATAGAGTGCGTGTGATCTGGTACAGGAATAGGTCGTCGTCGTAGACATAACATTTCATCTCGTTTTGGATTGTTGCCCTGTGGCCTGGCCGTCTCCATCAAAACTATTCACGAAATTTGGTAATTACATAGCTGGTGTTCGTTTTTATTAATTTACTTCAGACTAATTTGTTAAAACTTGAAGGTTCATTCAGGCTTAGGTAGAATTTTAAGAAAAAAAAGTTTATTTAAAAGTTTTGCTTTATTATTACTTATAAGTGGGTTAAGGTTAAGCTTTCATAGACCACAGTGACCAAAATCAATTAATGGCTTCAATAGCTGGATTCATTGTAAGTACCCTTATCTGGTCCCCATTATTTGCCAATGTGAAATGAAGCGTAGAACGTCTTAGTTGCTTAGTGTAAAACTTCTGCAAAGATATTGTCCTGGACTCGCACAGAATATGGAAGGATGTTTCCTCTGCCTCGCTGCGAAACCTGCATGTTGCTGTGTTGCTAACACCTAAGACGTAGGTGTAATTTTAGCCTGCAATATCCAATGAGCAACCTGAACAGTAACTTCCCATCTCCTTCTTCGTCGACAGGTAATGTAAAGAGAACTTACGCACATTAATTTTTGCAAGTAGGTTTCGCTAACATCGCTTATCTCTAACGACAGATTGCTTCCGGTAGAACCGAACGGCCTCAAGTCCCAGAATAGCGCCAACACTGCCAACCGATGAATGGTGCCCCTGACTGACTACACCTTGTATTGGCACATTTGGCACATGCGTTAAATTGTCGCAACGCACTTTTTCTTCCGCGTTTTACAGGAAAATTCAGTCAGAAATGATTTTCATGCACCAAGCTTAACATACTACCTATTTAACCAAATATCTGAAATGACCAGATATCTGAAAAACCGGGCAAGTGCGTGTCAGGCCACGCGCAATGTAGGGTTCTGAGGTAAAAGTTTATATATTACTCATTAACTACATATGCGAACATAGCCGTGATAGTTTTCCTAGTAAATTCATCATATAACCTATTTTTGAGAATTTTTTCACTTGCCCAACTCCAACTTTTTAGCCGGCAGGGGGGGACACTTGACTCTAACCAAAATTAGCACTTTGAAGCCAAATATTTCACAAACAGACCCTTAATTTTAAAAATGGTCTAAGATGATCCATAATATTTTTGGAAGACCTTTTCAACGATACCCCACACTATAAGGTACGCGACGAATAAAAAAGTCATCCTCACGTTACCTCTTGGGGAGGTACCCTGAAAATCAATGTTTTTCAATTATTTATTATACAATTCTGGAGTTTTAATAAATAATTATATGCTAAGTGTATTGATGCAAATTACTGTGACGTCATTAACTATACAAGTATACATGTATGTCACATAAAAGCGGTAACAAACTGAATCACGCAATAGATTTTCGCCATTTTGCTTTTCATATTTTAATAAGTTCTTTACAAGCATTGTTACAATGCATTGTTATTTTGGTGGCATGCCTGCTTGCGTACAGAAACTATTGTTATATTATAATATCCATCAGAGCTCTCCTTCGATAGGTTATATATAAATTAAACATTAAATAAACATTTGTGTAGCACACACAATTAAATATGATGAAGTGTTCAACTGTTCATGCTGTAATCGGTTCCAAACAGAACCGATTCAGACTGAATATTGTCAATTTGAATACGCGTTTTACGAACAATTATTGAATTTCGATTTCGCTGGCTCTATCTGGTTTCAGTTTTAACACAAGCTCGAATTTTCTCACGTCACAGACCGTCTCAATCATGGACATCTGAATCTCTTTTATTTACTGTAAAAATACATTTTAAACCTTCGTTCAGCATATTTCTGATATCTGTAGTGGAATCTTTATTTTTTGCTCATTCTGTCTTAATAAATAATTTTGTCTGAATTAAATATTCTCGACAGAGATAATGATAACAAAATTTATCGTTTATTTATTCGCGGAAAGAAAACAAAAAGTTGAAATAATTCTTGTTTGTAATATTTATTCCAGTTATTTTTGCGCGTCGGCGGCGTAATAGCGTTTACCTTTCAATAATAACATCAAAGAGATGGATTTCCGCAACAGATAAGTTTTCCTATCTCTGCTATATCTCCGTTACAACAGTGATTTGGAACAAACACGCAAGTTGCGGGTGAGTTGTGTTGATGGTTCTGTTGTAGGTCAGTTATTTCGAGCAGTCGCAGCTCTTTGTCAATGTCGCCAGCTGGTCTAGGTCGTCAGCTGACCGAGTTCACTGAACCTTTGTCAAATGTTTGGGGATGACTTACTACGTCCCTTCCTTGTTGGGTCAAATATGTGGCACAGGTGGATCACTGAAACCAGAGTTGTCTAATATCCTTCTTCTTTTATTGACGAGCGAAGCGGAATGTTACATAAAGAATGAAAGAAAAACTTTTTAATTAAGATACCTACAACAAAATAATAATTTTAAATCATTGAATAAGATTTCGATTTTATTTACATGTTGCGTGCACTTAGAAAATTAATGCATGCATACTTTTATGAAAATTCTTCAATTCATCGTGAAAAAGAAAGGAATTCGCGATTATAAATAACCCTTGTAAATAATGGTAGTATTTGTACAAGAGTACAAATGGACGATGGAGTAATTTGTTTGCTTCACTGAGATCGTTTAGAATAACGTATTACAGTACTTAGGTCTTATTATAGCAAATTGAAGGTCGAATAAAAAAATAAGATCTAGACTATCATAGCGGCTGGACGATAAAAACAAGACACAAAAAGTGAGTGTTGGAGCTCACACAGAAAAACCAATAAAATCCTCTCCTTAAATTGTAGTCATGTTCTTCGAGCAAAACAGCAGTGATATACAATAGGTAAACAACCAAGGTTTCTTTAATCTTGTACGGAATCCTAAAAGCAATGTGTTTTGAAACAGATTCAAGTTTCCCTTCTCACCTTCATTGCTTTATTTTCTTTAGTTTCCTTGTTTTCGCCATCGAGCTCTAATTCATCCGTCGCATGACTCACTCCGCAAATATGTTTTTTTGAACGAAAAACAGCTAAGAAATAAAGTTTACAGCCAGTTCAGTACTTCTAATGCGGATGTAGGATACGGACGGCGGTTATATACATTTATTTTTTATTTGCGCGCGAACTATTGGAATGTAATTCGGTTTTCAAACTTTGTTTTAAGAACTGTGATATTTAATTGTTAATTAAAAATTACCGGAATTGTGATAAATTGTGATTGTTAAAGATAGGCATAATTTAATATTTTGTTTAAAATTTATAAACTTTATTTAAAATAATGCGTTCTCCTAACATCGAACTTGGGTCTAAACTTTTGGACGGTACGGGATTTTTATGCTTAATATGGTTTTAAAAATAGACATAACATAGACCTGTGATTACATTTGTAATAAATATTTTTTTTAGATTCTTTATGGAAATAGTCGGCAAACGAGCTTACGAGTTACGATCCACCGATACGGTAAGTGGCTAAAGTCATCCATGGACATCAGCAACATCAAAGACATCACTTATGCGTTAAAAAAGAGAGAAGAAAAAGGAAATAATTGTTACATGTTTTTTTTATTAATAAATAATAAAAAAAACTGGCTCTCAATCCCCCAGCCGGAACACGACGAGTCGTTTGACGGCACAGACCTGTATACTCTAGCTATATGTCTGTGTTTGACGGTCTCAAGGGTGGTAGCCCTAGACAGGCGTCACCGAAAGATATCACCAAGCGGGATAATTATAATAGGCATGATGACAGATTTTGAAATACTGTTCTATTTTGTTGGGAAATATATTATAATTACAACGTATATATTTCCGCAAAAAAATAAGGTTTAGTATAAAATAAATAGACTTCAATTTATAAATTTAAAATTTGCATCAAAAAACTTCAAAGTGTCATGGCGTCGCTTGTGACGTCACACCTCAATAAAGTAATAGACACGATGTCATTGTCAGTATTGTTATATTCGTTTGTTTACTGAGGCGTGACGTAATTCGTGCTGAATGAGACTGATTGGCGTTCAAGATAATTTATCATGGCGGCTTGCCGAAATTTTGTAGTTTTATTTTATCAAAAATATTGTTAATCTCGCTCATAATAATACGATAAATGCGTGTTTTGTAATCCATTAACAGGGTTTCATTAAAAAATACATAATTTTAGTGATTTTTACTTGTCATCATGCCTATTGTACTTGTATTTTTAGATTGCAATATTTTTCCGTATTGGCCGTACTCGGTTGACAAACACGGTACGATAGCTTGGCAGCGTCTGCTGGTGATCTGATCTATTTCCGTTTTGTTGGCAGAGAGTAAGGAGCGGCTACAACGCGCGCCCTTCGAGACCGCCCTGCATCACGCCGGTAAGCATCACTATCTTCATTCGTTATCATTCAAATTTTCATATTCGTTAGAAAACGTTCACAGATGGCGCTAATTTATACTTTTTGATTTACAAAAATTCAAATGTTTGTAACAATTTTTTTTTCATCCAATTTGAATTTTATTTTCCTTTTTGAACTAATCAGGACATTCTCCAACGATTATTGTAGGAAATAATAATATATTTTTTGTATTAATATTATGAAACTCAACTCAAAGCCCAAATTTTGAATTTTATTTATTTCATTTTGCCAATTTTGTTATACCCTAACCTATAACATTAAAGATACTTATTGAAAGGTACTGTTAACACTTAATAGCCTACTACTTAAGTAGTCGATTTTTATTTTTATTATTTTATGCAAATTTGAATATTAAACGCCTTCCTATCAGTGAAGCAGCGATAGCAGTGAAATTAAAAAACCACAAACTTGTTGTCGCTGGTAGCATTAGTCAACACCATCATCTATTCTGTACATGGAGGATAGAGGAAAAGGAAAACTGATCATATGGGAGAAACATGAAAAAGTGTCCAGCTATAAATAGTAAATTGGCGCTAGTGAAGGTAAAGGGTATGGTATAAATGGAGCAATTGTTACGGGGATTTAAGTTACCCTGTTACCCTGTTGCTACCGAGGCGCCACCAATTAAATAACGCTTCACACTCATAGCCCCACACTAGGATTCCCTGTGACGAGGGTGCCATGGACGACACACAAGACAAGGACATTCACACCTAGACCGAGAACAGAAATTCAAACTCATCATTCAAATTTCCGCCTCGCTGGGAATGGAACCCTGGACCCTCGGTGCGGCGATCCAGCTTGGTAACCATTGCGCCACACGGGTCGTCATTTAACGCAGTTTGACGGACACGGCACAACAGAGTCATTTCTCCTTTACCTTTATACTCCATAATTCATTGGTAGCATAAACATAATATTATCTGTAAGTAGGTACATTGTAGTTTTTGTCGAAAGGGTATTTGCTGTCGGCCCTAGCGACCTTTTCACCTTTACGCGGACAAATACCTACATATTTTTAGGTAGGTAAGGTGATAAGTGATAACATGCAAACAAACATATTTATCTCATCAATCCATACCTCGGCGTAAGTACTGACGTGAGTTATCGAACCCTTATAAACACATTGCTTAGTGTTGTCTTCAATTGGCCAAAAGATCATCGTTCGCGCATCACAATTATTTAACTAAAGCGCCTTCAAAATAACAAAAATATTACTTTATAATCTGATCGATATTAAATGTAGAATACTAAACACAAGGCCATCTTTAACCTACTGGAGGCCCTGGGCATATTAGGATAATGGGGCCCCTATGACTTTGTCAGAACACTATTTTGTTAGAATAAACAAAGAAAGTAGATAAGCAAGCCTCTAGATTTATGCAAAAGGTAATAAGCAAATTGGTATTGTAGTCAGTAATAAAATTTAGGTTCGATTTATTGGAATTAAAAAAGTTTTTCGGTAATAAATATCGGTTATCGTTTAGTGATCTGTCAGGAACTAGGGGCCCCTATCGATCACGTGCCCAAAGTGTCCAGTGGGAAAGAGGGGTCTGTGTTTATCTATGTTTATCCTCCTTAATATTATAAATGTGAAATTTTGTATGGATGTGATGTTTGTTATTCTTTAACAAAAAAAACTATTGAATAAAACGCTAAACGCTAACACACTCATACCCCCGCAGTAGGTCATTTATTACCTGTGTTGCGGGTCGCATGGACTATACATATAACACATCACAGTCACACCCATGACCCGAGTACAAATATTTATCTGTCACATAAATATCCGCCATGACCGGGAATTGAACCCGCGACCCCTCTCTTCGCAGGTAGAGTCGCTACCAACTAGGCTACAGGGTCGACATAGAATAGATTTTCATGAAATTTAGCACACAGATACCCCTACTACTATATACTACTACTACTATACTAGATACTAGGACCCCTTCCACCCCTTTTCACACAATGTCACACTACATCGACCCCCCCCCCCCCCCTAACGTGTGACGTAATTTATGGATGGTCCCTAATAATAGATGGACATTGACAATAGTGTTAATCGTGTATTAGCACAATTAATTACAGTGAAAGCACTATATCGATTTATGCCAATTTGTATCACAATAATGCTTACTGCGACCAACTAGTGGAGGCATCCTCTAGGTAGGTCTGTCTGTTTTATCGTTGTCAAGCGTAAGCGACATAAGATATTAAACCATGGCTATAATATACTTTGCCAAGTAAAGCGCATCCGTATATCGTCGTCGTCGTCGTTGTATTTGACGACCATGTAGCCTAGTTGGTAGTGACCCTGACTGCGAAGCGAGGGGTCCCGGGTTCAATTACTAGCCGGGGCAGATATTTATATGACAGATAAATATTTGTACTCGGGTCATGGGTGCTATTGTGATGTGTTATATGTGTAGTCCATGCGACCCGTGACAGAGGTAAAAACCTACTGCGGGGTATGAGTGTGTTAGCGTTTATTATTATTATTGTTATTATATCACTGCAGTACTGTGGACTGTGGTTCCCAAAGCCAACGAGCTTGGCTTGTGGATTGTAACGTTTTAAGCGTCTTACGCTCGGAGACCTGGATTCGCTCCCGCGTGTTTGGGTTTTTTAAATTCGCGTTTAAGAATTTTCTAGCGGAACCCAACCACGCTTGAGTTCAGGATATGACGTGACCACTTATAATATAGTACCAAGTATTAGATAGGTAATATAAATAAACACTAAATTACAGGCGAACTGAATCGTCCTTGAGCCGGACAAAGCGGTCGTTACAACTAAAATAACTTTCGCTTTCAATTTAAATCAGTGTCTCCTTGACTGACTCAATTATTGTTGGATCCTTTGGTCCGATCGAAGACAATCTTGCTTGCTAAGCAAAGTATGTCAGGTTCGATTCCTGGCCTGTCATGTTAGATAAATATTTGCTTTGAGGTCTCATTGTATTATTTTTAACCCCCCGACGTAAAAAGACAGGTGTTATAAGTTTGACGTGTATCTGTGGATCTGTATGTCTGTCAGTGGCATCGTAGTCCAGTCATCTTAGGAATTTATTTATCAATAATTAATAAACTTTATAAAGCGTGCTTTGACCGGGACTATACCCAATTGACCTTACATTATGCTCTAACCGCGTACTCTCCAACCTCTATCTCGAAAACGATTCAACGTATAAAAAAATTTTTTGAAACAAAAGTTGTAGGGAATTTAATTCTCTACAATATTGATGAAGATACCAATAGCGAAAAACATATAGGAAATTAGATATTTGCAAAGAATCGATTTTTATGAACTTTGTCCTCAAATTTTTAATAGACGCGGTCACCCTACCACATGCAGGTTTTGAGACAAGTTTTAGAATGCCAAAATACAACTTTATACAAAAAAATCGGCTGGGCATCTCTCAATCCGCAATTCTTACCTAATTTTGACTAAGATGACTGGACTATCGTAGCTCCCAAACGGATGAACCGATTTGATCTAGGTTTTTTTTTAGTTTTTGAGGGAGTCACGTATGTCATATAGTAGGTATATACCATCATACATGTCAAACGCGGATTGTTGCAAAGAAGACTAATACTAACTTAATATGTGGTGTTTTTTCGTCGTGAATGAACGTAATATTTTCCTTCTATCATCGTTTCAGAAAAATTGTTTGATAATTGAGGAAAACTACTCAATACGCCCTTTAAAGTCAAAGTGAAATGATTTATTTCATCATAGGAACAAATGGCTCACTTAATAAAAGTCAAAATTTACAGAACAATGACGACATAATTATAAAAAAACATTTAATTTAATTATTATTATTAACATTTAATTATTACATTATTAGATTAGTTTGTATGTGCGTGTGCTAATTTTACCTGCTGTATTGGAGAGAGATTTACAGATTTATCAGTTTCCTTATAAATCATATAATTTTGATAGCTAATTTGTACCACGGAAAACATTATGTTATTGCAAGTTCCTTTCTTATCTGTGAAACAAAATGAAAAATGAATAAACAATTTCTTAATCAAATTACCCTCGGTGTCGCACAGTTTGCCAAACGTTATAATTGTCGCTTCCTATTAGAAGTGCGGTAATTGGATGAATTGCAAAATTAATTCAATTAGCCAATCAGTCGTTTGAACTATTAATAAAAGAAATGGCCGATTACACTCATCACTGGCCGCCGAATGAGGAAGATCTCATTTAGTAACGTAATCTCGACGAATAAATTATAACTTATGGAACTATTCAAACCTTTGTTCCACTTACTACTTCTAATAAAAACATTACTATGATATATTTCCCCTTATAATTATATAAATAATCACATAATGTAAGACATTTAGTAGGAAATAATAGTGACGAATCCAGTTACAAGTATACTCTGTTATCTATTGTTTTTAGTACTTTAAAAAAATTACTGAGAAGTTTCTTTCACCAAAGTAATAGGCGCGATAACCCGTCCATACCACAAAATAGAGACATTTTGTGTCCACTCTAAGAATATTATGCATCGCGGGCACGAGAGATTTACAGTCGCAAACGCATAACTGCCTAATGCGAGCAAAAATAAGAGAAACGAAAACAATTTCGCTAGAAATATTGTGTAACTGACAATGAAAATTTGATCACCCTTATACTATAATTCCAGAACATTAATGTAAAAAAATAACGCAAATTGGTGTCATGGTAAACGTCCGAAAGTCCGAACGTCACTTGACAATAAATTTCCCGCCAAAACGAACGTCATTGACGATAAAAAGGTGCCCCAAATTCCTGTCTTTTGATATTATCATCGAAAAGTAAAAATTGTTTTACACAGCTTACATAAGCTTATTAGCGTGAATTAGAAGTACTTTCTTAATATGAATGAGTGGCGGAATGCTTCTATGCGTGGTCTACAAAACGCCACCCACGTATTACCAGATTTATTTTGTACTAGCTGACCCGGCGAACTTCGTATCGCCTAACAAACTATTTTTTTATAAAATAAAAGTAGCCTAAGTTACTCTTTGTTACATTAGCTATCTGCCAGTGAAACTCCCGTCAAAATCGGTCCAGCCATTTCAAAGATTAGCCGGAACAAACAGACACTCCAATTCTATTTATTTTTATAGATGTATAGATTTCGAAAATAGAGTCACTCATGGAATGGTGACGACAAAAACATGAGAAAGGAGATCCATTTATTACTTGAGGAAGGTCAATAGAACGATTATTTTCTATGATTTTATTTCGCATATCGCGTGTGCTGTAATATTTAACTGGCATAACTAACTTTAACCTTTTCTCGCTATTTATAGTATCTTGCACTTCTTACAGTTACTGCACTATCTGCACTCGAATATCGTTAAATTAAATTATTTCAAACATTTGCTTCTCCACGCAAGGTTCACGTGCAATACGAGCTCATCCAAGGTGTCCCCACCCTTGTTAGCGTAACCTTGTGACGTCACCACCCCACCCTTCGTTAGCTAAAAGGTACGTTAATGGCATTGACGGCCGCCCACGAGCTAATCGGAGGTAATAATTGACATAAATGATAAGCTCTGCCCGTGATCCATATCCGGAGATGAATTGCGTGGATTCCAGGTTATTCTGGATTTATGTATCTAAAACATTAGGTTTCCGTTTTTAGTATCCGTTTTACTGTTTTTGGGATGTCTACAGCATGTCTTTTAAATCAAATCTTACATACTTTGATATTTTACTTATGATGTGATGAATTATTACTATTACTACTATTACTCTTGTATTCATCCAAGTGCCTAAATAGGTGCCTCTTGCAGCTGCACGGAGTGCACTTTGTAAAACAATGGGTAAAATAAAGATTTTTCCAACACGGATAAAACCAATGTAGGGTGTGTTAAAGATTGTACAATTTTATCTAATCCTTCAATTCCAGGCCACAATTCAACGCCGGCCCTGTTAGTTGACTTTTAGTTTAGTTTCATCCAACTACAAGTAATAACCCTAATCCAAAACCATTACTGTTAAACCGATAACATGTCGACTATTTGCTAGTTCGCGTTATTGCTCAAATCCCCATCAAAATGTTGACGACGCCATCACACGGCGGCTGCATTAGGGCTGCCACACCAAAGGACATAATATTTCAATAATGGAATTTTTGGTATGTGTCGGAAGATAGTTAAGAGGAACTTATCAATTTTTTTAAAATTTTCCATGAAATCTAAAGCCTACAAAATGTTATGTGCACAATTTGGACTTTTGCATTAGAGTATCTCATAGTTTCTAAATGAACCACTAGTTCCGTTCGAAAGTCAAAGAGGAGATTTGATGGAGTGTGACGCCATATTTTCAAGTACATTAATTAAATTTTACCTTTCTTCAGTCAAATAAATTCTTAGTTGTTTCTCAGGAATTTTAAAATTTAGACTGCTTTCATTCGACGTTTTTTCTCATCCATCATAAAACCTTTGCACAATAATGGTAGAATCGAAAAACTACATATACAAGTTGACAATACATAGAATAAGTTATTATGAATTTTTGAATTCTACAGTGTGGTTGAATCTTGGACATAATGGCAGCCCTGGGTTGAAAACCATCGCCGACAGTCTACGGCGCCAGAGTATTGAGCTGGCAAAGGGGTTTCCCGCCGTGGAAAGTCCCATTGCAGTTCACTTCATACACTGCGCCAGCCAGGCTAATAACAGGTGTTGTTAAGCCAGGCTAATGCCCAATTGCCCAGCTCTATTTACAAGGACAAATCCTGACTGGAGCAGCGTGGTGGAGTATGCTCAAGGCCTCCTCAAGAGTAGAGACACGGGTCTCTCAGTTGGGTTCTGTTGAGTTGAAGTTATTGACAAGTAACGTAAGGAATTTTAACCCACTTCGAGTCTTGCTAGTGATGAACAAAGACATAGATGATAATTATGTCAAAAGGTCCTGCTGTAGGTCGCTGGATTCTATGCCATCCATTTTACCCAGATTGTACTCGTGCATTGCATGATGGATAATGGATATTATCAACTGCCAGGCTAGCTGCCATCTTTCAGAACTAATTGTAATGTTTCGGTTGCAGAACCAACAAACTGATACTTCATCTCCTTCTAAGCCCGCAATAGGTCGATGCATTTTCCTTGTTTATTGAACATCCGAACGAAGGATCTTGAACAGCGTTGAAGCATGGAGCACGGTCTAGGGTTTTTGTCTATTTATACTGGAAGCAAGGGCATATTAAATTAAATTAAAATAATACCACCAAATCTTCTGATATCTTTGATATGTTTCTTTCTTGTCCGTCAAGTCAATGCATCAGTGATGGTGGCTGATGTCCATGGGCGACAATAGCCACCTTCAGCTGGATCGTAAGCTTGTTTGCCGTATATCTTTTGTTATTTATCAGATTATGAATAGTTTGTACATCGAGAACTATCGTGGTACGACGTAGTCATTCCCCAAGCTGATCATCGCTGCTGCTGGCTCACGGTTATGGCTCACCCGTGGGGGGCGTTACGATCGACTTCTCTAAATATTTATTAGAACTGTATCGTTACTTTGTGATTAGCGAGCTGCTTATACTCAATCTGACAGAACTTTGTTTACAGATGCACGGTGTTAGCATTCGTTTGCTTCATTGTTCCTTTATTACTGAGCTACATCCGCGGCTTGGTTATAGCCGATTAGTGTCCTTAAGGGCACAAGTTTGAATCTTTGAACGCGTTTAGAAGTAATTTCACATTTTGTTTACATAAAATGCCTAACATTTTCTTAAAAAAAAACTAGCTGTTTATGAATTCCAGTTTTGTTGATCCAAGTTTCAAACTACATTTGCCACTGAGCTATGGGCGCTGCAGTTTGTTTCAGTAGGTACCTACTAAGTACTACGTAGTTTGCATTCACTGTTTCATAGCAATTGATTGGTAGATTAATATGTATTGCACTTGGCACTTCGGAACAGTTCGTGGTTATTTTTGTTCGTTATTTCCTTTGTGTCGGTTCTTTTGTCTGTCAATCTCGTGAATCGAATACCACATACAACCAAATAATACGAGTGTTACGCGTTTCAAGTGCCGTGACGCTATTTAACTGCATTGGGTTGGTTTACATCAATAATAATGTTGTTGTTGTTGTTGTAAATATATACATACGTATATAAAAGGCAAAAGTGATTGACTGATGTATCAACGCACAGGTCAAACCCTTAGGGCTAAAAACTAAGAGGTTATAAATGTTTTAGGAACTTCACTTTAGGAAGACAAAAATTAATTGTAATAATTTTTTTGGTAATCCATCCCTAAAGGGTAAAAACAGGGATGTAAGTTTGTACGAAACTTCGTTATTTTCGAACTCAGAAATATGAAAATTTACTTACAGGGAGAGAGAGGGAGAGGGAGAGAGAGAGAGGGAGAAGGAGAGAGAGAGGGAGAGGGAGAGAGAGAGGGAGAGGAAGAGGTTATTGGGGATTGTTAGGCGATGCGAAGTTCGCCGGGTCATCTAGTAATGAATATTATGGTGAAACCCTAATAAAATTTATTTTTTCAATATAAATGCATATGTATACTTACGGTTTTAAACTATCTCTATTCAAAGAAAGTTTGAGCATAATTTCACCGAAATAAAAGTTAGATATGAAGTGCGGAGAAAATTGTTGGCACTGCTGTCGTACTAATACTAACCACAAATCGCGTAACACGAAATTTGTTTATCCACAGTCGTCGAAACTAAATCTGTCACAAAAGAGATATTTTAATTTTTTTTTATTATTAAAAAGACCACGTGACATCAGTTACTGAATGCTAAAGGTAGAAACTTTCGTTTTCTTGTTTTTAACCCCCTACGAAAAAAGTGGGGTGTTATAAGTTTATTAACGTGTCTGTGTATCTGTGTGCCTATCATGTATCTAAATATCTGTATATCTGTATGTCTGTCTGTGGCATCGTAGCTCTCAAACGGATGAACCGAGTTTGATCTAGTTAGGGTTCCGTAGCCGAATGGCAAAAAACGGAACCCTTATGGATTCGTCATGTCTGTCTGTCTGTCTGTCTGTCTGTCTGTCTGTCTGTCTGTCCGTCCGTATGTCACAGCCACTTTTTTCCGAAACTATAAGAGCTATACTATTGAAACTTGGTAAGTAGATGTATTCTGTGAACCGCATCAAGATTTTCACACAAAAATAGAAAAAAGACAGTAAATTTTGGGGGTTCCCCATACTTTGAACTGAAACTCAAAAATATTTTTTTCATCAAACCCATTCGTATGGGGTATCTATGGATAGGTCTTTAAAAATGATATTGAGGTTTCTAATATAATTTTTTTCTAAACTGAATAGTTTGCGCGAGAGACACTTCCAAAGTGGTAAAATGTGTGTCCCCCCCCCCCTGTAACTTCTAAAATAAGAGAATGATAAAACTAAAAAAAATATATGATGTACATTACCATGAAAACTTCCAACGAAAATTGGTTTGAATGAGATCTAGTAAGTAGTTTTTTTTTTAATACGTCATAAATCTTAAACCGCAAAAAACATTGATCAAAGTTACAACGAACTACAAGAACTTTTATATTATGTTACTTGCTGCTACGGAACCCTTCATGGGCGAGTCCGACTCGCACTTGGCCGCTTTTATTTTTTTGTTAATCAATTAGCTGTTTTGTGTGAATAAAACTTTAAATTTTAATTTAAGATTAAATCAATATCATTCACTATCCCCATAATCCTGTGTCAAGGGCATGTTCCAGTGACAGTTGTCTATCATAGTTCACTACTTCCTCTTAAAGTTAAGTAACTTCGCCAACCTTAATTAAACTTTAATGGAGACGTCACTGGGAGTAAATAAAAGTACCTTCCTATTTTAGATAATAAAAAGTACCTGTCATAGAAATATGGGCAAGATACATGTTGTTTTATTTATACATAGAAATGTATTGAAAAATCAATCACATGAACAGACAGCCAAACAGACAAACGAAATATAAAAAAAAAACATAAATTAATTTTGTTTAACATTTAGATAAACAAAATCAATTAAATGATAATTAAAACAGACGGATACAACAGCAGTTGAGGCGTACCGCGGATCCATCCGCGTATCGAGCCCATATCGCTCGCTATAAATACCGTCGCACATTGTCAGCACTCAGCTGGCCGTATTTACAAACAGCACGCTGACGGGACAAGTGATAAGCGGTCGAACTGATCGTCGCAGGACATTTTCTCTTTTTAACCGACGAAAAAAAAAAGGAGGAGGTTCTCAATTCGACGCGTATATATATATATTTTTTTATGTATGATCACTCAGCAATCGGCACAGGGTGGTCCGATTTTGATCATTCTTTTTTTAATGGATAGGGTATATCTTGAAGTTGGTCCCATATTTTTTTGAAAATTTTATTCCTACCCTAAAGGTACGAAAATAGGGGATGATTGATTATTCACCCACGGAATTTTTGCCCGTTACCCCAATAACTTTGTACTGGATGATCCGATTTCGATGATTCTTTTTTTATTGAATTTTAATTGTATACCTTGAAGTTACTCTTGTTTAAATTTGGAAAGAAAATTTTACCCTTAAAGGTACGAAAATAGGAGATGATTTATGTTTCAACTACTATATTTTTACCTGGTAACTGAATATATCACCAATAACTTAATAATTTTCATAGCAACTAAAAATTAAAAAATAATTATTTTTTGACAAAAAATAATACCAACGAAAAAAAAAACTGAAAAGCGAAAAATAAAATAAACCATTTAGTATTATAAATTAAGATCCTAAATTAACTGAAAATAAATAATTTTGAGGCGGTGCCAAACCAATAAAAAAACAAACGGTGAAAAGATGTGCGCCGCGCTGCTGCTGCCGTGTGCATCGCATGCCACTGCCCTTATAAAATGAACTTTACGTAATTAATTTTGTTTGTTTGGCACGGTCTCGAAATTATTTATTTTCAGTTAATTTAGGATCTTAATTTATAATACTAAATGGTTTATTTTATTTTTCGCTTTTCAGTTTTTTTTCGTTGGTTTTATTTTTTGTCAAAAAATAATTATGGAAATAACCGACAAACGAGCAAATGATCCACCTGATGGTAAGTGGCTATCGCCGCCCATGGACATCAGCAATTTTTATACTACCTCATTTCGGCATTCCCACCCACCTAAGGCGACCCTGTAGCCTAGTTGGTAGCGACCCTACCTGCGAGGCGAGGAGTCCCGGGTTCGATTCCCGGCTGGGGCAGATATTTACGTGACATATATATGTCTGTACTCGGGTCATGGACGTTATTGTGATTTGTTATATATTGTGTCGACCATGCCATCCGAGACACAGGTAAATATATTTTGTGACGTCACATTTCAAAATCGAATAATTGGTATGTATAGGTAAATATTAAAAACAAATTAATGGAAATAAAACTTATTTCGGTACTGCTGTTTTAATTTAATAATTTCTAGGCGTAAAATTTCATAATATGTGACGTCACACTAGGGGGGGGAGGTCTCACAAATGTGACCAGCTGTGACAAGGGGGGGGAGGGGTCAAAAAATCATGAAATTAGTGTGACGTAATTTACGGATGGCCCCTAAGCGTTTATTACTATTATTGTTTATATACGTAAGATGTCTTCAAAAAAAGGATGAATAGGCGTTTACGAATCACGTGGAATTGTGGTCAAGAATTGACTTATCTTATGTAAAAAACCCAGGAACAGGGAAGGCAGTCCTGAGCTCAAACAGGGTTTGAGCCTTACACCCCAAGGCTTTTACAATTCCACTTATAGTTTACACGCATTTCGCTCTTGTGTAACCTGAGTGCATAAACTAATCAAAGAAGTAATGTTCACATATTCGGGGATTACAAGAACAAAGGTTTCCAAATTCAGTGCCATTATAACATATACAAATCCATAATATAGATGGCAGTACATGTAGTTAAGGTCGTTGTATAAGGGAGTGACTGCCATTAGCAGTTCCTGGGCTACCTCCAAAGTCCAAATGTCCCAACGTAAAGCGTCCCGGCCCGCATTCGCTCCCTCCCCCGCTAGTGCATTAGCCCGGTACGGTGCGGACGGTAGCCGGTGGCTAAATCTTTGAGCCGCTGCCAACAACCGACGGCGTCACCCGCGACCTAGCCATATTACACGTCATTATAACATTACAATTGGCTAAAAATACGGTAGGCCATTCGCATACGACGCTGTTTAGACAACAACATGCCGCATGGCGGACCGGCTCTCGTTATACATTATATTAGATGTGCGGATTTATCTTTACATCTCGTGTATGTATGAAAGTAGCTATTAACATAATAATTAAGTACTATTTCAACAGGGCGCTGAGATTGAACGGGAAAAGCTTTTTTAATTAAAAGGTACTTATGTACTTCTTGTGGTATAAATGCGAAAGGACAATATTAGAATCGGAACCTCACTTTGCAAGTTCGTTTGATGATTTCATAACGTAATACTTGAACTTAACTTTTAACAGCTTGATATTAAAAGTTGTCTATTACATTGCAAAATGTACAAATCGGGAACCGAAGTCAATTCACTAAGTGGGCGTTGGTACCAAAAGAGTGTTTTAACAACTATTAAATTTTATTGTATCATAGCATGGTAGGTACAATAAAAGTTAAAGATACGAGCATGGAGTATTGAAGGAGGGCGATCTCATATAATTCGCTCTAATTCGCTTTCACGCTCATCCCCCGCAGTAAGTTTTCACCTGTGTCGCGGGTGGCATGGACGACACATATAACACGTCACAATAACGCCCATGACCCGAGTACAAATATTTATCTGTCACATATATATCTGCCCCGGCCGGGAATCGAACCCGGGACCCCTCGCTCGCAGGCAGAGTTGCTACCAACTAGGTTACAGGGTCGTCTATGAAGGAAAAGTTGAAAAAGTGTCCAGCTGTTTACAGAAAATAGAGATAGATCCAATAATGGCCATTTCTAAATGGCGCTAGTGTGTGACAAATAGATATATCGCAAACCTAGTAATATAATGGCACATCTGCAAAAAAGGCGAAATTGAGTTTATATGTTATACGTGTTTAAAAATGCATAATTTACATAGTGGTAAATATGTATTAACGTCTACGTCTACGTACTAGTAACCATAATATCTGTAAAAAACGTAAAAAGAACCCATAAATTAATTTTTATAAAATCTTTGATCCTTGTTTATGTAAAATATGGCAAAGGTAGACGTGCCATATAACTAGACGAGCGATATGAACATGGCTGTTGTAGATGGAGTGAAGTTTGCTGAGTTATGCCACCGGTAATGAATGGCGCTAGTGTCCGCCAAATAGATATTTGAACATAGCTGTTGTAGACCGCACCGCAGCGCCACCCGTAAATTGGACGTGTTTTTACTGACACTTTTCATATACAGAGATAGCCTTCCTTCTCCTCTATCTTCCATGGATACGGGGTTCCATTTTTGTTAACATGAATATTGTTCAATCATTAATATTAATATACATAAATTAAGATTATTGTATAATTTAAGGTGAAATACAACTCATATAATGTAATTCATTTAACGTACTAGTTTCCTGATTCTGTAGACATTTTTATATAATTTTATTATTCATAATTAATTTTATATACAATGTTATTTCATTTGTGTATTGCTTAATGTTGCCTGAATGTAATGTGGTTTACACCTGTAAGAGAAGTAACACTTAGCTAATACTCAATGTTGTATAATTTTATGCTCGCCATAGTGCTTACTTTGTTGGTGTAACATAATAAATAAATAAATAAATAAATAAATAACGTTTGTACTATGAAGATTGTAGTAAACTTTCATACTTAAAATGTTTATAACAATGAAAGTTATTTAAAGGTTATTTAATGCGATTCTATAATATGTTTTTGATGTGAAACATCCTTACGTG
Source organism: Thymelicus acteon (assembly GCA_951805285.1). NCBI lineage: Eukaryota > Metazoa > Arthropoda > Insecta > Lepidoptera > Hesperiidae > Thymelicus > Thymelicus acteon. The sequence goes on from OX638223.1 coordinate 18,966,673, forward strand.
AGGGGGTAAACCTGATTTTAGACTTGGCGATCGTGGCGACGCATTTCGATGTTTCACATCTGTCAGCCGTCCCATGACAGCTGTTCTTTTTTATGTTATATAAATGGTTTCATCATCCGTCTCCCATTCAGGAGATATGAGTTATAATAATAATCCACGCCTCCCTAACATACGGAATTGCTTCCACAAGAAAATGTATTCATTATACTTAGGTACTTACACAATATGTCATTCAGCGGAAGGTTAGAAAGATATAAAAACCTGTTATGCATAGCTGAATTTTAAATTAGGTAATTTTCCGATAGTTGTTTTCACTTATTTCACGTGACTGGCTTCATGCCCTGTGCTATAGGTCTCTTCTCGTAGTTCCCCTACTGTAGTTACCAAACTGTAACTAGGCTTACCACCACGCTTCAGTGGATTGGTGATGGGGATCCCAAATGTCGGAAGTTTTAGTATTCGATGTGCAATTTTGATAGCTTTACTGCCCTCTAAATAGGGTTGCCAGATGGCAAGACTGAAATATCCGGACAAAACTACAAAAAGTCGGGATTTGTCGGGACAAAAATTTTTGTATTGGAATTGTCGGGACATTTTGTATTTTGGCAGGACTTGCACCTACTTGTATTTTGTCGGGACTTACCTGGACATCATGTGAAATGTTGGGACAATTCAGACGAATCCCTAGACGACGCTTGGGTTGGCCGCTAACCTTATTACCAATGTAAAAAACGGAAGCATGAAAATGGTACATTTACCAACTGGATAATAGTTGTTTCCAGCGCGCTGTAACAATAGTACCTACAAGCCATTAAAAGGCCTAAATCTGGTAAACGTCATGAACCAGCTACTACCAGCCTGACTGAAGTTACGCACATGCAATAGGCAAAGCAAGAGAGTAATTTACAGCGCTGTTTTCTGTTTTACGATCGGACCAAGGTCTGTGGTAAAAATGCTGAAGTTAGAATAAAAAACAATTAGACGAAGGTATTTTAATGACATTGAATGTGAAAATACAGACACCATAAAGAAATCTAATGTCGTCGACATAAATAGAAAATCTATGTCTAGACACGCGGTAGCGTGTCAAGCCAAGTTCAAGCTAATAGAACTGGCGAGCAGCACCGTGTGTAATATTACACGAACCATTTGGAGCCACATTTGACCCCCTCATAACTCAAAATTTAATCCATTTAAACCTGTCAAGTTTGGCTCATATTATTAAAACACATCTTCATTCATAAACACTGATTCATAAACACACCTCAAACGGTTATTTAGATATTACGTCCAAAAATCGTCATTTAAATTATTAAATTATCTTTAACTCTAACCCAGTTCCAGAAGACGTAGAAAGTTAAAATTTGGCATCCAGATAGGTAGTTGGGTGAATATAAAGGAATAAATCAGAAACTAGTAAAATTTTTATCATTTTATTATAAATTTTCAATTAATTGATTCTATTGTAAAGTGATAAATCCGAGACAATTATCTGTTTGCTAAAAAGGAAAGCTTTCATGAGGAACGCAAAATCCGTTGACAAATTGCAATGTGTTTTAATATATCTTCTTTTAAAAGTTAATGCGCAATGCGTAAATTACTAATTAATTATTTATTTGCAATCTTATATACAGATAGAGGTCTTACAGTGCTCCAGTAACGGGAAGGTACAAATGAATTGTCGGAAACTATAAATAACTTTAAAGTTATCGCATATGTCATATGCTCGTGTTATGTAAACTTGTAAACAAGAATAAAAACTAGACGAGGAGGAGATAATATTCTTCATTTCCTATCTTATTACGATAGTCACTTTCTTAATACGATAATCTTTTTGGGCTTCATCTGACGTCTGACCTTGGTCTATGTTTTAATCGTTATTCCTTTTATTTTTGACCGTGATGTGTTTTAGATTAGAGCTTTGCTTGATAACTCAATCTTCCCCACCAAATCCTCCCAGACCACCACATGCATTTTATATCTTACTATTAATCTTCCCAGTACTTTTTTTCAGTATTTAATAAAAATCAATAGCAGTAACTTTTAATAGATCATTATCTTTATGTATCAAGTGTGCGGAGTTGTTGCTTATGACGGCGGCCATTAACGCCCAGTTTATGACCCTTAATAGTTTACGAGCATCGATCCTCGGAGTGCTCTATGACGTGAGCAAAATTATTCCAAATTCAGTTTGGTTTTATGACTACGAAGATAGCCTTGTCTTTTATTTACTTTTTGGCTTTTCAGTAATGATTTAGTTAGATTGTTTAATTTAATAGGATTTTATAAAGCTTAACGTTTCTTTATCATATGTTAGATTGTTCTGTTCTTCGCTAATTTTAATATTGCAAGATTTTTAGTTTTTGCAAATCCATTACTTTATCTTAACTTAAACACGAGTAGTGGGGAAGGCATGTGCTTCCTCTACCTGTTATGACATATTATGAAAGTTTCAAGCTTTTTATTCCAATGTCTTCACACCGTGTTCAGCGGCTGTTAATCAAACTATGTATTTCGCTATATCTGCTTATCAAGTACATCTACAGTACAGAACAGGCAAAGAATTGAAGAAAAGTCAAAGAACAGTATCTGTGGTTGTCATCGCTAATTCATAAACAGCTGATGAAGATATTCTGGCAGCGAGGCAGCCCGGACTTTGCATCGGCACAGTTCAAAGTCTTCTCAACGAAAACAAACAGCATGTGCTCGATATTTATAGAACCGACACTTCAGCCGTGACGGACGAAGAGATTCTCTCTCTGATATTATAATGATGGCAAAATTTTTGCTTCGAATTTTATAAAAACTTTTTTTGTTGGTGTAGGTTATTTAGTCTTTTCAAATATTATTCTAAGTCTAGTAGTAAGTAGTAGAGCAAAAGAAATTTGTAAGGATTTTGAACTTGTAATAAAATATTTTGTTTATAATCTATACTAATATTATAAAGAGGAAAGATTTGATGCTTGTTTGCATCGAGTAGGCTCCGAAACTACTAAACCGATTTAAAAAATTCTTTCATTGTTGCGAAGCTACACTATCCCCGGGTGACATAGGCTATATTATATTTTCTAAACAATTAGGGATCCTTAATAGAACTCCAATAATGTAACCCAAGGTGTAAAAAGATAAGAAAACCGAATCAAAGCGAGGGCGGTTACTCGTAAATAATATTATTTGTAAGCAATGGTTGCATTACGATGACGGATATTATAAACATAAGGCGATAGTCTATAATAAATCAATTGGAAGTAAAATATTCATGACTAAGATATAAGTACGACGTAAGTAAGAGGTAAATTAAAGTTTTTCTTTATTTGTTTGCTTTTAATACATAGGTAATCTGGTGGATATTACGTAACAAAATTTTAAAATAAAAACTTGATTACAACCACTGAGTCAAATTGATATATAAGTAATGGAATTTTATGAAAAAATATAGTTTTCAGAAATATTTAAAATATTTTAAAGAGGTCTTTACTTGTAACACCGGTCCCAAGTGCAGTAGATTTACATCACCTGGGTGCATAGGTGAATAAAGTACACTAAAAGTAGACTTACGACACCTGGGTGAATTAACTCAGCTGAATAAAGTCGACGGCACCATACTTTTCAAGTTCTTGGGTCCACTTACATTGTTGATTTTGTATTTAGTTGTATTTAGATATCCATCGACAAATAAGTTTTGCCTTTTCACTTTGTTAATCCAATGCTTTTGAAAAATGAATGATATCGTGGTATGACTACAAAATATTGTTATTACTTAGATCGAAACTTAAGTTACAAATATGTTGATTTCTATGAGAATCAGTTACAAAATCGATTCCTTTATGGTCCTGAGATGTGTAATTTAGACAGTATGAAAAATAAGAAAACTACAAGTATAATACATGATGTAGTTATCGTCATACTGTGTAAGTATTCAGCGCAGCTCAGTCGCGTCGAGCGAAACTATTACGACTTAGTACTTACAATGTAAGAGAAACATAATTAATCTTTAAACTAGATTTTCAAAATTAGATCGTATCAAGACAACCTTGAAGAGTTTTTGCAATGGAAAATAACCGTTACATTACAGACGGCGAACAATAACATTTCTAGCTACATGTCATATACGTAAATATAATTTTACGAGTTGCTGTTTCGTAGATGTGGGACGCATTATCGTGAGCTGTCTTAAATTTTATTTTCTGGTGTTTTCTGTTCTCAAGATTGACTATACACATTCGCACAAATCTTGACCAAATTCGAGGAGGCTGACATTGCCGATTAGTCAAGGATCTACAAAATATAAGCTTTTCAATAACACAATAGATATAAATAAATAACGCTACACACTCATGGCCCCAGGATATCCTGTGTCCTGGTGCCATGGACGACACACAAAGCCCGAGAACAGAATTTCAAACTCATCATTATATACAAATATTACTTCCAAGGAACGCCTTTGGAAGAGGTAGATAATATTAGAGATTTGGGAGTTATACTAGACAAAAAGTTAACTTTTTTGCCTCATATAGAGCATACTGTCAAACGTGCGTCTAACATGTTAGGTTTCATTATTAGAAACAGCAAAATCTTTAAGAAAGCACAGTCTACAATCCTTTTATATAACACTTTGGTACGAAGTATACTTGAATACACAGACATATCTTGAATCCATATTATTATTGTCCTGTAGTTTGGAGACCCCACTATGCAACACATATCCTAAGATTAGAACGTGTCCAAAAAAGGTTCCTGAGGCACCTATCGTATTCAGCTAAAATTTCAAGAAAAACATACTTAGATAAACTGAAACATTTTCATACATATGTCTTCCCTAAGTAAGCGAATAATACTTTTGGACTTGATATTTCTTTACAAAATTCACAACAACCTCTTTAGTTGTCCACAGCTACTTAGTAGTTTTAAATTTAGGATTCCCCGTACCACTCCACGTCTACCTATTTCACTCTTAGTTCCACCTCTAAGGTCTAGAGTATTGGGTAGCAAATCTCCTGCACTTCGTTTATGTAAAACTTTCTATGATTACTTATATGGTTTACAGACGGAGAAATTGACTTATTTTCACTGAAACTTCACTAATTTCGACATCTTTTAAGTAACAAAATTCCAAATTGAGCAAAATAACCACCTATTAGATTAATTTTATAACTATCAAAGCATGCAGTGTTTACCTCTAAGTGATTGTGCATAAAGCTAAATACAGTGTAATGTAGTAATGTTGTATGTTAAAATGTAACAATCGTTGGTAATCCTAATAAAAAAAAATAAAAAAAATTCGGCCTCGCTGGGAATCGAACTCAGGATGGTAACCATTACGCCACACAGGTCGTCTAACAATAGAATGTACTAATACCAAAAACTTATAAATTTCTCCCAAATCCATACTAGGCTAAGCGGTGGCCAACCGTGGGCCGGTAACGAGATTTGCGTCCGATCCAATTAATTGGAGGCGTCTGGGGGACGCAATCGCTCGTCCACCGACATGTTTACCAGCCCTGGCCTCGAAGCCGAATTTACGGTCAACTTTATTTAGGTTAGCGTGCATACCTAGTTTTATAATATTACTCACGTTGTTTTAGGGAATGAAGCTGGGTAATTGCGTATTAAAACGGCATAAACATGGCTAGGAGTATGAAAAATCTTTCCCAAAAATTCGCATTAACTTTTATGTACTTAATTTTCTTCTTTGTTTTCTTCATTTCCGTCTTTCTTTCCTTCATCTCTCTCTTGGCTGGCAACGCCTTTGGCGTAACTGAATCCATGGGTGACTGTGACCACCATGAAGTGGATAGAATAGAATATAATAGATTGTTGTCTATTGAAGGAGAATTTTGCTTAAACCTCTCAGAGCTATAGTAGAGCAATAAATTGTCTCAGTATGATGTCATAGGTTATAAGTTATAACAAAACTTCAATAAGTACCTACATGTGATATGAAACGACGACGACTCGTGCTGTAATGCAGACTGCAAGGAATTCAGACAGTAAAGTAATCCTAAATGGAATTCCATTCCCGAAATTATTGTCTATTTAGTCTACTGAAAATACTATTCCAATCACATGAACAAGGTTATGCGTTACGAACGCTGTCACCTATTTCTTGTCCATTAGTATTCATCGATAAATCTTGATGCAAATTGATCCGTCATGTTGTCGAGCTGATTGCAACTTTTCTTGTATTTATTGCGTGCGTAAACAAGCTCATTGAATCGATATTGAGAACACTTGCGCTAACGAGCTTCAATGGTCTTAACTGCAGCTCACAAGTGTTGGCCGATCACCTTCGATCTAAAAATATAAATAACCAGAAATTGTCGGTGAGAAGCGATTCGACTAATGTGTAAAGGACGCATGCTTGGTTCCCTTAACACGGACGATAGGATTTGCTTGACATTTGAAAATTTTATGTTTATGAAGTTGTGTTTGGCGCTGCTACTCGTATTTACATCCATAACAATATGGCTGGAAATAAAATTATACTTAGTTATCATTTAAAGGAATTTTGATTTATGTTGATCAATATTCAATAGGTAATTATTATGTTACGATTACATCCATGCCTTCATTTACTCCACAGAAAGATGAAGTGCTGAATGATTTTAAACGCTTTGAAGATAAGACGCACGCGGTGCAGTTAGTTCTAAGTTTAGTTCAAACAAAATATATAGTTGGACGAGAAGCAATTCAAATGTGAACTAGGTCCAGCGATCCAAGTGCAATTGAAAGGTCGCATAATTTCCAGTGTTCAGCGTCAAACGTTCAGCTCTTCGTTAAACTGTCTGGTTTTCTCAATATTAAATGCTTCTAAACGAACTTCTTCTTTCAGGTTACGGCTGCTTCCAATGGCTGCTGCTGATGTCATGCGGCGCGGTGTACGCAGTGTGCGCGCTCAGCACCACCACCCTCAGCTTCGTGCTGCCCGCCGCAGAGTGCGACTTCAACCTCACCTCCAGTGACAAGGGAAGTCTTACCGCCACACCGCTTATTGGTAACCACATTCAATACTTGCAAAGCACCTGTTGTATTTTGGCCTAATTTACTAAAACACCCTGGTGTAATTTGAAGATATATTTTGAAGCTTTTTGAAGACAAACCTTTTAAAGAGTTAGATCATTACAGCAACATGTAATTGAAAACTTACTTTTATACCTTACTATATTGAATTCTTATATCTCAATTACTACTCAGATATAAGAATTCACTTACTAGTTGATCAGTATCAGTGTTTGTACGACATCGGTAAATGTCACAAATATTCACATAATGTATCGCGCAATGTACCGGTGTCAGCCAAAAAGCTGTCTTGCCCTGTAACGTACAAGTAGGGAGCTGTAGCATGATATAACCGTAAAGAAAATTATATCTGCGGTTTTTACTTTTAAACACATTCCCTGCGTCCTCATCATTTTGCCGTAATCATGTTTTCAGGAATGTGTGTGGGGTCCTATTTCTGGGGCAATCTGGCTGACGCGCGTGGCCGCAAGAAAGCCATTGTAGGAGCGTTGCTGCTGGACGCCATGGCCGCGTTCCTCTCCAGCGTCGTCCAATCTTTTCCAGCCTTTTTAGCATGCAGGTATCTATTAATTCAAACATTTGATATTCCTACTCTTTTATTTTCCCTTTGTGAATTAGGTAATTAGTTTTGGTGACGATGTAAACATTTATAAAATGTAACTATTTTGTATGCATTGAGCAAGGACTTTGTTTTCAATCTCGATTTTCTAGTGCAATTAAATTTAGATTTAATATTATCGTAGTAAAAATTACATAATGATTTTAAATTAATCTTGCATCGTGTAGAAAAATGTTCTTCAACGAAATCTTAATATTTTATCTTTGAAGTCATCTATTTCCAAAACCCTTAAATCCTCACTCCACACTCTATTTCCTCCCTAGCAGACCTAACTATTGTAGTAGACGCGGGAATATTGCAGGTTCTTCTCCGGGTTTGGTATCATCGGCGCTACGGGCCTGATCTTCCCGTACTTCGGTGACTTCCTGTCTCTGCGGCATCGTGACGTCATGCTGTGTCGACTCGAGGTGTTCTGGACCTTCGGGACTATATTGTTGCCAGGTAATATCAGCTGTCACTAGTGCCGATCGTTTATAGGTTATCGGTACAATATTCCTCTCTTGTAAATGGGAGCATAATTCTAGGTATTTGGGGATTTTTTTCCCAGTAGATAAGACTTTTGGGTATTGTCACACCTCAGATCATCGTCATTTGTGAACTGATTTGAAAAGATATATTTTTATTAGAAAATATTTTTTTTCTTCCCATTTTTATTAACATTTAATTCTGATGAAGGTATCCATGAAGAATTGAGGACTCTTCAAGCATGTAGTTTATCGCTATCATAATTATTATCGTGGACGGCTATTTATATTAAAAGACTCTTCGCCACCGAAGCTACTAAGTAAACTTCATTGTCTGTGTACGTTACACGGTGATGATGAAGTCCGCCCCAAGCTAGTCATAACTAATATGTAATTGTCTGTAAGGTATCGCGTGGCTGATCATCCAAGACCCGCGCTTCAACCTGACGGCAGAACACGCGGAGTTCCAGTACACGTCGTGGCGCGTGTTCGTGGCGGCGTGCGGCGTGCCATCGTTGCTGGTGGTGCTGCTGCTGGTGCCGTTCCCCGAGAGCCCGCGCTACCTGCTGCATGTCAACAAGGCCGAGCAGGCGCTGCAGGTGCTGCAGCGGATCTTTGTCGTTAACACCAAGATGAGCGAGAAGGAGTTTCCGGTTAGTTGGTAACTGCTATTGTGTTAATATTAAGGGCTGCGCAGGCGCTGGATCAGAAGAAACCGTCACCAGAGCAACCATATCAATGCCACGCCACTTTCACCGCACTGTTGGCCACTCCTGCTTAATCTTATCCTTAACGCATTAGGACGCAGGTATGGCAGGATCATAAAGAAAAACATGAAAAATTGTAGGCCTTTTTCAATTCATAGCTATTTTTGTCAGATTACCTCATTACAGATTTTGACCACAGGACATCGCAAACACTAATCTCAAAACTTTTAAGGTGGAGACGATGATAATATCGGGAGAAGGAGAAGAGGAGGAGGTGGTGACGGCAGACAACAACGGCAACGAGACCAAGGCGCCGCTGACCTGGAGCAAGCGCTGGCAGGCCTTCTGGGTGCGCAAAAAGCTGCTGGTCACGCCGCCTTACATCGGCCTGCTCGTGCTCTGCTGCTTCGTCGACTTCGGGCTTATGTTCAGGTTGGTGAACTGTATAAGAGTGATAACAGGCTCAAATATAGGTTCCCTCAGAAAAGGTTTGCGAAACAGCGTTGTTAAATGTGTCTCTTCTAGGGTTTGAAATTATCAAGATAAATATGCCTCTTGATAATTATCAAGATAATTATCAGATAATTATCCGAGAATTATCAAACATAATAAACTTTTCAATCCTTACAATACTGGTATTTGGCTATCTACCTATCATCATTTATGATGATTTCGTTTATAATTTCAAAAAAAAAAGGTATAAAATGTTGCAAACAAAAAGAATAAGCTTAATCAAAATCAATTAAGTCACTACATCGTAGTAGTGCACATGCGGAAACTCATAAATGGTGTAAAAGCTAATATTATGTGTTAGTATTGTAGATATAAGACACTGTATGTTTCCCAAATAAAGAAAAATAAAATAAAACAAATAAAATAGTTAATCAAATGAATGAGAGGTAAATTATCCTCATCTTCCTTAACTGCATGGAGATTTACCGAGCCTGTGCATATCGTTGTAATAACTTAGTCCCTGTCCGGTTGCAGCTACTACACACTGATGATGTGGTTCCCGGATCTGTTCGAGCGGTTTAGCCAGTTCTCGTCATTGTACGAGGGCGTATCGGCCGGCGTTTGCGAGGTCTCCGCCAACGTCACCCGCAGCGAGATGATGGTGGGTAGTAGGAAGTCGTAGCATGTTTGTTTAACATTATTGTGATACTTCATAGTAATAGGATGAGATTATTGATAAATTACTAGTTATATTAATAGAATATTAATCTTCTATATTAGACGCGGCAGGCAAGCTTTTTGTAGAGGGCTCCACGTTTGAAAGTAACAATGTAGGTACGTCGCCAAAAAGGGCGCTGGCCGCTGCAGAGACGCCATGTCGTTGAGTTTCGCCTAGGGGCACCTACGCATTTAATAAGCCTCTGTATTTTGGTCACATTTTCTTACAGTTGCTTTAGGCTACTATACAAATTAATATAACGAAGTCTTTTTAGACTTGCTTCCGTCATTGCCCCCATTATTTCTGGTGTTCCAGGACAAAACGGAGTGTCCGCAGAAGATCGATGACAAGGTGTACATCCACACGCTGGTGGTGGCGCTGAGCTGCGTGCCCACGGCGCTGTCCGTGGGGCTCACCATCAACATGATCGGCAAGAAAATTATGTTGGGTGAGAATTCAAACACTGACAGTGAATTGTTTCAGAGTTCCTACTTTGTTAAATGGAAGCAATATCGTGTTAAGCATGATTCACTAATGCCCCAACTCAGAAACACTAACGGTTACTTTAATCGCTGCTTAGTAAAGAATCACAATACAAATTCTGTGCTAAGGAGCGATTTAAGTAGCCGTTAGTGACTCTGAGTTGGGGCGTAAATGAATCATGCTTAACACGATATTTAGTTATTACACCAAAAGTTTCACCTAGAAGTTTCGTATCTAAAGTTGTACTCAAAAGTGAGTTGCTTAAATAAAGCGTTTCTGCGTTCTTAAATTTAGTCTACTTTGCAACAATCCAACAAACATAATCTCTGGATAAGCAAGTAAAGTAATATCAACCAACACCACATGCTGACTTCTTGACAGTTCCTAAACAACTGACTTGAGGACTATTGAGGGATTATAATATCAAAAATAGCCCATCAAAAAAGTTGTTGAAGCAATGGCGTTAATTTGACTTCCAAAAAGTGTTTTTAGAAAGCCAATTTTGAATAAAAATATATTATAAGTTTGAGTTTGAGAACGTCTTGTCGTTGGTTCCAGTGATGATGCTGATCAGCTCGGGGCTGGCGGCGCTGGGGCTGAACCTGGTGCGGTCCTCACTGGAGAACCTGTTGCTGTCCTGCGTGTTCGAGGCCATCGTCAGCTGCACCGAGGCCGTGCTCTTCTGCGTCATCTGCGAGATATTTCCTACTAAAGTTGCGTGAGTATGCGCTGGATTTTTTGTTAAGATAACAAACTGCAAAACAGCTACCTGCCGAGGTGCAGATAAGCTGATGGAAAAGTCATTAAAAACTTGATGTTAACCGACCTTCAAAGAAGCTTCTGTGGTTTTTGTTGGAAAGCAACGTTCATACCATTAGAATCACTAACAACGATGTTCATCAAACAGATATTTTGAAACGTCCAGCGCTAGCGGCTAGCTAAGAAGAAAACATTCCTTTCTACTGTCCTCTTTTTCCGTTAGCAACAACAAGTGATTCGTCTGCTCGACTATCGACTATTTCAATAGAGAAGTATTTTAATAATTATAAGAGCTTCTAACATTTCCTGTCATTCGCCAGCGCGACGGCCATGGCAGTGACGGTGATGAGCGGGCGGGTGGGCGCCATCGTAGGCAACGTGGTGTTCGGTGCGCTGGTCGACCAGCACTGCGTCGTGCCCATATACATGTTCGGCACGCTGCTCATATGTGAGTATAGCTTTATGTTGTAGTGCAGTCTGTTTAGCGAGACGTGAAGACCCCTCTCCTTCCAAAAATCATTATGCTATCCAAACATCTTCCCAAACTTACTCATTTATAATATGAGGTGTATTAGGGTAGTAGTAGTGTATTGTATAAACATATAGTAACAGTCTGTCTGTCTGTTTGTTTGCAGCGAGCGGACTCCTGTGCATAATACTCCCGAAGAGCACGCGGCCGGCGCGGCCCGTGCTGTGATCCTAACTTATGTTGTATTTTTATATCTAGTATATAAATATAATAAATAAACTAGCTATGTAAGCTTTTGTTCATGTGTTTAATTTGTTTTAATAACCTACTAGAAATGGGAAAGCTTCGGTGAAGAAAAAAACGTGAGGAAATCTGCACACTACACTGCAGGCTGAGAGTTTGCTATACCTAATATTCATAAATCGTCGCTTCTCATGAATACTGTACAATCTCAAAATCAGCTAACTTTACAGGAGAGCGTTTTGAAAATTGAACCGTTAATAAAAGCATCATTTATAAAGTTCGACAGTCGCTCTTATTTAAAAAAAATAGTTCAACCCTTTAGCTCATAAAATAACTTATTGTAAGTAAGTATTTAAAAAGCGAAGTCATGAAAAAAAAATTTAAATTAAGTCGTTTTGACTTTAACTACTTTTCTAGAAAAAAATTGCTCATAATTTGGATATTCGATAGTTATTTTTAAGTATTAAAGTAGTTATAAATGGCGTTTTTTCAGTGAAACAATTATACATCGGGTCGGGTTTTATAAAATAAAGAAAACAATTTTCTTCCTATGAATAGGATATAAATTAACCAAATCATAGTCAATCCCAATAAATTTACGTTTCTAGGCAAAAAAAATACTCAACAAAAACTGTTCAATTTTGAGATTGTATAGTCTTTTAGAGAAGAATTTGTCAATTGTTAGGTCATCCTTTTGTCAAAAACCATATAAATTTGATTTAATACAATATTACAGAGAAACTGAATTTACCTTTAGGTCGTAATTTCGTTTTTGAACACTTTTTGCGACAAACACTAAGTGTATCCTGCGGAATCTTTTATACAAACTAAAGATTGTAACGTTTTCGCGCAAAAGGGACGTAAAATCGCGCCAATTCAAAACTGAACATTAGCTCCCCTGGTGGCAATTTTTGAAAGTAGCCTCTTTAGATACTTTTCAGGAGAAAGAGTAGGCGATTCTTAGTATTTCTGTATATTTAACTTGATTTCGCAAAAAAATTGACTTTGTACACTTTTCTTGAGAAGCGGCGAAATGTTTGATGTGGGTATTTTTTCATGAGTGAAAGTAATATTCTTTATACTGCCACCATTTCCGAAAGATGCTTTGTCATGGAGGAGAAGAAATGACAAAAGAAACTCTGCAACACATCTTTTAAATTAGTCACTGTACTATAGAATAAGCTTTTAACCTATGCGGTACAGGATGCGGTAGAGTTATTTTCTGGTGCTTTTGTCTTTCATATATTCTATCCTGTACCTCATAATGTACTCAGAGGTGTGTTAAGTTTGCCAATCTATGCTATCTTTAGTATGCTACGGCTTTTACAATAAGCAGTTTGCAGTGGGAGCAGCAGTTATAGTTTTAGATGATGACAGCATGTAATGCATCTAATATCGATAATTTAATATAATGGATTACATGTAGAAGAAAATGTAGGATAATTAGAAAGTGTAGGACAATTAGAAGCCGTAAAGAAGAGAAAAATGATTATGATACTCTTCCAGTTAAAGGTTTCTTTATTAGTCTTTAGTCTAATGTAATGCAGATATCTGTTAGAAGCTTAATACACAACATACGTAGTGACACGGCCCATATATTGTTCTGTATTAGAACATTCTGACGATAAACACCGTGATCAATGGCGTGTCCTCGAAAGCACAAAAATTGAAATTCGCCTGTTTAGTTCTCCGTATTTATCATCCACAAGCTACTGTGCTACAAACGCAGGTTGTTGCATTGTCATTTATTGCACGTAAAGTTGTAGGTATTCTCTCGAGAAATACTACTGTTATGAAATAATTACGTGATCGCATCAGAAGTGAAGAGATCCGATCCGTAGACAAACGAGGGTAACCGGCATAGCTCAAAGAATTAGCCAGTTGAAGTGGCAATGGACAGGCCACATAGTGCTACGGACCGATAGTCGTTGGGGAAGAAACGTCCTCGAATGGAGACCACGTCTCGGATAACCAGTGCACTGATGACCTGAAGAAACAGTGAGTATTCGTTGGATTCATAGGGTTCTTAATCGGTCAGAGTACCCGCAAATTAGGAGAGGCCTATGTCCAGCAAAAGCAAAAGACTGATGTATGGATGGATTATAAAATAATCCCAATGAGTTTAATAAATAGAAATGACGTCTAATACCAATGACCATACATAACAATATCATAGTTTACAATTTAATGTGTGTAATTTTTCAATTACAAGGTTGTTTTATTCACACTGCTGCGGTGTACTGAACACCTGTGTGTATGAATGAACACTTGAAGACGAATATTCAGTATCAGTAACTACTATCAGTACAGAACCAGTTCGTTGTCACACCTAATTACAGTGAGCAAGAATTTTAAACAACTATCTTAGTTAGGTCTGAAACTTAGTTTCGAGTCTGAGTCGAGCCAATTAAAATTAAAACAAAATTTAATTATAGAATCTAGCCAATTAATTTGCTCAATAGAATACAATTGCCTATTTATTACACTATTTTCCTACGTTCTTGCCAATGTTTTATTGGACAGAAATAATACTTGGATTTGTAAGTAATCCCTTTATATCGGGACTTTTATGTGAATGAAGTAATGGGTGTTAAAATGGAAGAGATTCTTGGGAATGGCAAGTATAAAACAAGTGATACGGAATCCGTTAACAATAACGAGCAAGTCATTTGGACCATCAGCAGCCGTAAGAAAGAAGAAGAGAAGGTCTACACGTATGATGAAGCTATCGAATTAACAGGTAACTTGTGAATATATGTACTAAGTGGCTTAATAACAAGACTATTAAGATACAAAGCTATTAAGTGATTCATGTGTGCAACTCGGGCCTAGAAATGTTCCCGTCCGCGATTTACCATCTACGAGTATGTCTTCAGTCCACTGGCCATATGGTAGAATTGTACTCAAGGATTAGTCTTTACATAGTGTGAATCATAGCTTCCCGTGTCTGCAACGCTTAGATCTTTCAAACTAAGTACGTAACGGATTTTTATGTGGTTTTCATCAATAGACAGAGTGATTTTCGCGAAAGATTTATATGTACAAGCTAGCTGAACCGGCGAACTTCGTATCGTCTAACAAACTATTTTTTTCTAAAAAAAAGTAGCCTAAGTTACTCCTTGTTACATCAGCTATCTGTCAGTGAAAGTCCCGTCAGAATCAGTCCAGCCATTTCAGAGATTAGCCGGAACAAACAGACAGACAGACACACAAAAATTGTAAATAATGTTGTTTTGGTATATGTACCATGTATGCATCCAAATGCACTTAGTAATAAGCGGTTATTTTAGTTTATTACAAATAAATACTTCAATTTTATTTATTTGTATCGATGTATAGAAGAGGGAGAAGGATAGGTTGTCAGGAAGAACGAAGTTCGCCGGGTCAGCTACTTTATACTAAAATAAAATAAAAACAACTATGTAGTTGACAAATACATTTTTTACAACCGAAATTAAGCTAATTGGTTATGCTCGTATGTTAATGGTCTGCAAATATACGTACAGAACTTGGCAAATTAGCCCCCGTCATGGACAGTGTGAGCAGTCATGATAGCCTAGCGTTTAGAACGTTGGTCTCCCGAACGAAGGGGCCCGAGTTCAAATCCTGGCACGCACCTCTAATTTTCAAATATTATGTGCTTTTAGAAGTTAAGCATGGTAGACTATGACCTAACACCCCTCACATTGTGAGAGAACACCCCTAGCCCAGCAGTGGGACAATTATGGGTTGTTTCTCTTGCTGGCTATGGACTGTGTTACTACTAGAGACGTAAATAAATAATGACATGAATAAAACAGTGCTTAACTTGCCAATTTATGATAGAAGATCTTCTTTCTGCAGCAACAGCTTTTGCTCTACCGATCTGAAGGAGGTGGTTCTAAAAATCTATGATTCGCAAATTCCATTAAATGAAAAGCTTAAAGTAAATAAAATTGATTATATTTTTTTCATTGTGCTATAATAATGATGTCATTAAACTCATTAATATACTTACATATGTTAGTGCTTAAAACATTAGCGATAATCGACGCGCATGTAAGTACCTTGAAATGTCCTCCAAATTGTTTGTCACTTTATCATTCTGAGAAGATAAAGACTACATCGCCACATCAGGTGGGATTGTATTCAAGCATTAACTTATAACTTTAAAAATTACTTGTTGAGATGTCCATGCATGAAGGTGTCCATGATACTTAATATACATAATGTTCACATGAAATGAAGACATTTCTATTCCTATTCATAATATTGAAGCTTGCCCTTTTCTATAAAACGTTTTTCTGTAATAAGGTCTATGAAAGGAAGAATTGAGAGGAAAAGAACCCCTCAGAGGGATTACATTGTTAACATTGATTTTAATTGTTAATTGATATCATTATTACTATTATTATTTTTCCATGGGATTTGCCTGGATAGCTTCAGCTCACACAACCCTTGAGCTTGAGTCCAAAGTTGAAGCCAAACGACTTGTCGTGTTCCGACTGGGGGCTAGAGTCAGTTCTTTCTTTTTAGGGTTCCGAAGTAAAATCGGAACCCTTATAGTTTCGTCATGTCCGTCCGTCCGTCCGTCTGTCCGTCTGTCCGTCCGTCTGTCCGTCTGTCCGTCTGTCCGTCTGTCCGTCTGTCCGTCTGTCCGTCTGTCCGTCTGTCCGTCTGTCCGTCTGTCCGTCTGTCCGTCTGTCCGTCTGTCCGTCCGTCCGTCTGTCCGTCTGTCCGTCTGTCCGTCCGTCTGTCCGTCTGTCCGTCTGTCCGTCCGTCCGTCTGTCCGTCTGTCCGTCCGTCTGTCCGTCTGTCCGTCTGTCCGTCTGTCCGTCTGTCCGTCTGTCCGTCTGTCCGAAGCAAGGCCCTTAGTGCTAGAGAGTTGTAATTTGGCATCGATAATACATATTTATTTAAACTCTAGAATTGTAGAATAAAATATTGAAATATTTTTTTAGGGTACCTCCCCTATATAGCTTAGGTAACGTGAGCATGAATTTTATTAGTCGCGTACCCTATAATGTGGGGCATCGTTGCAAAGGTCTTTCAAAAATAGTATGGGTCTTTGAACACTATTTTTGGAATTAAGGGTCCGATTGCGAAATGTTTGGCATTAAATTGTTAATTTTGGTTAGAGTCAAGTGTGTCCCCCCCCCCCTGCTAGCTACATGGTTGGAGTTGGACAAGTGAAAAAATTCTCACAAATAGGTTATATGATGAATTTACACGCTATCTATGATTAATATTACAGCTATGTTAGCATAAGTAGTTAACGAGTAATAGTCGATAAACTTTCTACTTCGGAACCCTACACTGCGCGTGGCCTGACACGAACTTGCCCGGTTTTTTCTTCCTTCTTTCTTGTCCGGCAACGCATCAGTGATGCCTTTGCTGTTGCTGATATTCATGGGTGACGATAGCCACTTACCGGCTATTTCCATTAAATAAAACTTTGATACTTACCTACCTATAAAATAAAAGCGTTATTGTATGTTTATTATACCTATTAACTATTTAACTTGAACAAATTTTAATATGTGGTTCAGGAAATGGTTGGTACAACATAAGCCTGCTGTTAACTTTGATCCTGGCGATACAAGGGATGTGTCTGGATATGTTCGGCTTCTCCTACGTGGTGGCGGCCGCCCGCTGCGACCTGCAGCTGTCCCACCGCCAGACCAGCTTCCTGCTGAGCGTACCTTTGATGGGTGAGTGGATACTCTTGAAAAATCGCTTGTCAAAAATTGTCACGGCACGAACAACTCAGAAAAAATTGCCTAGATTAGAAAAATCTTGTCTTAACTTGCTACATTGAGGGTCTGGACTTCAAGTTATCTTTTACATTGCCTAGTGGAACTGTGGAACTTTAAATGAAATCAAATCAAATCAATTTATCTAAACTAATATTTAAAGAGGAAAGATTAGATTTTTTGTTTGCATTGAATAGGCTCCGAAACTACTGAACCGATTTCAAAACTTCTTTCACTGTTGGGAAGCTACACTATCCGCGAGTAACATAGGCTATATTATATTTTCAAAAAAATTAGGGATCCTTAATAAAACTCAAATAATGTAACCCAAGGTGTAAAAAATAAGAAAACCGAAGCAAAGCGAGGGCGGTTACTCGTAATTTATAAAAAGATATGAGCTCCATTCTTTCTTTGGGTCCAAGTAGGACCTCTAAAAGTGTCTGTCTCATAATATTGTAATTGTATAGAGGTCAGACATATATCCATCTCTTTCAGGACCGATCGTGTCGGCGTACCTCCTCGGCTACCTGACGGACACCCGCGGCCGCAAGAAGTGCTTGCTTGGTGTCTTGTGGACCAGCTTCCTGGTATCCTGCTTGACTGCCCTGGCTCCCAACTTTATTGTTTTGGTGATATTAAAATTTATCAGCACCAGCATGTAAGTAGATAATACTTAATAATATGTAACTGTAAAAGTTCGATACTAATGAATTCTAAGATTCCCCGGGGAATGACAACGATCACCAATGACGATGGTGTATCTGTGTCCGAAATGATAACGTCGATTTACTTGATTTTATTCAAGCTTTACATAAAATACACATATATTTCATGTTCTGTCACTTTAATTTTCGTCAACTGTAAACTATATGAAAATACGTGATGTTTTAAGGCTACTCACGCACGAAGTCACGCAGCGAAACAAAATTAATAAAACCGGCCAAGTGCGTGTCAGGCCACGCGCAATGTAGGGTTCCGAAGTTTTAAGTTTATCGACTATTACTCCATAACTGCTTATGCTAAGATAGCCTGATAGTTTTTCTTGTAAATTCGTCATATCACCTATTTTTGTGAATTTTTTCACTAGTCCAATTCCAACCGTTTAGCTTGCAGGGTGGGGGACACTTGACTCTAACCAAAATTAACACTGCAAAGCCAAATATTTCGCAAAGAGACCACTAAAATCGAAAAATGGTCTAAGCACATTAATATAGAGAGACCTTTTCAACGATACTCAACACTATGGGGTAGACAAAGAAAATAAAAACATCCCCAGGTTACTTGTAGGAGGGACCCTGAAAAAATATATTTTCAAAAGTATTATTCTACCATTTTTTAGTTTTAATACATACGTATATCCATGCCAAATTACAGCTTTCTTACACTAAGAGCCTCTGAGATATACTGCGGACAGACAGACAGACGGACAAACGAACATGACGAAACTATAAGGGTTCCAATTTGACTTCGGAACCCTAAAAAGGCAATGATTCCCTGAGTTGATTGCAATGTTTACCCGGGCAAACATTTCGTAGTTTTAAATTTTTATGCCAATAGTCGGCAAGGGTAGAGTCGGTAGAAACTGGTAAACCTTAGTTGCCTTCGCTTACTTCGCTTACGGGAATCTCAAAGACCGGGAGAAACGGCTCTACAAACGTTGACGCTTGCTTGCACCCGGCAAGCGTTGATCAAATGCCATCAAAAACAAAACTTGTAAAAAAAACCAAGTCTCGCAACTCAGTTCTTCTACCGTAAAAAGTTGTGAGATCCATGTAATACCAAGTCGGTTAATTTATTCAGTTCCTACTTAAGGGTCCTTCTGTCTTAAGTTATTACGTAATTAGCTAACCTAACAAGTAACAACATCTTATAGTGACCATATTATCAATATTAAAAATCTTTTATGTTTTAAATAAATAGATCGACTTTACCATCGCATGAAAACACAATGTATCTTACAAGTAATACTATACAACCTAATATATAACCTACATATTATATTAATTTGATTGTTTATTGCGATTGCCAAGTCAATCTATTTATTTAAAACATAAAAGATTTTTAATATTGATAATATGGTCACTATAAGATGTTGTTACTTGTTAGGTTAGCTAATTACGTAATAACTTAAGACAGAAGGACCCTTAAGTAGGAACTGAATAAATTAACCGACTTGGTATTACATGGATCTCACAACTTTTTACGGTAGAAGAACTGAGTTGCGAGACTTGGTTTTTTTTACAAGTTTTGTTTTTGATGGCATCTCATTTCTTTTTGTAGATAGTTCTACTTTTTTCCTTTTACAAGTTACCTTTGAACATAATTATATCTAGGTACCTATCTACACCTATTATTCCATTATATTATATACAGGTACACTGATTCATTCACTGCAAATGTTACTTTGTTATTCAGGTACAGTAATTCATTAACTGCAAATGTAACTTTGTAATCCTATATATTTATATGGGATTACAAAGTTATTTATGCAGTTGATGTATCTAGAAAACTGGACCAAAATTGCAAAATATTTTAGTTTTTCCTTGATCTATACACTAAACACTAATTGTGTTCCAAATTTGAAGCTTCTATGTCTTCTAGAAGTGCCTTAGAGTTTTGATGATCGGTCAGTCAGTCAGTGAGTGACGAAATTAAGAAACTTTGACTAGTTATAATTCTTAAACTACTGGTTCAAATTGAATGAAATTTGAAATATACTGTGTTTATACAATGCCTGCTTGGTTACTAAAAATTCAGGCTTCCAGCTTTATCCACAACGAAGTTATGGGGGGTCGAAAATGGCCTGAATTGCTTCGAGAAAAGGATGGTACGGTCGTGCCGCTTTTTTGCTCGACTTGGCGGGGGCACTGCCGTGCCCCCAGATTTATAGGTGGCCAAGCGACCCTCTACAAACGTTGGCGCTTGCTTGCACTCGGCAAGCGTTGATCAACATTTATAGGTGGCCAAGCGACCCTCTACAAACGTTGGCGCTTGCTTGCACTCGGCAAGCGTTGATCAACATTTATAGGTGGCCAAGCGACCCTCTACAAACGTTGGCACTTGCTTGCACTCGGCAAGCGTTGATCAACATTTATAGGTGGCCAAGCGACCCTCTACAAACGTTGGCGCTTGCTTGCACTCGGCAAGCGTTGATCAAATTTATAGGTGGCCAAGCGACCCTCTACAAACGTTGGCGCTTGCTTGCACTCGGCGAGCGTTGATCAACATTTATAGGTGGCTTAAGACTGACTGCTGTCGTGTTGCACTGTTGCAGATGCAGCGGCGTGCAGTCCATGGCCTACACCCTGCTGGGCGAGTCCTGCACCGCGCGCACCAAGGACAGCTACATGCTCATCCTCAACAGCTCCATCATGTGTGGATATACTGTTTTCACCAGTATGATTTTTTCAGATTTCAGTGGAAGATACGAGATAATAAATAATATTACAAATATAGATACAAGATACGCGCGAAAAACAAAACCTCTTCTTGCATTCAGTTTTAAAATGTAACCATCATAATGTTATCATTAATTATACGCATAGGTGTGTAAAACAAATGTATCGAAATCGATAGATAAGGAGTTTAACTCAAATAAATAAATAAATAAATAGTACTTAGTTGTACATGGGGCGACGTCACGCGGTCACAAGTTAAATTATACATTGATATACATGTATAGGCACGTCAATAATTTATTTCTTCTCATGATTATTATTATTGCACTTGAATATGAAATAGATAACGGTAAATACGATTATGATAATCTTTCCATATTGATTTTTTGAAAATTATTAGGTTACAAGCTGTTGCACGCAGCTTCGCATACGGAAATTATGTTTTACCTTATTTGTAAGCAGAAGAAAATTAAAAAAACGGTGAATTTATATTGAAGTACTTATATTTAGTAATTTATATGTATACTGAAACCTACGATAAAATCACAAAGGATTCCTCCAGGAGCGAGAATTGAAAAATAAAACTGAAAAATACATGTTCCATCAATATAAGCAAGGTACATTTTGAAGAAGCGAATCGTGCGAATCCGCGTCGGCAGTGTGTTGTGCTAGGCGTGATTTCTATATAAATTGAGATACTTGCATACAATGGTAAAATCTGCCATCCCGCGCTACGCGACGGAGCGCGGTGCAGTGGGTGGAGCGCCTTAGTGGTCCTAAACCATCTTCGCAGTTACCTTTAAAATAAAACCATTTTGGGGCATATCAGTTGGATAGTTTAAAAGTCTATAACGAAATTTTGTAACGCTACCTCTAGAGAAAGTACTCAAAATTATAGAAATTTCTGGAAATTTTACTGAGAGAAATCATTCATTTATTTTTTAAAAGAAACAACTACATTCAAAGATTATTGAAAATATGTTTGCCATACACGGGAATCGAATCGGCAAAAATTCGAAAAAACAATACTACTTTTATCGCATCAATCGATAGAGTCAATCTTAAGGATGGAATCTCTTTTACAAACATGGTAAATCAAATGAAAGGAAAACCATGAATGTATTAATATGTCAGTCAACAACAGTAACAATAACCCAGTCGTGATAGTTTTTTACGTTCATTATATTTGCATTTTACCAATTTCGTGAATTTTTTCCCATGTCAAATCCCTACCATTTAGCAGGTAGAGGGAGGCGGGATATATGATAATAACCAAAATTAGCACTATAAAACTAACAGACACCTCGATTGAAAAATTATCTTTGCAGACTCATAATAATAATATATTTGCAAATCGTTTTCAACAGTATCTCATACTATTGGGGTAGACGAGAAAAGAAAATTATCTCTAGGAAGATAGGTACCCTTAAAAATTATCATAAAGGTATAAAAAAACTACATATTTTGGTAATGTTACTTTCAGCTCATGCTTATCTAGTGCTTGGGTTAGACTTCTCCTGTGATCTGGGCTTCATCACGTTCCGGCCGTGGAGGCTGCTGAGCCTCACGCTGGCCATGGGGCTCGGCTCCAGCGCCGCGCTCGTCAGCTTCTTTTACGAGAGCCCCAAGTTTCTGGTCCACGCCGGAAGAACCTCAGAAGCCTTGGACATTTTAAGGAAAATCAAAATAAGGAACCATGGGGATGGTAACTATCCGGTTGGTATTACTTTGGAAAATAACGAGATTTAAGTTTTCTGCTGTTTTGTGAGTTATGAGTGTTGAAGACGTTGAGGAGTTCCATTATTCAAGTCCTGACAGATCATCTCTAAGATAACAAATTATTGGATTTTCATCCAAATTATGTACAAAATTGCGTTTTGATACTGTTATACAATTAGAATTAGAGTAAAATTAACTTTCGACATTTGTTAATTAGTAAAGCAAATAAGTTTTTTTAAAATCTGATGAACTCCTATTTGGGAACGCAGGTGAAGAAGATAATATTGGTGGAGGCGAGCAATACGCAGCACCGGGAAGTGTCGTTCCTGAGGTCGCTGCTGGACCAGACGCAGCCGTTGTTCAAGCCTCCGTTGCTACAGAAGACTCTGCTACTGTTTTATATCACGGCTGTTGTTTATAGTGTGTATGTTTTTACTCCACATACGTATATTCAGTAGATATATTACTTCACAATGCAGCAATGTAGTATCACAGTGTCAAATGCTTCCCGTATGAAAATTTTGTATCATCACCTCTAGATCACAATCTGGCAAAAAAACTATAAGTGCCATAACTGCAGTTCTAGAAATATTGAAATATGTATGTAGAGGCAAAAAAATATATTTGGAAAACTTAGACAACACTTAATAGTCGTTTTAACAAATATAATTTTCTTAAATGTCTACGATTTAATACTCTGTATCTGTAAACATCCATCTTATGAGTTATTATGATTCCAGAAATAACGGGTTTTTCCTTTGGGTTCCAATACTAACACGTTCATTTTTCGAGGAGCCTTCACCGCTTACCAAAAACGTCACTGGGAATTTTTGCAATTTGTTAAACTCACGGCAACAGACCGATACGGAGATGGACGTAAGTGGAATTCAATAATTTATTAATAGTGTACTAAGATACGGTTCGTAAAAATGGTCTATTATAGCATGGTTGTAAAGTCAGTCAAGTTGCTCTGGTGCTGAACACCGTGCATTTTCGTTAACTAAGTAGGTTTTTCTGTTACACCTCGCGAACCTGTATTCCTGAACACGTATTTTATTGCACGGCATGAAGCGCATAGAGAAACTCAAAGTCACGCTTCACCTTAGTGCCAGTTTAGGTCACAAGGTGCTATAAATCAATATAATTTGAAGTAGAAAATAAATAATTACATATCTTATTTTCTTCGGATATATTTATCGCTACTAATACCTAATGAAACTAACGCTGTTTCAGAATTGCTCTTCAGAGGTCAGTTTCGAGGTGCTTCTGATGAGTATTATGTATGGCGTGATATTCCTGCTCATTAACTTCGGCCTGTCCATCCTGGCACACAGGAAGAAAGCCATGATCACCTACATCACCATGTTCTCCAGCTTCTGCTGCTTCGCGATGCTATTCATCACGGAGAAGTATTCCACCATCGTGATGTTCTTCGGAGTGACCTCAAACTGCTTCATCATGGGCATAATGTTCTGTTACTTCATCGAGCTCTATCCGACTCGTCATCGGTATGCTGTTATTTTTGTATTATACAAATAGCATAGTAGTATACTCTGTACATAGATAAACTAATGCTCTGTACTTGGTACAACTACCTGTACTGCCAAGAAGTAGGTATGGAGATCAAGATTCGAAGAGATACCTGAAGACAGATCACGTGTCTGTTTATTTTTATTTTTTTATTTTACATTTTTGTTGTCTGAACGGCGAATGAAAAGGCAGGCGAGTCACCTGATGGTTTGGGGTCACCGGCAAACATGGACATAAACAACTTCAGAGGAGTTTTCAAGGCTTCACAGGCTCCCACTGAACAACTCCATGTTATAGCGCTCCCAGAAAACTTCAGAAGGAATGATGATGATACGTAATGTGTGCTCCAGTTCATAGTATGTATTTTTATATGATCTGTTTCAGTGGTATGATATCCTGTCTGGGGGTGATGGTGGCCCGCCTGAGCGGGATGGCAGGCGTCCAGCTGGTGGGGGCGTACACCTTCACACACTGTAGAGCATCTCTGTATGCCTGGGGGGCGTTCATTATTAGTAAGTTATGTCGTTCATCTGATATTATGATGGAAGGTTATTGGTTTCAACGAATTAATGGCCCATTATTGAGCACGGGTCTCTTTTCTCGAGGAATCCTGAAGCATAGATACTCCACCACGCTGCTCCAGTGCGGATGGGACATGAGTTTGATACAGGTAATTACCTATCCGCTTAATGTGATTTCATAATACTACGAGTATTCCGGTAACAATATATCATATATAACGTTAACTAGTTCATTAGCTTTTTCGCCGACGGAAGCACTTTCTATATTAAAAAATCATGTTAATGAATGTAATATTTTATTTGAATTTAAACATATAACCACTAGAGACGCATTTCAGTCTCTGAAGGTAAAGAACACGGGTGACTTATGGGGCATTTCGGTAAAAATAATACAGCATATTATAGATATTACAGCACCATATTTGGTGATAGTTTTTAATAAATGCATAGATCTGGGTATCTTTCCAGATCTTATGAAATGCAGCAAAATTATACCACTTTTTAAAACAGGCGAAAAAACCGATATTAATAACTATAGACCAGTTTCTGTTTTACCAACTCTTAGTAAAATTTTTGAAAAGATAATATTGAATCAAATGCTATCCCATTTCAAAAATAATAATTTATTACATCCTGATCAATACGGTTTCACTAAAGGCCGTAGTACAACCGATGCAGGGGCTAGGCTTTTAAAGCATATATTTGAAGCATGGGAATCATCACAAAATGCCATAGGTGTATTTTGTGATTATTGTGTTCAGCACGAAACATTGCTGTTTAAACTTGACCACTATGGTATAAAAAACAAGGCCCTTAGCTTGATCGCGTCTTATTTGAGTGATAGGATACAAAAAATTAGTATAAAAGATATTAAGTCATCGGGGTCACCGGCTGTGTTGGGTGTACCGCAGGGCTCGATCTTGGATCCGTTTCTTTTTCTGGTATACATTAAAGATTTACCACTTTATGTAAAGAACCAAGCGGATATTGTACTATTTGCTGATGATACATCATTAATATTTAAGTGTGAAAGGAATACATTTTGACGACGTAAATAGTGCTCTTTCGCATGTGTCGCGTTGGTTTACTATCAATAATTTACTTTTAAATCCAAAAAACGAAATGTATAGAGTTTGTGCATACTACCTAATGTTAAAAAAGTCAACAAATCTCTCAAACTGAATAATGAAATCTTGCATATGGAGGAATCCACGGTCTTTTTAGGGGTGACCTTAGATAGTAAACTTCAGTGGGGCCGACATATAACAAATCTCGCGACTAAACTCGGTAGGGCTGCTTATGCTGTTAGGAAAATAAGGCAGTTTACTGACGTCGAAACTGCTAGGATGGTTTATTTTGCATATTTTCACAGTATTATGTCATATGCCATCTTGCTGTGGGGCAAAGCAGCCAGTATAGAACAAATTTTCATACTACAAAAAAGATTATGATATGTTACGAATTTCATCTGAGGTTACGAATATGTTATGTCTACTTACCACTTGCTTGTAATACAAGCGATAATGGCGGGAAAATGCAGCTGTGATGGATAATTCTTGGAAATTAAGAAGATACAACTGCAAGAAAAGGAACTGAAAGGCGCACTTACTTGGTGGTCTTCCGATGGCAGGCTCATGGCACGTGGCAACGTCATCTTCACCCGAGTTTATTATATATGTTTACCACAGATTAAAACAGCGGTTTATACACGCAGATCACTTGAATTAATTAATCCATATACGACGACAACGACAGATAGATATTGGAAGCCTATATACAAGTGCGGTACATTGAATAAATAAATTAAAATAAAATGTGTGCAATTCTCACGTGGTAGAAGTGAAACCTTCAAAAATTTTGCTTTCAAGATAATGAGACGAATGTAAAATTTCGGGAAGATGATAATTGTAGGTTTTAGTAATGATCATAGTGAAGTTAGAAAATAAAAATAAAACAGTGATAACGTCATCTCTTAACATAATGTGAAGAGTAAAATGAGCAGCTAGCGCCATCTATCCAGAAATAAAATGAATTTTCTATCTTGTTCCTCGCGCCACCTATGAATACAACTCAGCACTTTTTAAAGTAACACAAAGAGAACCATGAACATAAGAAATGCTGTATAAAGCTTCCTATCTCATTATCTCCCACGTCAAATCTTATGAATTTATGTGTCTGTCTCTTTTTACTGTCGCTTTATCGTTTCATCGACTTTCAAATCACAACGACGCTAAAGAAGTTTTCACTTCAAAAATATCTTGTCCTACTAGAATATCCAACACCGTGCCCATCGTGGGGTGTTTGCCAACTGTTATGATAAATGAGTAAGTCACCGCTTAGTGCCGAACGTCGTCTAACCTAACATCTAAAGTTAATAAAGTTATTGTCATTCTCTTTGTTACAGGCAGTACACTCATAGCGCTTCTGCTGCCACCCGACACACCCAAGAAAACATAATTATTATCATTATGATTTAAAGGCTTCATTAAGTTGTACAATAAATAAATGTTTAAGTAAAAGTTAAATATTGTGAATTTGACTACAGTTCACAGATTAACTAATAAGTCGTTCCAACGCAGTTCAAGCACCCGGTAAGTAAATAAAATTGAACGAAAGTTTCATAGTTACACATTTAAAATGCTGAGGGCGCAGTTAGCTACTCCCGATTAGTAAGGCGCCAGGCGAGGTGGTGGTGCCTGAGGTGGCCGAGCCCTAGCTGGTCTGTCGGAGGATTTGTATATTATGTAGTTGTATATTATGGAGGATTTATATATTTTTTTTATGGAAATAGCCGGCAAACGAGCTGACGATCCACCTGATGGTAAGTGGTTATCGTCGCCCATGGACATCAGCAACACCAAAGGCATCACCGATGCGTTGCCGGCCAAGAAAGAGAGAAGAAAAAAAAAGATGGCTCTCAAGCCCCCAGCCGGAACACGACGAGTCGTTTGGCGGCTGACTCATGCTCAAGGGTGGTAGCTATCCAGGAGGACCCCATGGAGAAATAATAATAGTAATAATGGTATTAATTAATAATTAAAATCAATATTACTAATATAATCCCTCGAGGGGTCCTACCACCAGCGGGCCGGATTTAGTCGCCTTTTACGACACCCATCCGGCGTGGGATTGGGGTTAGTATTCTAAGCCGCCCCAATACGGCGAATACCGATATAGAAAAATTCGATAGCGTGATTCAGGTCTGCGTGACATCGCCACAGGTTCCAGCTCTCCAAAGTAGCCTAACGTTAGTGCCTGGTATTTAGTATTTAGCGGCGCATCACCAGCAGGGCTTTATTTAATTACGCAGACTGCAGACATTAGACTGTTTAGGAGCAAGGGCAATTAAAAACGAACAATATCAACAAATAACACGGCGCAACAAATAACACAAATAACATAAAACGGCGATATATCGACGGTAAAACAGCGATATTATCTATTATTAACGTTTTCGCAAAGGTTTTTGAAAGCTTAATATGTTCTAGGTTATCATGGCATATAAAACAAAATATTATCCCAGAGCAACATGGTTTTATTAAGTCGCGTTCTACTACTACTAATTTGACATCTTTCGTGGAGAACCTGGCTGAGGGCCTTGATTGTGGGCATTCATTCGATGCTATCTACACTGATTTTAGTAAGGCCTTTGATAAAGTTAATCATGAAATTTTAATAAACAAACTATCTTCATTCGGAATAGCGGGAACCTTCTTAGATTGGTGCAGGTCATATTTGTCAAACAGGCAATCAGTTGTAGTGGTTAGTGGTCATAGATCAAGTCCCTTCAAGGCTCATTCTGGCGTCCCTCAGGGTTCCCATCTCGGCCCCTTGCTATTCACCTGCTTTATCAATGACATAGGAAAATGCTTTTCAAACTCTGAATTCCATATGTTATACAGGCAAGTCAATTCACTTACAGAGGGCTTATTACTGCAACATGATTTGTATAATCTAGTGAAGTGGTGTGATGATAATGGGATGAGTTTAAATATTAAGAAATGTTTAGTAATTCGTTTCACTAGAAAATATGCATCCTTGTCTCATATTTATAACATAAAGGGCATTCAGTTAAACGTAGTAGACCATGTTCGCGATCTAGGCATTACTCTCGACAGTA
Source organism: Thymelicus acteon (assembly GCA_951805285.1). Lineage (NCBI taxonomy): Eukaryota > Metazoa > Arthropoda > Insecta > Lepidoptera > Hesperiidae > Thymelicus > Thymelicus acteon. The sequence goes on from OX638223.1 coordinate 18,995,628, forward strand.
AACTTAGGTTTCATTTACATTTTGACAACATTGTTAAGAAAGGATTTAAGGCATTGGGTTTTATTTTACGCACTTGTAGAGATTTTAAAAAACATAGCACTATAATATCGATATACTCTGCAATTGTTCGTAGTTGCCTGGAGTACTGCAGTGTAGTATGGAACCCACACTATGACATTCATATTAAACGCCTCGAAAGCGTGCAAAAAAGATTCCTTTGGCACTTGGCATATCGCTTCAAATTAGCTAAATCACTACCGAGTTATAAAGATAGATTGCAATATTTTAAACTCAGTTCTCTCTCAGACCGCAGAAGAATGCTTGACCTTATGTTTCTGTTCAAACTTATTAATGGTTATACTGATGGAAGTAATCTCTTAGCGAAAGTGAATATTGGTGTACCTAGAAGGATACCAAGAACGCTAAAATATAAACCGTTTGTCGAAAGACCTTCGCGGACAAATCTGGGTCACTATAGCCCTCTAAACAGGGCTATGAGACAATATAATGCCGTTCACAATATATGTGTAAATATAGCCCATCCTTACCTTCCTCGTAACCATGACAAAAGGACGAACAATGATTTTAAGGAAGCACTACCATTATTAGATATTTTTTCAAATAGTCACTATAAATTCAAACATTTTGTTCTTAATCTTAACAAATAATAATAATTAATATACAATAATAATAATTTAATAATAATATTTTTATCAAATAACAATAATAATTTATGAAATTTATTTGAGATATGTCATGTTTAATTGTTACCTACTTTTTACTTCCGTTTTATTTCATGCACATTATTAATATTAAAATTAATTTACCCCTTATTTTATTAAATGAAATTTGTATAATTTTTAATAATTTTAATTTTAATAATGTAACTTGTTGAATTTTTATTAATTAATTTTATTATAATTTTTATTGTATAAATGATATTTAAGATGTAATTTTTAAAATACTTTCCCTAATTTGTTTTTATGTAATCTTATTATGAATATTATTATGAGTTTTATTATGAGTTATGAATGGATATAATTTGTGAATTCTGTTGATTATATTTGATTGTGCATGCTGTTTACACCTGTAATTGAGGTGACACTAGAGAATGTTTTTTTTTATCTTTGTTGTATTTTGAGTGTGATAGTGTCCACTTTGTTGGTGTAACCTGATAAATAAATAAATAAATAAATAAATAAATATAGCTAATATGTTAAAACATGTTTTGTAGTTACACTGAAAAAATATAGCATTAAATAAAATATTTACACTGAAAGAAAATGCATTAAAATAAAGTAACATTAAGTCAAATTCTATTTTGTTCATACCTACACTATTTTTTCTATGTGAATAGTTTGATATTAAGCCGAATTGAAAATTATATTATAGGTGTCTTTTCACAAAAAAAAAGGTTTTTTTTCGGCGTAAGTATTGCTCGGGTGTACAGTAGTCCAGGACGCGCATTTCCGTTTACGTGTTCACTAGGAGGCAGTACTCGAAACGCGCACGGGTTTATCACGCTAATTCTCTTTCCAAACTCGTGCTCAATTCAAGGCAGGTCCTCCGATCGTACACGGGTTTGCAACGCAAACTGTTCTTATAAACAATGTTCATGGCGATGCATGTAACTTATGCGCGAAGTTCACGCGCAAACTTCATCGTTCGAATCAGCTTCTCGCCGCTTCGAATTCGTTTGTTTTTCCACCGGGCAGCGATTGTGTACTTATGAAATTCCTACTACTCGTATATAATTGAACTATTAAAAGATACATTGGTACCTAATATTGTGAACAATTATTTTTTTTTAATATCATTGTCATTTGGGCAAATGTTAACGTTATAAACGAGTCACTGCAAAACCGACTCCACGTAGTCTTGTCTGCCCTACCTCTAGAGTGTAATATCCGTAGGTGCCTAGGCGCGGAGGGGCGAGGCGACCCGCGAGCTGAGGAGCAGGTGGTTTTAACGTTCGATGCAGTGGCTGAGGCGAAGCTGGCCAGTAAGCCGAAGCCGCGGTGGTGAGCGTTAATAACATCTGCGACGATAAGATCGCGTGGGACACCGGAGCCCCGCAGCGCCGGAGCCGTGATAGAAACTGCTGCATGCTTGCTGCATGTGGAATGTCTAATGCTGTTTGCCTTTTAAGGCTGTATAACGTTTGAATATTAGATTATTTGAACATTATATTAAATGAAAATTAGGTCAAAGGAACGTTATATTAAAAAGAGAACTATAGCCATCAAAAACATAACTTGTAAAAAAAAAACCAAGTCTCGCAACTCAGTTCTTCTACCGTAAAAAGTTGTGAGATCCATGTAATACCAAGTCGGTTAATTTATTCAGTCCCTACTTAAGGGTCCTTCTGTCTTAAGTTATTACGTAATTAGCTAACCTAACAAGTAACAACATCTTACAGTGACTACATCAATATTAAAATCTTTTATGTTTTAAATAAATAGATTCGACTTGGCAATCGCACTAAACAATCAATTTTAATATAATATGTAGGTATTACTTGTGAGATACATTGAGTTTTCATGCCTTCAGGCTTCTGGCTTTATCCACAACAAAGTTATAAGGGGTCGAAAATGGCCTGAATTGCTTCGAGAAAAGGATGGTACGGGTGTGCCGCTTTTTGCTTGACTTGGCGGGGGCACTGTCGTGCCCCCGGATACAAATTATATGCAATGAACGTTATACGAAATGTTTGAAAAGAGAATTAGCGAAACAAACCCGTGCGCGTTTCGAGGTAGTACTGCCTTCTATTGAACACGTCAACAGAAATAGGCATACAGGACCCGTTATGCGAGAGTATGATTCTAATATGGCCGGTATTTGATATATTCCGCCATCATAATTAAAACTTCCCGGAAACATCTAGATTTTAAAGGGATTTGGAATCGGAACCTCAATGGAACTTAAACACGAAATGAATCGAATGAGGCCAACGGTAAAAGACTACGTCTCGGATCCATATTATGTTAATACTGGCAATGCACATTACTCGAACACTTTCGACATCAGAGACTGAGGAATTTTGGATGAAAAGATATTGTCGTAATTTCCCTAACGCTGCCTAGCCGAGTTGGATTATTCGAGTGACCTCTTTCTCGAAGTTGGATAAGTACCCATGTCCCAGGTAAAATGTAATAATAATAATCATTTGTCTCAAGTAAATGTACTCGTCGACAACTTCGAGAGCAGTGCCGTTAACAACTACCGGTACGGGTGTGACACGGACGTTAGACATGATCAGAGGCGGCCTTAGCCCTTGCGAGGCCCAGGGCGCGCAAAACTTTGCGAGGCCTTTGTGCGTTACGTAAAATGGGCGTGATGACAGATTTTGAAATACTGTTCTATATTGTTGGGAAATATATTATAATTACAACGCATATCATATTTCCGCAAAACAATAAGGTTTAGTATAAAATAAATACAGTTCACTTTATAAGTCTAAAATTCACACCAAAACGCTTCAGTGTCATGGCGTCGCTTGTGACGTCACGCCTCAGGAAAATAATAGACAAGATGTCATTATCAGTATGTAGACCTGTGCCGATAATTTTTGAAACCAAAAAAAAATATAGTAGGATGAAACCTATTGCAAAAGCAAGAAAATATTATAACAAAAATTAAAGGAAAAATAATTTACGGGTGATTTGAGATCGGGAAGTGGTGGGAGGGGGGATTAAGGGTAAAAAACGGTTTATCTCGATTTCCGGCAAAACTACAAGTGCTATGGAAAAAAGTTAAATGGCCAAGTTGTAGGTAATAAAAAGGTCCACAACTTTTGTATTTACAGTTTTTTACATAACCTCAAAATTTATGTGAAAAATTCTAATAACCAAGTTTTTGGTTTTTTATTTTTATTTTATTTCACGAAATTTGGAGAAAACTTACCTTTGTATGTCCTAAACATACTGTAATTTTTTTGATTTAGAATATTTCTTTTTTCACCTTATTTTGACTTAATATCGAAAAAGCACCCTAATTTTCAATCGAAAACTCTCACGTCAAAATACGTCACGTAAAAATTAAGTCAAAATTAAGGTTAAAAAAAGAAATATTTTAAATCAAAAAAATTACAGTATGTTTGGACATACAAAAGCCGACCTCAGATCGCCCGTAAATTATTTTTCCTTTCATTTTTGTTATATTCTCTTTTGCAATGGGTTTCATCCTACTATAATTTTTTTTCACTTTTTACCGTTTTTAAAGTTATCGGCACTGGTCTAATGGTCATATTCGTTTGTTTAAAGAAGCGTGACGTAATTCACGCAGATTGAGACTGATTGACGTTTAAGGTATCAGTTGTGTGTTAAGATTTGATTTGAATTTTTTTTTATTGTGGCCAACCACAATGAATGCCCTGATAGAAAGCGGAAAGTGCAGACCAAGCATGGGCGAACGCCACGAGTACCTTATGCCGCGATATTCGGCCATATTAATACTGCCTGTGCAAATGCTTTTTCAAACCTCGCACGCTCGTGGATTTAGTAATTATTATATTGCTATGTATCACTTTTAGCCTGTGTTGGTTTTTTAGAGGTTTCCTGAACTTCATTTTTCACATATTTAAACACGGGCCCACGTAGGTCGTATTGAAGCTGTCGTAGCGAATAATAAAAAAAAATGTACATAAAACTCTTAAAGGTAGGTTCAGCCAAGCGGGGAAATTATGTATTTGCGAAAAAAATTATCTTAACTGGCGATAGAACATTCATTCATAAACACAAGAAAAAAGAAAATTCACTCCTGGAAGTGCAAAATAAACCTGACAAGTGCGAGTTAAACTCGCTTAGAGAGGGTTCCCTACGTTGATTATGTATTTACCATTATTTTTCTATCGTATTTTATTTATTTTTTGCCTTTTTTTAAGACTATAGACTTCTAATAGGTTTTCCTGTAATATTTAAGTAAAGAACTGTTCTCTCAAAATTCTAGCGTCAGTAATTTCGGAGATAAGGGGCGGACTTTCTTGAATAATTTTAAAACTGTCAATTGTAGAACTATAAAAAAAGACATTTGAGATCCTTACAACAATCCCTTTCATTTGACATACAACATGATACGGTTTGCAAAATAGTTTTTGTTTAAATTTGATTCCGTATTTTTTTTTTCAAAAGTCAGATGTTTAATTTACACCTTCATCTTTGGGTCACAAAAAAGTACATGAGTACCAAATTTCAACTCATTTGGTCCAGTAGTTTCGGAGTAAATTGACTGTGAACGGTTGTCGCCCAGACGCATGAGTGATCCTGAAAGAGTTCCGTTTTTCGTTTTTTCGTACGGAACCCTAAAATACTGTAAAATAGCATATTGAATTTAAAAAGGGTGCTTCAGGAGCGAAACCAAATAGTGTAATAAGATTTTATTTTATAGTTTTAAACAGTCAAATAACCAAAAGGTTATGTATTTTTATTGTTATTTCACTGTATATTATGGTATTCCGTTCTTAAAGTTATACAATCATATTTTTGTTTTGCTGTCTAAAGTTTTTTTTAACTCGGGTGATGGCGCGAGGCCCCTGCAAGCGCGAGGCCCCGGGCGGCCGCCACTGGACATGATACTACTATAACACGATAAAAACACACATATTGGACGATAATTATTCAACATATCGTATGCTTTATTTAGCATTAGCATTATTCGATTATGTTAAACGAACAGTCATTCGTCCAAGTTAAAAGCATATTTACGTTTAATGAACACCTGTGTAAGTATATTATTCCTTCGTGTTTACAGATATAATTTAGTGTCACGGTTCTAGGATACCAAGTAGGATACCAAGTCGTTTTTACAGCTAACTTCAGTGGAGTAATCAAATGCATTAATATTCATTAATCATTCCTTTGTGTTAAATGTTTTCTATTTTTTTTATTAATTTTTAAACTTCGTAGGTACAATAAACTGGATATTAATGTCATTTTGAAGTCATGGGTGTAAAATTAGAGGAAGTTCTGTCGAATGGAAGGTACTGTAAAAGTGAAATTGAGTCAGCTGTCAATACTAAATGTAAAAAAGAAGAGGAAAAGGTGTACACGTATGATGAAGCTATCGATTTAACAGGTATCTTGTCATTTATTTCTTCTAAATAGTTGTCACACCTTCTGTCGCCTGTCTCACAATTTAAACAGTGTTGTGGAGATCAACCTTTAGGGACGAAAAAAATTGAATTCAACTTCTAATTATTCATAACGTAAATGCTCAGATTAAAGAACAAAGGCAGATTGAGTCATCCGAATACAATGTAAACCTACCACAGCAAATACAAAATAATCTCGAGTCAATCTCGAGTCACTATTAAAGAAAGCGACAAATAGCATGAACACAAAGCATGAATGTCACAATTGTCTAAAATTTATTAATTATCTCAGTTCTCAAACGTTATTATGGAAAAACTGCAAACAAATCATCCTGTTATAGAAGGTGAAAGCAGGTCATTTTTTTGTCAATTTTACATCTTTATACGTGCATCTGTAGTCCGGTCAATTTAGACCAAAAAATGATAGATATTCGAATGTCTAAATTGACCGGACTACTGGTGCATCGAGTTTATTAATGTTTCTTAATCTCGGCAAACTTAGTATTTCTCTATTATACACTCGACATCGATAACAAAGCAAATTTTACAAAGAAGAAGAAGTTTAAAACCGAAATTGGTACAATTTGAATAATTCAGTAGCAGACAAACAACCAGACCAGCCACTGGACTCAGAGAGCCGCCCGCGCCGCCGCGCCGCCGCGCCGCCGCTGAGCCCACACAGTCGCTGTCACGCCATTTGTGACTATTTGTATCCCAAAGAGCCAGAACATAAGAATATAACGTATTTTTAACCGACTTCAAAAAAGGAGGAGGTATTCGATACGACTGTATTTTTTTAATTTGTTACCTCAGAACTTTCAACTGGGTGAACCGATTTTGATTAATATTTTTTTAATCGAAAGCTGGTGCTTGGTATGCCTTAAACTTAAAGAGCGAGATCTGACAAATAGTGTTTGAGTTACCTCTAATTTTGAAATCGGTTATTTTTTGTCACGAATTATGTGAACCATCTTCATCCATGTACTATGTTCTGGCAATAAATGATTATGATGACCGCTGCCGCGTGGTAAGAGGTCTTCGCCGCCAGTAGACCACAGAACCAGCACTTCACAATCGCAACACTTTATATGCTTGCCGGCCAACAGAAACAAGGGCAGGATGTACTTACTCGCTCTCAAACTCTCGACTAGAGAACACGAGTCATTTTGTAGCTGACTCAAAAAATAGGGTACTTTTTACTATCTAACTGATGGTGAATGGCCCGCCCCCCATGCACCTTAGGAAAGGCATCACCGATGAGTTTCCAACCAAGAGAGAGAAAGATTAAAAGTAGTAGGTAATTATAATTATGCTAATGTTTGGGTGGTAAACCCAAAAAAAAAACCTGTTTCGCTAAGTAAATTATGTTTTAAATTTTACCTAGTTAATTAGAAATTTCAAATGTTAGCTTTAACTATAACGTGTGCCATAAAAACCTAAACAAGAACACTGTATTTTAATTGTTCTGATAAATTATGCAAATAACGATAAAGCCATGGTTGGTACTGGTTATGTATAACGGTCCTAATACTCCTAATAACGACATTTTGACAACATAAATAAGACATGACAAACATTAATTTGACACAAATATATCTGCCTCGGCCAGGAATCTTACCCAGGACCCTTGCAGGCAGGTACACTGCTAACTGCATTGCACGAGGTGGACTAAATATCCCCGTTTTACGTACACCTTTTTTGATGAAGTCTGTTGTATTAAAGAGTAATATCAATATGGTCCAGGAAGCGGGTGGTACAACATAAGCCTGATGTTGACCCTGGCTCTGGCGCTCCAGTCCATGGCGCTGGACTTGTTCGGCTTCTCCTACGTGGTGGCGGCCGCCCGCTGCGACCTGCAGCTGTCCCACAACCAGACCAGCTTCCTTCTGAGCGTACCTTTGATGGGTGAGTTGATAAAATGCTCGAAATTCAGACATCGGGACTTTTCACCATAGTTTTCTTATCTAAGTTCTTGCCTTGCTGGATTGATTCCTGGATTTTTGTGATTCCTGGATTTCCTACCCAATGGGAAAAACACCTATTAGATCCGTTCCGAAATCCGTTTTATATTTTTTTATGATTTTATTGGTTAAGGATTAAGTTGGTGTTATGATCACTCTCAAGATATTGGTGAAGAGTAATGATCCCGGTGACACTTGTAGTATATTAATGTTCTATTTCGTCAGGGTCAATGGTGTCAGCGTACCCACACGGGTACCTCTCGGATACGCGCGGTCGGAAGAAATCCATTGCCATTGCACTGTGGGGAAGCTTTTTCTACGCTACCCTGAGCGCCTTTTCTACAAACTTTATTATATTGGCTGTCCTTAAATTTTTCAGTAGCTCTATGTAAGTAACTATTGTTGTAAATACGTTTCAATTGCGAGAGTTTTAATACGTTTTAACTGGGAAAGTTAAGAAATATTAGCTTAAAAAATAAAAATTTTAGTACTTACTAGTTACTAACCGATAAAGTGTTTTGCTGACTCGAAGGACCAATGTAGAAAGTGCATGTATACTGCATATTTTACTTTGTTTACGCAAATAAGGTGAATGATTGAAATCTTTTATGTGAACTAAGAAGTTATGTTGCTCAAACATAAGTATTTTACATTTTACGATAATACGAGTACTCACGATATTTATTTTGTATTCCGATATTTTGACCCAGTTACATGGATCGTGGTCACGGATGAACTGCGGTGGCGCGTAGATGCTTTTTACAGGATGATAGGTAACAGGTCACCTGGAAATATCGGAATACAAAATAAATATCGTGAGTACTCGTATTATCGTAAAATGTGTTCAGTCCACGATGAGATAAGTTTAAAAACTTATAAGTATTTTAAATATTAAACGTTTACAAAAGATTTTATCATAATATTGTCAGTGAAAGACTATAGATTGTTATTTAATTTAATGGATGTCTGTTGGCACACAATTGGTACACACTGTTGGTACCACAAGGTATCACAATTATCATTTTTTCAGGAGTAGTGGGGTACAGGCCATAGGCTACACGTTATTGGGCGAATCGTGCACCGTCCGCACCAAGGAACGCCACGTCATGACCTTGAACGGTACCATCTTGTGTTGCTTCGCTGTCTACACTGGTAGGATTAATAGATATATTATGATAAGATTCCATTACATTGTTGTTCAACAGATCATATCATTTCCTTCGGGCAACTGGTACGGGTACAGAAAGACGGGAGACCGGTTTGGATAATTCCTATGAGCACTCACCAAAGTGCAAAAGCATTGTTCAAGAATAATTAGGGGCCATCTATAAATTACGTCACACTAATTTCATGACTTTTTGACCCCTCCCCCCCTTGTCACAGTTGGTCACATTTGTGAGACCTCCCCCCCCCCTAGTGTGACGTCACATATTATGAAATTTTACACCTAAAAATATTAAATTAAAACAGCAGATTCAAAATAAGTTTTATTTACATTAATTGTTTTTTAATATTTATCTATACATACCAATTATTCGACTTTGAATGTGACGTCACGAAATTTAGGACCCCCTCCCACCCCTTGTCACACAATGTCACACTTCATCGACCCCCTCCCTCCCCCCTAACGTGTGACGTAATTTATGGATGGCCCCTTATTATAAGGTCTGATTTATGGGGTACCTATAATATTATGCAGTGGACTGAAACTTACATAGTTATTTTTCTGTATAGATTTTATATTTCCACGTCATTAAGAGTTATGAGCACTTATTTTTAAATTAGCTGTGCCCAGAGGTTTCACCCGCGTTAATCTGTGGAAAAAACTAACTACTAAAACATTATGATGTTATATAGCCTATAGCCTTCCTCGATAAATGGACTATCAAACACAAAAATAATTTTTCACTTCGAACCAGTAGTTCCTGAGATTAGCGCGTCCAACCAAACAAACTCTTCAGCTTTATAATATTAGTTAACTAACTAAGTTACGGATAAATTGTTTTATTGAATTGAACTATGAATATTATACGCAAATTTTCAGCTCATGCATACCTCGTGTTGGGATTAGACTTTTCGTACGACCTTGGATTCATAGTATTTAAACCTTGGAGATTACTGATTCTGACCTTGGCCATGGGCCTCGGCGTAACTGCAATGTTTATAGAATTTTTCTTCGAAAGCCCGAAATATTTGGTAAATGTTGGGAAAATCTCGGAAGCTGTGAAGATATTAGGAAAGATCAAGAAAAGAAATGGAGGAACAGGCATATATCCGGTTGGTTCGACATTGAAACAATAACTTGAATAATTAATATCAGCCTTTATTTGCCTTTTCTTGCTTTTAAATATCCTAAAATCCTGCTTTTGCAAGGTATTAATATTAACGATCTTTTTAATACTCATTTGCTACTTGTATTCCATTTTTCGTTCGTATTATTAATCTTTCATTTAGGAATATTCAAGTGGAATCCCGTATTTTATGCCAAATTGTTATTACTTTTAATATCCATAGAAAGTAAGAATAAACAAAAATAAATATGTTAATTAGTTAAATTCTAGGAAAAAAATTACTAAAATATGTTTTATGTTGATAGGTCAAGAAGATAATATTGTTAGATGAGAGTCCTACCCACCCCAACAATTTTCCATTCCTGAGGTCGCTGTGGGATCAGTTCGCGCCCCTGTTCAAGCCTCCGCTAATACAAAACACGTTACTGCTGTTCTACATCTTAGCCGTCCTATTTAGTGTGTACGTCTTGTATTTCATACGTCATCACTATGGACTACTATGTAGGTACTCACATGTTTTTTGATTTCAGAAATAATGGATTTTACTTCTGGACTCCCATTTTATTTAGCACGTTTTTTGATGAGTCTGCTTCCGCTAGTAACAATGTTACGGAAAGTTTTTGTAACCTAATAAATACGCAGTCCCATGAAAAAAGTAATGTTAGTAGAACTAATAATTAAACTATTTGAACATTTGAATCCTTATTTGATTAAACGTAATTAAATGTAATAAATGTATCATTTCTTTCCAGGATTGCACTTCAGTAGTAAGCTTGGAGACACTGTTGATGAGTATCATGCAAAGCGTGGTATTTTTCATCCTCAGTTACGTCGCTGCCTGGTGCGCTCATAAGAAGAAGGCTGCAATCATTTTTCTATCCGTGCTATCCTCAGTTTTCTGCATTGCGATGATATTTGTCACGGAGAAGATTACCACAATTGTGTTCTTCTTCGGCGCACAGTTGAACTGCGTCGTCGTCGGCATGACTTTTTGTTATATCATTGAATTGTTTCCTACTCGATATCGGTACGTTATGCTTATTATTTTTACTATACAATAATGATATTATTAAAACAAAAAAAAAATCCGGGTAGGTAAAGTTACTGATTTGAGTTCGTGGAGCTTTGCTTTCATCCAGAATGACTGCTACCATGTCTTGCAGGTGAAGGAAGAGGAGGAAACACATTTATTCTCACAAACACGACCAAAATGTATTGCTCGGAGTGCGCTGCAGATTGCATATGCGCAATCATTATTCTACCATATATTATTCTTCTTGTCAAGTCCATATCTAGAATGGTGACACTGGGAAGCAATCAGTAAAATTCAGACACTGATTGAAGCATCGTTGTATATGCGTTAGTGTTATCTTTTGGACTTCGAAAGTTTAAAGAATCATGAAATATTTACGTTTTGTCATTTGTCGTTTTTCTTACAATAGCTTCCAATATTATCTGTCTTATGCCTGTTGTCACAGCTACGGAATCTTTAGATTTAACATCTTCCACTATTTGTTTCAGTGGTATGGTAACATCGTTGGGCGTGATGGTAGCTCGCGGCAGTGCGCTGGTCGCCGTCAACCTGATGGGTGCGTTCATGTTCACGCACTGCGCAACCTCTTTGTACGGGTGGGCAGCGTATATCTTCAGTAAGTATTGATATTTAATTTCCACATGTGAAATGGAATTGTATTTTTTACGCGAAACTCTTTGAAGAATGGACATTCAACTCAAATGCTATATTGGTATCATGTTTAAGAAGTAAAACTTGTTAACCCATATGGCCTGCAGCAACACTTCAATTTTCATTCTAATTGACTGCTAACCACTACATCAATATGTACCTACTGGTGAGGAATACCTCTCAGGTGTTCTTAGTTGTGACCCAGTTGGCCAACCGACACTCTGCGTGAATGTGGTGTATCGATATGAAGCCAAAAGTGTCATTGGCTCAGAAAAAAACTTTAGCAGCAATATTGATACTGATAGATCAATATCTTGCCATTTTCATTGTTTCAGGCGGTGCGTTGATGGCACTTCTGCTGCCTCCAGATATATCTAGGAAGTAAGGATGAGATCCTGACTTCAAGTTTCAGCTAGAATATAAGCCTTGATACTGTATAAATAATAAGTATTAATTAAATAAATAAATATTCAAAAAAACATTTTTTGAATGATTAAATACGACATACAATGAAAATACAAAGCAAATAGATATAAATAGGTGCACAAGCAAATATACATAAACAGATATAAAATTAATATAGTCATTCATAGAAGTTTCACAAAAATAATACCTTTATGTTTGCATGCTAAACAGTCAACAATAATATGCCGTTATACATAATTATAAGCGCAAACACAATACAGGTTACACTACAGGATTATGTTAAACAACTAAAATAAAGCATTGATGGATATAGAAGGCTAGTAATAGGATAGGATAAAAATATATTGCAAATAGCATAGATACACATGTACACCTACATAAACAACTTAAAAACATACGAGTGGAACTTGCAAAATGTAATGTGTGGAGATGAAAGTAAAGTTTTATTATTATTATTATTAATTATCTCGATAAGTTTTCATTCATTCAATTCAATTCATTCAATTCATACACGGGATTATTGTCTCCTTAGTTTTCGATACGACTAATAAGTGTAGTTTAGCAGTAAATGCACAAACATTCGTCATATAGTCTGTATACCTGCGACTGTGAAGATAAGCTGACCTCAGACGAGAACAGTCTGTCGTTAGTTTCACGGCGAAACGGTGTGTTTGGAAACTATTGTGCTCAAACAAAACATAAATAAAACAGAATTTTATTGTTAACGTTAATGATGCGCTCAATGAAGCAGAATAACTAGCTACTTGGAGGAAACAGTGCCGAATTGTGACTAAATTAAGTTAATAAATGAAACTGGTATTATCTAATGTTAAACGTAAAATTAAACGATACAATATGTATAACGAATTCTGTAAATAGTAATTAAACAAAAATTTTAAAATATAGAGAAAATGGAAAGAAATAGTATTATTTCTACTTAGTGAAGTGCGTCTATTATTGTTTGCGTAAGTTTGGGATACAAAGTATGAATGAAGGGATACGAAGTATGTAAATTAGCATTAGTTCAAGTACTCGTATGGTAAATTCCCTTATACTTATACCTATCTATATAAAAAGTTTAATTAAGTTATAACATAGACCGACGAAACATAAACCAATATCCGTAGATGTATAGAAACAATAAACATGTCTATTCTATCATTATATGTAGATATTATCTAGATCGTACCGTCCACGTCGCCTAGATTTTGATTTAGAAAGCTAGCCAAAAATGAAGTTGTAATATAAAGAAGGATTTACGTGTCACGTTTAACAAAATGCTAATGTTCTAATCATGTAGATACATACGTTTATATGTGCCATTATGTGTTTAAAAGGTTTAGGAGTCAAACGGCTGGCATTTTATTTTCTAAAGTAGTTTCTATTTATCTAATCGGTTAGACGCGTAAAACTCGTTTGCAAAAATTAAGCCTTTGGAATAATATTAGCAGCGCATCCACTTTTTGTCATCCTTCAATAATTATAATCAACGAATTAGCAACATCGACCACAGTGTATTCGTATACCTATGTTGCATGGAAATGATGAAAATCTACATTTGTTTATATTCGTAAGGGATTTCATCATATCCCGGAGGATAATATGACAAAAATTCCGTTGGTTCATTTCTCTAGAGAATTTCAGTGATTTCATCAACTCCCTAAACTGCTAAAGGGAAATGATGGTATCAGGTTTTTGGACCTAACTGACCTAAGTGAACTGTCTTAAGACTTGACCTACCCTTAAGGATTTGACCATATCTGGGTTTTCATCATTTCCCTACGACATAGGTATCAACGACTGATTATTATATCTTAACAAAAGCAGTTTAAAATTTATGGCACTCAAGTTGACCAGTGATCGTCTCTCATCGCACCGGAGCAGCGGGGTGGTCTACATTGCAGTCCTTTCCATTAGAGGATGAGGAGACCCATACCCATACACTCTTCTGACAATATCGTTAGTAGCAAATAAACAGTTAAATCATCGCTTATGATCAAAATTATTCCTAGTAATAATTCAAAGCATAACTGCATTGATCACTGACACAGATTTCTATCACGCAGCCACAGTACAAAATGTAAATTTGATCTTAAAATACTTTATTGAATACTTCTAAAGCGTACGTCACAAAAACAAGAATTGAATTAGTGTTTTAAGATGGCCGAAAACGAAGGATATGCTAAATCAGATGAGGAAAATCTCGAGATGCGCGATAGAGACGTGAAGCATCGTTACGGCTACGAGGAGGCCTTGGACATGACAGGTATGTTATCGGCCGTTGTTCAGACAACACTGATCTTCGCCGCTTTTTGTCACGCTATTGAATGATTGTGTACTGATTGTATTGGGCAATAACAACTGATTTTCCTTTAATTCCACTTATTGGTAATGAAGAGCGCTGTTGTTGCTTTAGTTAAAAGAGACAAGGTAATTAGTATTAATGCGTTTAGATACTTTAGATTCTTTCCGTCTACTTTTATGGATATAACTCGTTTGCTCATTTGTCCGTTATTCACATTATAAAAAAAAACTGAAAAAAAAAACAGATTTACCATTTTTAACCGCACTGAAACAGCGAGATGGTTCCTTACACTTGAATCTTCCCAACTCCTTTAAATATTACCTGAGAGATATAATCTTTTTAACAGACTTCAAAAAAAGGAGGAGGTTCTCAATTGGACTGTATTTTTTTTATGTTTGTTACCTCAGAACTTTGGACTGGGCGAACCGATTTTGAGGATTCTTTTTCTTGCAGGCCATGGCAGATATAACGTGGGTCTGCTGTTTGCGTGCTTCATGGTGATTGTGGCCATGGGCATCGACATCTTTGGCCTGGGCATCATCGTCACCGCCGCCACCTGCGACCTGGGGATGGACCTCAAGCAGATCGGGATCCTGTCCTCCATGCCATTCGCTGGTCAGTACCGGGTGAATGGGGTTTATGCTTGACAAGAGATCCGAAGATATGATAATGAGATACTAACAATCCGTGCTAACAATAAGACCTACTTAGGTGGTACGAGCATGATTGTAATGAATTAGTCAATAATTGGAATTTCTTGACACGAACTTCTAGTAATTGAAAATGAAAAGTAACAAAAATAAATTGACTGATTGATAGTGGTAGTACCACAGAAGAAATAATAGTACTTAATAATAAGTGGTAGTATCAAAAATGACCTGCTTATGATTTTGTATTGAATGATTAGGAGAAATAGCGAATATAATATTTTTAGGTACACATACACATTTATACACTTCAGTCTACGTCTTTTAGTTGATTAATAAAAAAAACATTTAGCGTAATACTAATAGTGGAGATATGCTGGGAAAGAGTTCTCGAGCGCTTCCGTGCTTCGAAGGTCACGTAAAACTGCCGCATTGGTCCCAGTAGTTATCGAAAGTTAATGGTCACTAAGCTATGTCGGAGAATTTCGGACAATGGAGCAGCGCGGTACAGTATGCCTTAGGCCTTCTCTACAGGAGAAACCCGTGCTACTGGGCCATTAGATTCTTATCTAAATACCTGACCTGGTTTGATCTACGTGACTTCAACCCAAGAGAGTTAATAGGTACTTAATATTGTGAATTTTTTATAACTAATGACGACCCCTGTAGTGGCAATGGTTATCATGGCGGATCGCCGTGCCAAAGGTCCTTTTGATTCCCAGCAAGGGGGAAATTTGAACCATGTGTTTGAATATCTGTTCACGGTTTGGTATGTGCGTTCTTCTCTCTGTGTGTTATCCATGGCACCCACGGGAATCCTAGTGTGGAGATATGAGGGTGAAGCGTTATTTTTAATGACATCGTATTTTGCACGTATTCCAGGTATAATAGTGATGTCGTACCCGTGGGGCTACCTGGCGGACACGCGCGGGCGCAAGCTGGTGCTGATGTGGGCCATGTGCGGCAGCTTCGTCAGCGCCGCGCTCAGCAGCCTGGCGCCCAGCTGGCAGCTGCTGGCCGCGCTGCGGTTCGTCAGCTCGGCGTTGTGAGTCCTGCTGGAACTGATCCTGTCTACAATATTTTGCGATTCAAACAGAGAAATTGAGAACACTGACAGTAGGTTTAAACTCGCGCGCAAGTGGCGACACAAGCCATGTGAGTAAACAGTACGCAGGAATGACAATGAAAAAAGGAAAAAAACTGGTACATTCCTACATATATTAACGCCATATTAGTTTTTCTGCCTGAAAAAATGCCTGATAATGATGACATTGTGGTCTATGCTACATGTTATGAAATACACAAAGGCGTGGAATTAAATAATATAAGGTTTTCAAGAAGATAGATATGTACATGATTAATATAATTATAATTTCCCTTCTTACTGTATTTCGTGTATATCCTACATTTTATATGGACACTGATACGCTGTCGTCATCAACTCGACCAACCAAATACTTATTCTCCTCGACGGCTAATGTAATGTTGGCTGGTTCCAGGTCGAGTGCCGCGGAGTCGGCGACGTACGCGCTGCTGGGCGAGTGCTGCAACGCGCGCGCGCGCTCGCGGTACATGCTGCTGGTCACCAGCGCGCTCATGCTCACGCCCACCTTGTACTACAGTAAGGACATGCCGGCGTTGAGTATAACGACATTATACATATACACACATACACACACAGGCAGTTGTAAAATATCCTAAAATCATACCCTGAGTGGAAAAAAGGCATAAGATGAAAGTGCAATTTTACAGGAGAGCAAAAAAGCTGTTAAAATATCAGTAAGTTTTGTCCCTCTTTCCAATCATATTAGTAACTAAAATTCAAAGTAAAACGACTTATGACTTTTTTTCACTGAGGGTGCGACATATTACTTAGCACAATAATGTCACCTGGTGTAGCAGCACCTTTAAGAACCACATCCACCACTCGGATGCTCACATGGCCGTTTGTACGTACACAATAAATATATAACAATATAATATAACAGAACAAAAATATAAAAGAAGAAAGTAAACATAAAGTTTCAAAATTTACACCCCAACTCAGAGTCACTAAGGGTTACTTAAATCGCTCTTTAGTACAGATATTGTATAGCGATTCTTTACTAAGGAGCGGTTAAAGTAACCCTTAGTGACTCTGAGTTGGGGCGTCAATATATTTGTTAATGTGCCTAAGTTGTAAGAATGTTTATTTATAGTTACGTAAAGATTCGTAATAATTAATACTAGGTACTTTACATTTACAACCTAATTTCCATCATAATCACAATCTGAGTAAAACTTCATTAATTCATGCTTTCAGTATTAGGATACCTGATATCGAAGTTAGATTTCTCGTACGCGATCATCGGCATCGTCCTCCGACCGTGGCGGCTGCTGGCCCTGCTGATGGCTCTCCCGCTGGGGCTGGCCGCGCTCATGCTGCACTTCTTCTGCGAGAGCCCCAAGTTCCTGGTCAACGTCGGCAGACAAGCGGAGGCGGTGGAGGTGCTGGCCAACATGTACGTTAGCAACGGTGGCCGGATCGAAGATTATCCTGTAAGTGGTTGTAACCAACTTCAAAGTTCAGTTCTGATGATGGGATCTACGAATTGAGGGAAATACTCCCTTAGGGGTAAATATTTGACGATTTTTAGGGTTCCAAAGTAAAATCGGAACCCTTATAGTTTCGTCATGTCCGTCCGTCCGTCCGTCCGTTTGTCCGAAGCAAAGCGCCGAGACCCTGAGTGCTACAAAGCTGTAATTTGGCATGGATATACATATTTATTAAAACTCCAGAATCGTAGAATAAAATATTGAAAAACATTTTTTTCCATTAGTTAGCTACCAAGAAACCAAATATTAGAAAAGTAACATGGTATTATATCAACCTAACGGACTTAACGAAGATAATTATACAAATGTAATATACCCTGCAGGTACATGAAAATTAGCCAGTCAAATGTAGAACTTGAATTAATTACCTGTTGTTGTGACTAAAATTTTAGGAGTTTCTACACAGAACTTGGCACCCATTTAGATCTCAATTCTTTTTTTTGAACTTGGCTCTCATTTCACATTAATGTTTTTGATGAGATTAAGTGAACACGTTCTCAACTTTCATTACTTTGCTATGACGCCCAGCTCTACATCGCTAGACGTTACCACGGTACAACTAATGGCGTCTATACTGTGACTTTGCAATGCTGTATGTAATACAGGGTGAATTTTTCAAGTGTGCGTGGTTGGCCAAATCCGAAACTATGAGAAATAGCGAAAAATGCTTAAAGGAGTCTCGGGGCCAAATTTAAAGAAAACTAAAACTGCATCATTAGATTTTTGAAAAAATATTTTTTTACTTTTAATGGAAACGACCGATAAATCAGCTGACGATCCACCTGATGGTAAGTGGCTATCGTCGCCTATGAACGTCAGCAACACCAAAGGCATCACTGATGCGTTGCCGGCCAAAAAAGAGGGAAGAAAAAGAAAATCAGAACTGTCTCTCTTGAGAGCCCACAGCCAGAACAGGATTAGTCGTTTGGCGGCTGACTCATGCTCAAGGGTGGTAGCTATCCAGGCGAAACCCATGGAGAAATAATAATAGTAACATTATCAAATGGTATAATAAATCAGGACGCGTTTTTTTTTAAATCAGTGAGTTCGATTCCTGGCCAGGAATATTGATTTTGCGTATATCTTTACTTCCCAGAATTTGATCCTTGTTAGCGACACAATCGAATGGTGTAATAATACAGGGTATGAAATTTTTTTCAAAATCAAGGGGTTCGACTCCTGGCTATGATTATGGATTATAGAATATGGATAGATGGCTAGGAATATGGGTTTTTCAAAAATGTAATAATGCAGTTTTAGTTTTCTTCAAAATCGGCCCCGAGACTCTCTTAAGCATTTTTCGCTATTCCTCATAGTTTCGGAATTGGCCATCTAAGCACACTTGAAAAATGTTGCCTGTATAATCTAATAAGCGATCATTTGCATTAGCATATAATAAATGTTAATGTTTTCTGCGTAGTTGAAGTATAATAAGCAAGTGTGTTTAATCTATTTAGAAGATGTTCTTTTGTTTTGTACCTAACCATCGCCCAGTCTAAAAACTTTGCTTTAAGTCGTAAACAATAAAATGATTTTTCTTGATGTTATCCTCGAATTCGAGGCCTTTAATATTATTCAAATTGTATTTAACTAAATTTAACATAATGCATCCATAATTAAGTTATCTTCATTGAATCTTAAAAGTAAAACTAAAAGTTTTGTTTGTAATCATTTAAATGGGTGCTTTTAGTTATTTTTTAATGATACCAGTTATATTCTAGTAGTTACAATGATATAATTATGTAAATAAGTTTAAGACGAAAAAAGAGACATTCGTAAAAAAACAAAAAGAAAAATATTTCGAGGATTCTATTATTACAGTAACCTATAGATAAAAAAAAATATCGTGCATTTAGTACGACAAACATGACATCCACAAAGAAAAAAGTATGTAGGACACGTGGTTTCAATGTAACTGGCTGGTTGGCTTCAACCCATTAACGACCCACTAATGAGCACGGGTCTGCCTAGAGCATACTCCACCACGCTGCACCAGTGCTGATTGGTAAAGGGACTACTGGCCAGTTCCGTTGTCGAAAGTTTTATTGCCACCCGAAGGCCTCCGACATGGCTTAGCGTATGTTATTTATCTTACGATAACATCCCGGGTGTTATCCGACGGCTTTACGTCCGGGACTTTATATGCAAAGTATTTGGTTTTATCGCAATGTTTTCCTCCAAGTCTAGCATATGCTCAATGATTTTAGGTGAAAGAGGTCTTCCTAGAAGAAGGCAGCAAGGAGGAAGTGGGCGTGTTCTCCCTACAGTCCCTGTGGAATCAAATCGCTCCGTTGTTCAAGGCGCCGCTCCTCGGTCGCACTATGCTGCTCTTCTACTTAACTTTTGTGATTTATATAACGTAAGTATACTTTAATACATACAAAATATCAACTCTTCAGTATCATTTGTCTTCATTTTTTGTCAACAGATTGTCTTTCTTTATTTGATAGCTCTTGACGAGCGAGAGAGAGAGTTACTAATTCTGGAACCTTATTCGTAGCAGTACAGTGAACAGGCTTGCGACACCAGTATTGACTCCAGGCTGCGACAGAAATTAGGTACCTAACGCAATCTGCCCTTGTTCGGAATCGAACACAGGTTCCCTCACTTCCCTCGCTTGATAGATAAGGTTAATCTTAACACCAACAGCTTTACGGGGTGGTCACGTGGTCAGTGTCATTCACGTGGTCAGTGTCATGAAGTACGATAATTAATTGTGTTTCTCTTTTCTTATTTTGGAACCCTTTATTTGATCGCAGAAACAATAGTTTCGCCATAATCTTGCCGACGATCTTCAACGTGTTCTTCACGTCCTACGCGTCGATCGGCACCAGCGCCGGTTTCTGTGACCTGTTCGCCACCAGCTCAAACACCACTGAATCTACTGCACAGGTGAAATATTCGGTCACCCCACTAGTCCCGTTGAGTTGTTCCGTGACGGGACTGGCACTATTTAGCACAACTGAGTCTCATTTGTCCCGTGGGATATAAATTTAATGATACATACATACAATTCGAGATCCATTGCTTAATTACTAGAAAAAGCTGACGTTATTTTCTGGTTTATATAGAACTGTATGACGAATTAGTCAATGAATTTAGGATAATATTAACAGGCTATAACCACAACAGAACTTTCTTATTTCAGAGATGGGGTTTTCGTTCTCCAAAGAAATGAATGCGCTTATCTTTTATTTCGTTCTTTAATCGATAACAGTTTCCAGTATTTGTTCCATAATCTGTCCTATAGTTTGTAAAGCAATGATTTCACACAATGTGAATTTTTCACAGTTGCTAGGTTTTTTCGCTTGGGTAGTTGCTGTTAGCCCTTTAACGTTACTAGATTTACGTGTTTATTGCAGAAGGCTGTGGAATGTAGCGGCATCGAAGACAACACGATATGGGCGGGCTGCGTGCACGGCCTGTCGTTCTTCGTGCTCAATGCTCTCATCTCACAGTGCGCTGACAGGAGAAAGGTCTTTAACCCTTATAATTTGACAGTATTTATCTTCTTCATCTTTATTCCTTCTTGATTCCTTAAAATGAATAAATAAACGATGCGGTTCGTTTATTTATTATAAAAATATCTATCTAAGAGACAGTAACTGGGGCAACTGGGGTCAGATGGGTGCCGGTGCCACTAGTGGCATCATTACATTACACAAGCGTTTCCTTGTTTTAAATAGCACGATACACTGTACCGCAGTTTTGTCAGATAGCAGGCTTTTAATCTTGGTGCTGGTGTCACAAGTTCCGGTATGCAACACCATTATTGCCAAACCTCTCGAGTCTTGCGTGTCTGATAACAAAAAAAAATTGTGCGACCCCCTTCGTGTATACGTTGACATTACTACTACAATAAGGTTATTAAGTAAAATTTTACGTAACAGTTTTTAATTGGCTTTTTGAAGATTCATTTTTGATTTTCTAGATTTGTTCTACTTTCTACCCTTTTTTCCAGATATACGTTTCTAAAGTAATATGCTGTTACTTTCAGGTACATATGTTATAAATGAAAATTTCGTCTTGTTTATTGCCAAATCCGACCCCATATAAATCAGTCTACGACCCGAAAAAAAAAATACAGCAATATAAATATCGTATAATTATCTGTATCACATGTCAACGTCCTTCTATCTGCCTGTCCGTTTATGACCTTTACAATAGTGAACGATTGGCCTAATTACACGCTTCGCCTTTTTAATTATGTCGACAATAGATACGTAATTTGATAAGGTTTACTTTGGAGCATACTTTGGAGATTTAATGTAGTCTGAAGGTAGGAAGGGAGGTTTTAAATTGCTGCCAAAGCTTGAGCGAGCAAAATTAATTTAGATATTGCTGAGAACCATATTTTAAATCACTCCATTACCCCGAATTCTGACTCCTCATTTCTAACTATTTAGACGAATTATTATGTTAGCCATGAGTATATAACACCCAATGAGTTTTCGTGAGTGCTATGAATGTCCAGCAGACGCATAGCTGATATACAGACTTAAGTTCTGCTGCTACAAAGACACGAAATCCAAAATAAAGAATGTGATTTGAACTTCTGATGAACCACAGATACTGTTTGGGTGATTATATTTATCATCAGAACATGCAATATTACGTCTATTGCAGACGTAGTTCTGTCTGTGTCTGAGTCTGTGTTATCTTATATTGACGTATTTTGTATATTATTATCAAATATAAACGCGCGTATAGTTACGTGTGGGAGGACGTGTTTAAAGGAAGATGTGGACCAAACTGGATAAGACTGGCTAGAGGTAGAAAAACCTGGATGAGACTGGGGGAGGCCTACGCGGAGGAGGCGACTTCCATAACAGAATAAATAAATAAATATACTGCATAATAAATAATTATATAAATAGACAATTAAATAAAAAAAGACTAACCAAAATTTTATTAAGTATTATTAATATTAAAATTATTTGAATGGCATGGTATTTAATATAATATACTCGTAAAACTTGAAATGTATACTTAACTAACATAAATTTGTATTGTGAATTCATTATCAAAATTGTGCTACAATAAAGGCTAACTTAACGTTCGACAGGTTAAAACAACTGCAGCTGATATGATACGAGATAGAAATGGCACTTTTTTTAGGGTTCCGAAATAAAATCGGTATCCTTATAATTTCGTCATGTTCGTCCGTCTGTCCGAAGCAATGCGCCGAGACCCTCAGTGCTAGAAAGCTGTAATTTAGCATGGATATTTATAAATAATGTATTTATTAAATTCAATTATCTTAACATGTATAAATAAATTAATATATATAGACTATAATGTAAAAATGGAATATTGACAGATAGAAACGTAAATTATTGCTACAATGAAATTTGCATGCCTTATGGTGGAATGTGGAGGATATAATATTATAATTAATTTAAGACCTTGTTACATACCCACTTTCGAGCAAACCAATGAATTTGAATTTGAATAAAATTTCAGAATCGTAGAATAAAATATTGAAAAACATTTTTTTCAGGGTACCTCCCCTACAGGTACATACCTTGAATATGAATTTTTTATTCGTCGCGTACCCTATATCTGTGGGGTATTGTTGAAAAGACCTTCCAAAAATATTATGGGCCTTTAAAGACCATTTTTGGAATTAGCGGTCAATTTTTGTTAGAGTCAAGTGTCTCCCCTCCTGCTGGCTAAACGGTTGGAGTTGGACAAAAATAGGTCAACTATATTATGATGAGTTTACAAGGAAAACTATCACGGCTATGTTAGCATAAGTAGTTAACGAGTAATAGTCGATAAACTTACTACTTCAGAACCCTACATAGCGCGTGGCCTGATACGCACTTGCCCGGTTTTATTTACTTTATGATGCAACGTTTTTATAGTCTTACGTCGAATGGTAAATGACTGAATGGTAAATTCAATTTATTAAATACCAATACAGTTAGGAACGTCATTTATTATTTACCACCTATAGGGAAAGGTTAATTCTTTATCAACGAGGAGAAGAAACGGCGAAGGATGAACATCCGAATAGCCCATAGCTCTGATTGATCAGAATGGTGGTAAGTATACCCATATGTCATCGTTATCAGCGTGTCGAAATACACAGGTGTACCAAAATTCAGATCAATCGAAGGTGTGGACTATTCAAAAGTTTATCCACTATGAAACACAGTATAATGGTTTTTGGTGATCAGATCGTGACGATGGTGATCCTGGTGTTGGCGGCGGCGGCGGCGCTGGTCATCGACATCACGGGTGAAGCGCTGTCTGGCCTGGTGCTCTTCTACGTGTACCTCACCACCGCCATGGTCTTCGGGATTGTCTCCTCGTACTTCGTTACTCTGTATCCCACTTCCTACAGGTTTGTATCAACAGAGCGGCGAAATGACTGTCTCTTGAAAATTTTCGTATCTTCTAAGTATTCATCAAAACATAAATACCTGAATAAATTTGAAAAAGCTTTAGCAAGCTAGAGACTACGTACTAAGGACAGTTTCTTTGAAGTGTTTATAATCATGTCACTTACATAATATTCAGTCCAATAAAGTAATATATTATAGGTGTACCAGAAACTCATGGCATTCTTGACAAGCAGAAAAATAGTTTTTTATATGGCAATGAAATTTTTTAAAACTATAACAATTGTCAAGTCAAAAAAAAGTTGTATGGAATTTTTTCTTTTTCTAAAATTATGATTATTTTCGATTGAATACCGACAATTATACCTTTACGATCAGTAACTAAAAATATTATTTTCAATGTTTATTGAAAAACATATGAGAAAAAGGGGTATTTAAAAGACAATCTACAATATTAATATTATCCATCTCGTAGGATTGACTCGTTTTGATACTTATTTTTCTTGATTATATTTTCTTAGTAATTAATCTAATTATGATTTCTTTATATGTAAATAGATTTGCAAATGATATTAAAATAAATGAAATTAAGAATACAAATATTGTTACAAATTCGAGCTTGCAAACATGTTGTGAAATATGACATGAAAAGTTACATCATGCAAAGTCACGTAACTGAAATGTTAGAGAAGCAACTCATTATTATTATCTATTTATTCTCTTCATCGAATGAATTAAAAATACCTATACAGATAGAAATTTGTAAATTGTAGTTGAATAAAATAAATTACCTAGTCACTCTTATGATTAATTATAATATAAAAATATGTGCATAATATAACATTTTTCTTTATATATTTTCATCTGAAGTTAATAAACCAGACATATAATGTGAATTATTAAACTAACACTGTGATAAAAATATCAACGATCAACAAGTTTTATTCCAATTTCCCCAACGCTTTTGAGTGTTGCGTCTCCAATTTTAATTACCCCATTTTGCCATCAGATCCTGGTACACCTATAACGTACATCAGTCCTTCTGGTGTCGTGTCAGTCGTGTGTGGCGGAATTACGCAGATAAGATGTCAATGAAGAACAAATTTTTTTCTGTAACAACTACAATTTTTAATTCTCCTAAAAATACCATGATTCCTGGGCCATATCTAATACGACCCCTGCCCCAACTACACCGCACGTAAACGCGCCACGGCGTAGGACTGACTACTACCGCGGCACCGTGAGCGCCGATTCCTGGCTCCGGACGAACTTCAGTTCAGTTCGCGCCAACCGTGTCTCTCTCCCGTTCTGTTACCATACGAGTCCCGCGTATAAGTTTTAAGTTGAAGGCTCAATCTTAAAGACCTCGCAGACAAGACGCAATCATCGAGGTACTTTTGTCCTCGTCGTAATATGTATAAAAATTATTAAACAGTATATAAAAATTATAAATACTGCGTACGCATAATCTTCCATTCCCATTATATAAAAATATATAAAATATACATTGGATACAGGACAGTATTCTCTTTGAAAATGTTCGCATTGCGTTGTCCGCATGTGCGTGGATATTTTCTTGGAGGAGTTTTTTACCGTTCGGGCGTCATTGTCCCTCGTATCACCTCTGCGCATGTTACAACTGTAAAACTGAGAGTTTATTCTGATACCAGGGCGATGGTGGCATGCCTGGGCATGATGGTGGCGCGGCTGAGCGCGTTCAGCGGCACCAACATCGTCAGCAGGACCATCACCACCAACTGCGCTGCCACGCTGTACGGGGGCGCGGCGCTCGCATTCAGTGAGTACTCTATCTCTATCACTCTATATCTATCTCTCTCTATCTCTCTATCTATCTCTCTCTCTATATCTCTTTATCTATCTCTCTCTATCTATCTCTCTCTATCTCTCTGTTACTCTCTCTCTCTCTAACGCAGCAGATGAACAATCTGACGGTAGGTTGTGTCCATCGTGGTAAATGATTGGGGTGATTGACGGTCACCATCGTCCTTGAACACGAGCGGGAAGGCATCACTGGTGTGTTGCCGGCCAAGAAAGGAACCAGGGAAATAAAGATAAGTATTTTCATAGAATCATTGTAGAAGGAAGTGTATCGTGCCTCAACCGGAACACGACGAATCGTTTTGAGAGTATACAAGCAAGAGCGTGTAGATAACCGCTTCACGGTTCAGCTCATAAAATCTTATCAGTAATGTTTTTACCCATCTCATTTCCGACCGCGAATAATTTTGCTTAAATTAGTAGATTAGTAAATAACAAAAAAAAAAAGAAAAAAATATTCGTTTTAAAATATTCATATGTATGAATACTAAACCTGCTATAAGTTGGAACGTAAAAAATATATATTATAACCAACTGTTGTTGTTGGTATAAAATGTTTAGATGCTTATAAGGTTTTTATTCCTATTTAATCATACTTAATTAATAATACTAATTGCTTATAATAACATATAAACAGGGTACAGAAGCATTGTTTTAATATTATCTAGGCGACCATCATATTTCACGGTTCAGACGTCAGAATTTTTAATTAACGTACTTATAACGTACAAAGTATTTCGAATAAAAATAACGTAGAGAAAACGCAAAATGAAACGCAAAGCTCATATTTATTTTTATACGTTCCATTGATTTAATCATTGGCCTCAGTCTAAACTATTTCCCTTACTGAGCTATTTTGTTAAAACTAATTTTGTCAACTTAAAATTAGTTTTTAATTGTTTAAAATTTAATTTCTAGAGAAAAGTGTGGGTGTGTGATTTTAATTCTTAAATTTTTGGTTCCAGGTGGCGCCATCGCAGCTTATTTTCTACCAGCGGACGGTTCCCAAATAAAATAGTGTTATTGAATTCTTGTTAAGTACATAGAAATAAATGTGGAAACATAACCCAGATGAATGCTCCAGAATGAAAATATACCAACGACTGGCTCACGGGTTCAGACCGAGGAAATGAATAAACGGTGATGTTTAAGTTGTGTTATATTTATTTATTTATTGTTAAATTTCATAATGACAATGGTATATTATGCTTAGAACGTTGATCCCACACTAGGATACCCTGTGTTGTGGATGATCAACAACTTCCCAGTGATAATATATATTATTATTGTATGTAAAATATATAAGTTCAGCCGACAAAACTTTATTAAACGCCAAAACCTGCACTTCATTTATTTCTGCTCTTTCCTTTGCTCTACCCTGTGTCTAGCCACTAGCCTACCGCACTGCTTTAGAAGCTAATGATGAAGTGACGAATGATTTTGATGTTTTTTTATTGGTTTATTTCCGATTGAGTCTAGAAACTAAGGGTATTATTATCAACTGATCTTTTGCCTTATGAATTTTCTCATTCATTATTGTTATTATCATTCACCTTGATAAGAACATTACAATACAATTTTACTATGTAACGCAAGACAATCAAGTAGCTACGATAAGGGGCACTGAAACTACCAAAGAAAAATCCTATTTTGAAAAAATATTGTGCACATACATCATCTTCATTCAGTTGAAAAATCTATTATTCATTTCATTGCTTCATTAGGTAGCACAGAGCTTAGCGACGTCCAATAGAAGAAACCTAGCGCCAAGACCGCGTCCGTGACCCAGCGAAGAATCCGTCATCCACCCTTTCGTCTATCTGAAGGCTTTTATACAACCCGAACTTTTTTTGATGTCATTTTCGCATTTTATTTATATTAATTAAATAGAGTCATAAATCGACGACCCGTGTGGCGCAATGGTTACCATGCCGGATCACCGCACCAAGGGTCCTGGGTTCGATTCCCAGCGAGGCGGAAATTTGAATGATGAGTTTGAATTTCTGTTCTCGGTCTGGGTGTGAATGTCCTTGTCTAGTGTGTTGTCCATGGCACCCACGACACAGGGAATCCTAGTGTGGGGCTATGAGTGTGAAGCGTTATTATTATTATTAAAACTATGTTCAGTAAAGAAACAAACTCATTCCTCAATAAATTAACCGAAAGTTGTTATAAATTCTCTTCTCCATCTATACTGCCCAATTTTCATTTTAAACGTAAACCACAAGTAACATCAAACATCACATCAAATCCTAATACCATATCCTAATACCATATTTTAAACCGCTTTTACCAATCAGTATTCAGAGACTTTTGTTATTGTCTAACCAGTATTTACACAGCTCAAAGCTAATATCCATTCTGGATGAGTACCCTTTACGTCACAGTTCAACACACAGAAAAATGGCTGAAGTTCGATCATCATCACTAAACTCAAAGCTGAGAATATCATCAAATGACTCTTTAAGTCAATAAATTAGTCACTTTGCTTAGTACACATACATCACAGTACACATATCCTTCTTGGATCCACCAACGCCTTGCTCGAGCGTTCTCAGACGGGACACGCCAATATGAAGCGTTCCCACCCGATGTGTCACTAAGCATTGTGTTGGCCCAACTGCCTCTTCACCATCATGCGAAAAGCCGCATTGATCTCTACTATAACCATTTTACCTTCAGACAATTTAAACAGTCACGGCTGTTACAGATAAAGAGCCTTTATTAAGCATACTGGTTAAACAATTTCTCTCATAACATAACAGATTATAACTCTAACTTAACCTAACCTAACTTAAACTCATTATTCAGTGGTTTGTAGCACTGCAGTGTTGCTTGGAATCCGTATTATGATGTGTATACCAAGATACTCGAAAGCCTTCAGAAACGTTTCATATGGCATTTTACATTCTCATGCAATTTGGGCAAAATTATTCCAAGCTACGCAGATAATTATTAAAGCACTTCAAGATGTCACTATCGAATCAAAGACGAATGCTTGACCTCTCGTTTCTTTACAAGCTTGCCAATGGATTACTTGACGCTCCTAATATTTTCTCTCAACTCAACTTTTCCGTCCAATCCAAATTACCTAGAGCATCACGGCTCAGAATTCTCAATGACGCACGACACAATGTAATTCTAACCTCGAAACAAACGCACCACATAATAAATTGTTCGCACATTTAGGAATATTTCTAATAATGATGACATTAACTTATTCACAAGTGACATTCGCAAGTTTCGAAAGGCTCTAATTTATTTGATTCCTTCAGAATCAGATGCACTCTAATTTTCAATTCAATACTATTATTATCATTTTTGTTATTATCAATGTTATTATCTTACTGTTAACTCGCCTTAGTTAAATGAATGACCACCAAGAAACGGTGTAGTCTACACCTATAAAATAACACTTAGCACGGAACGTGTATGTGTTCCGTGACAATTAGCTTGCTTCAGTTCTTTCCTATTGTTTATTTTTTTGTAAATGATGTGTATTATGTTGGTGTTCATTAAATAAAGTAATAAAATAAAATTAAATTAAAAAGATTAGCATGGGCAATTTGTCGAACGATCCTCAAGTAAACATCGCTTGCATCTTAAAGGCAAACAAAAGTTACTGCTCATCTCATTTAAATACTCCGCCACTGCAAGTGACGTCCATTCGAACACAAACTGTACTCACTGAATAACCTCCATCAATTTATCTGAAGAATAGGATCTAGGTTCTAAGACCTGGTGTCTATAAATTCTATAGTAGCGTTGTAGAATATTTGGAGAATTTCTTTCTTTCTTTCTACTAACTGATCAATTAGGTAAACATTAAATTTAAATTCAATCAACAAATAATCATCAGCATCATAGATATTAATCAATTTTACTTCTGCATTAATGATAAGAAACATCACTATAACGTTTGACATCGCATCAATAACTCATCTCGTCATCGTACCAACAAATCCTGTTTCAACATTTTACCTTCCTAGAATTTAGGAAACGGTACCGATCATTTGCGATAAAGTAAGAAACACAATGATTTGAAATGGATTTTTTGAATTTAGGATTCAGCTTGATCTGATTGCATTCATTATTTCTCATCACATTTAATCTAACGCTAATTTGACCTGAATTGTAATAGTAGTACCAATCAAACATAATAATATTCAAATTCCACTCTATTGAAGTGGGTAAGTCTGTAGGAGAGTGGTCTGTAGTCAACACGACATTTCAAATTTATTTTTCATCATAATTGTCGTCAGTTGTCACTTTGACAGATTTTAATACTTACGTCAAGACATAATCCCTACGTAGTGATTAAGTACTCTGTGCGTTCCACTAGACGATCGCAACGATCACGCTCACGACCGCGGTTTTTCCGTTCCACTAGCTTGTGAGCGTTACAAGCATACACCCAAGTGGAACGGGTATAGTGAGCGTTTTAGCCACAGAGAACTTACACGTTTTAGCCGTTGGTACAAAATGTACTCTGTGAAGTTGAAAAAAAAGTCTGAAACTTAGATTGAAGGTTATGTTATAATTTTTAAGCTATAATTAAACGTTATATAATTAATTATCAATTTTATTTATACTAGCAAAAAGTATGTCTACAAACAAAACATTTTTATATGAAAAGACAAATATATTCTCAATTGTAATGAAAATTGCATATTAATTAAGTTTTTGGCTTTATGTATAGTGAATTAAACATTAAAATTATTTACATAATTTAACTTAATTTTATCAACTTGTGACCGCACGTCTAGAATCTGCTGGAGAAACTACTAGTTCCACTAAACTATCTCTTGTCGAATCGTATAAAGTTATTTTTTCCGTCGCCATTCTGAACTTTTATAAAATTGCGCCAAATTTCTATCACCATCCATTTCTACCCAGTGTTGCCAGGTCTAAAAACTGGCGAGAGTAACTTCGTCGTATCTGGCAACACTGCAATTCGACCACTTCGACCCACCCCGTGAGGTGGGTTGTTTTGAGCGTTCCGTGAGCGAAATTAATGACGTCATCATCATCATCATCAAAATCAGAATGTAATCAATGATAGGATTAGATGCATATGCTAAAGTGAAATGACCATTTGATCACTGGTGAACATCTCGTGTAACGTAGCATCACAGATAGGTTGGTCTTTCTGTTGCGTTATATTTAACGGTGTACTGAACTAGAAGAATACCATGTTACAATTGCATCTTTTACCAACCCTAGCAAAATTATCATTAGTTTATGAATATTCAGTTCTCTAAAAGTAAATGAAATGTTAAAGCTTTATGCCAATCATGCCGGAGCTCGACCATGCACAGGTCAACTCAGTAATCAGCACAGGACACAGCGCTCGTAACAGCGCCGACAGGAGCATCAATAACCCGTAGAAACCAGCCTCGCTCCACACTCACAGATTCAAATCTCGACGTTTTCCTTAACTGAAACATTTAAGATAGGTTACTCTCAGTTGCACGATATCGAGCATCATATTCACTGAGGCTACTTATCTTGTATTCCTTTCGTGAAAACCTGAAAACTAATTGCTCATTTCCATTTATTTCTCAAATTTTAGTCTTAAGTACCAATTCACTGTGGATTTTTAGATAAAGCCCAACTTTGCTATCACACTCCATGATTTCATCATCTCCTTTGTGTATCATTGATTTTGTATCATTTCCCTTTTTAAAATTTCTCTTCAAGCTTATTTTAAATGTCATCAAACTGTTTTGTCCGTCATTTATTTTCCGACGATTCTCATGAAAATTATCTCAACATCTGGGTTTTTTATCCCACGCCTGATATCGTAGAAGGCTGGGTTGGAGTGTATGCTTTCGTATATTCAGATTATCTCTGTAAACCATGTATCAAAGAGCACTTCAGTACTATGAACATAGATCTCTCTCTGTAGGCGTAGCTATATGTCAGGACTGCCAGGATACTAAATAAAACACACAATTCGACAGGCACAAGGATACACTACGTTTATTGCCTGATAACACCCGATTTCATCAATTCAATGTTATTTAGTTTTACTTTGATTCCGCGATACTAACAATCCGTCTACCGTAATGTCAATCCTTTTATTTCTTAATTTCATAGATTATACGAACTTATTTGAGTTTGCGCCGACATATATATATTACTAGCTGTTGCCCGCAGCTTCACATGCGGAAATTATGCTCATCATATTTGTACGCCTTGCAGAAAAAAAATTAAAAACAGGTTAATTTATATGGAAGTACTTATATTTAGGAATTTATATACTGAAATGTACGATATAATCACAAATCATTCCTCCGGGAACGAATTTTAAAAAATAAACAACATTAGTTAACATTAGTTTTTTCTTTTTCATGAAAAAATTTGAAAAACTCGAAAACATGTATTTCATCAATTAAATGAGGATTTTTTTTTGCAAATTTAAAGCAAATCGTTGATATTTCAAAATATTCCACACTAAGTTTCATCTTATTTCCGGTGAAAACTATAAATTTTATCGGGACGAAAAGTTTTTTAAAACGTGATCCAAAGTATGAGGAACAACATAACTAATTTCCGTCGAAATCAGTTCAAGGGTTTTCATGTAATGCCCGAACAAACAAACAGACAAACAAAGAATGATTTTAAAAACAAAATTTTTGGTGTTCTAACACGTTATTGATGTGCCCCTAACCGAAATTTTGAAAAATATTATATGTACAGAAAAACTGGCTCTTGAGTTTCATTAGAAAAAAAACAAAAAGGTCCCGTTATTTCCATCCATCCAGGAGTTACATATCTTGTCTTGAAGTAACACCACCAGATCCTAAATGGATCAATGATGAACTGGTTTTACGATGTCAACATGAACAGTACAAATATTTTTAAAAACGGTTCTGTTGTTTCCATCTGGACACTCCTTCTCCCTCTCCCGCTCCCACTCCCTCTCCCGCTCCCACTCCCTCTCCCACTCAAACTCTCTCCCGCTTTCTGTCCCGCTCCCTCTCCCGCTTCCTGCCCCTGTCCCTCTCATTCCTCTCCCGCTCTCTGTCCCTCCCTTCTCCTTCTCCCGCTCCCGGGTCCTCTCCCGTTTCCTGTCCCTCTCCCTCTCCCGCTCCCCGGCCCTCTCCCGCTCCCTGTTCCTCTCCCGTTCCCGGTCCCTCTCTCGCTTCCTGTCCCTCTCTCCTCCCCCTACCGTCCGTAAAGTCCTCTACACAATTTTTTTGTTTCTCACTATAAGCTTACATATTCATTTTCATATTTCTGAGTTCGAAAATGACAAAGTTCTGGAAAAACTTGCAATCTCTTTATTTACCTCTTAGGGGATGAAATTCCAAAAAAACCTGTTACAGTTAATTTTTGATTTATTTTCACATTTCTGAGTTCGATATTGACGAAGTTTCGTACAAATTTACATCCCCTTTTACCCCTTAGTGGAATTTCCTTAATGAATTCCTTAATGAATTTCCAAAAAAAAACTGTTACAATTAATTTTTGTTTCTAATTATAAGTTAACATATACATTTTCACATTACTGAGTTTAAAATGACATAGTTTCTTAAATAGATATTTACAACCCCTTAGTATTACTCTTAATATAGGGATGAATTTCGAGAAAACCGTGATACAGTTAGTTTTTGTGTCTAACTATAAGCTTATAAACAAATTTTCATCCTTTTTACTTCAAAACTGACGAAGTTGCCATACTAACTTCCACAACCTTATTCAACCATTTAGGGGTTGATTTTCCCAAAGAACACATAACCTTTAAATTTTGCTTCTAATTTTGAACTAATATATAAATTTTCATGTTTTTAACTTCAAAAATGACGAAGTTGCGTACTAAGTTCCATCCAAGAAATTAACCCTTTAAGGGATGATTTTCCAAAAAAACGTGTTGAAGTTAACTTTTGTTTATTACTATAAACATACATAAAAAAATTCATACTTATAACTCTAAAACTGACGAAGCTGATTTATATGTAAAAGACTTCCAACCCCTATTTTTAGGGGATGAATTTCGAGAAAACAGTGATACAGTTATTTTTTGTGTCTAACTATAAGCTTATATATAAATTTTCACCCTTCTAACTTCAAAACTGACGAAGTTCCCATACAAACTTGAACAACCTTATTCGACCCTTTAGGGGTTGATTTTCCAAAAAAACACATGACCCTTAAATTTTGTTTCTAATTTTGAACTAATATATAAATTTTCATGTTTTTAACTTCAAAAATGACGAAGTTGCGTACTAAGTTAAATTGAAGAAATTAACCCTTTAAGGGATGATTTTCCAAAAAAATGTGTTAAAGTTAACTTTTGTTTATTACTATAAACTAACATAACAAATTTAATATTTATAACTCTAAAACTGACGAAGTTGGTTTGTATGAAAGTGACTTCTAACCCTTATTTGTACCCCTTAGGGGATGAATTTCTAAAAATCCGTTCTTAGTGGACGTCTCCTTAGCAGGAACTATCTACCTACCAAATTTCATCTTAATCGGTTCGGCAGTTTCTGAGATTTTTTGTTTAATCAGCGGTGTGTCGCTTTTCAATTTTATATATATAGATAACAATATTATATCTATATACTTAAATATATATCATACATACACACATTAAGTCTGATGAAGAATATTAATAAAATGATTAGATAACAATAAAATTTTATTAAGCGAGCTATTAATACACTAAACGAAAAATTTGAAATTTTTGCTCGACTTGGCAGGGGCACTGCCGTGCCCCCAGATTATACTGAAGATTTCAGAAGATGTTCGCGAACCATTTTCTTGAGAACAGTTTTGGAGGAAGCTTGTCTGATATTTACCGGCAGGGCGCTGGGCGTTCCAGAGTAGTGTTGCCTGAAAAGTAAAGGAGTCTTTATAGAAACAGGTGTTGTATCATGGAATATCCATTTTAAGATTTGCAGAAGATCTGAGTACTCTATCGTGGGTGATGATTGATGAGCTTTTAAGAATGTCTGTGTTTTATTCATGAGCTTTGCGCTGGTTTTATATAGGAACCGGTTTCTTTATTGTGCCCGAGCTATCCAAAATTATGATCATTAAGGCGCGGTGTGATCTCAATATTCACAAAACTGGGTTTCTTTGGTGCTTGAGTACGAGAAAACCCAATGAAAATATCGCACGCAAAAAATACAGAGTATAGAAAAAGGTCTAAAGAAAAATGTTAAATGGACAACACACTAGACAAGGACATTCACACCCAGACCGAGAACAGAAATTCAAACTCATCATTTAAATTTCCGCCTCGCTGGGAATCGAACCCAGGACCCTCCGTGCTGCGATCCGGCATGGTAACCATTGCGCCACACGGGTCGTCAAGATATTGAATTTAATGTGTATATTTTGAATAACCTAAGGAAAACCCTCAAATTAAATGTTTATTCGCAATCTAGTTACATTGTTAGCAAAAATATGCTCTGCAATTTTGAACCCTATTCAGCGTCACGTAAATGTAACATTAGATTAGCGCAGATATGCGGCTGTGTGAGTGAAATCAACGTTTTTAAATCGTAGTCATACCGCGCCTTAACACGCGTCGAATTTTAAATCCGAATGACGTTGCAAATTTTTCCACTTATCAGTCATAAATACATTAAAAAATAAAAGAACACTCGAACCGCAGTAATATGATAATAACCTGCAGGTACCGGTAGTAGGTACCTATATACTCAGTCTGTAGTCGCTAACTGTAAAAACATGTTTGGCAATAAAATATAAAGTGTATAATAAATAAACGCTTAAACACTCACATCCTCGTACTAGGACTTCCCGTGTAGCGGGTGGTCTTGACACACAGACACACAAAAAACCACGAGCCGAGATCAAACTGCTTCGGCTGGTGACCACCAGGAAGCCTCGCTTGCAGGCCAGGATCATCGCCAGTATCACCAACAGGTCTGTTCTATCATCATGTGATATGGTGTGATCTATGCGTAATACGAGAGCCTTATAGTATTGTCTTTATAATATTACGAGTAACCGCCCTCGCTTTGCTTCGGTTTTCTTATTTTTTTACCCCTTGGTTTATATTATTGGAATTTTATTAAGGATCCCTAATTTTTTTAAATATATTATAGCCTATGTTACTCAGGGATAGTGTAGCTTCCCAACAGTGAAAGAATTTTTGAAATTGGTTCAGTAGTTTCGGAGCCTATTCAATGCAAATAAAAAATCAAATCTTTCCTCTATAAATATTAGTATAGATTAAGTACAACTAAACGAGCAACCAAGTGATGTAAGTAGAAGTGATGTAAGTAATGTGTGTGATGGTAAGTGGAGTCAAGAGGCTTCAAGAAACCGACGCAGCACCGCGAATCGACTTGCATTTTCACTTCCTAAATCGCTAAAGTTTAATGCTCCGGAACGCCAGGTCCTTGACACGAAGTTTTCAACAAAGAAACATTTTAATATTTTTAATTTACATTTTGATAAATTGGCATTGTAGGTATTAACACGATGATTTGCTGAATTCTCTAAAAGATTTCTACGTAAGGATAGAAATGTGGAGCAGAATAATCGGGTCTATGTATCTCACTAGTCCCGACTTGTCCCACGATGGATGGGATCATGAGTTGATAACATACAATGTGCGTTGTCTCTTTGTGTCAGTGTAAAATAAATTCAAAGTGTGCAAACTGCAAACTATTAAAGGAATCTATTATTTGACAATAGCGTGACGGGTATTATTCATGAATCTGCTACTGAATGGGTGCAAAAGGGAAGAGTGCATACTTCCCAGATATGGTAGACAGAGAGCGATATGTACGTTTCTCTCAATCGATAAACATCAGTCATCAGTCTGAATTCACCTGTTGAAGAAAAGTTTCCGTTAAAATCTGTTATCCTAGTAACTCTGAGGCTAACGCACCTGTTTTCGTTGTTTACAAATTAATAAAACTTGTGTTTTAACGTATAGTACAAGCCTACAACGTATAGCACAAGCATAGTAAAAAGAAAAGACAGGGCGAGTTCGTGTCATGCCACGCGCAAACGAACAAATATTTCGCAAACGGAAAAAACTTCACACACTGTACTATAAAATAATAAACCATACTCGCGCATTTATTCTTTAGGCTAGTCAACAAGTTCAAAAACGTGTTAATTCTTGATAAAGCTCCTAAAAATATGATTGATGGCTCATTCGATTCGGAATGAAGAGTAGAAAAATGTATCAAAAGTATGTATTAGTTAGCACATAAAACATTGCAATTGTTTTTAACAAATTAGGATAGCATTTAGGTTTTGGTTAATAATTGAAAAATTAAGCTTTGAACCGTTATTTGAAGCCTAATTAAACTATTCGAGTAGCGTATTTGATTTCCGGTAACGCGTCGGTTTTATCCTCGAATTCTCATTGGTCGTCCCCCGCCATTTTGCCTATTTTAGTTCTCCAGCTGTACACCAGGTGGCGCCGCGTGCCCTAGAAGGCCAGACTCGGCGCATTGCTTCATTGGCGATTTGTTTTTCGTAACAGTCGGTCGTGTCTTAAAAGACATCCAAGTAATTTCTAACCTTACTAGAGTTCTAAAAATCAGAAGTGAATTACTGAAGAATTTTAACGATTTTATCGTTCGTATTTAAAAATTATCCTTAATAAGAGTGACAAATTCTTCCTCTTATGACTCGAGTTCTCGGAACGTTGGGAATGTTGAGGCGGTCATCAGTAGCAAGCGTGTTCGTCAGCTGGGCCGAGCACCGCCTACCAGTACTGCCGCGGCACCCCGCCACGTGCACCGCAAAAGGAAAAATTCCGTTCAGGAAAGTACAGTAAGAAACTGCTTTACCTCTGTACATTTTTTGGCGTATCAGGTATGTGGTTATTACAATACTTAATTACATTGTTAATAGTAGCGTTGCATTTCAACCTATTTATCTACTGTAGTTCTATGTAGCAGCACAGGGACACGTGCAGACGGCCCTAGTCAAATTGACGAATTTTGCAGTTAGTCTAAATTTTACCCTACTGAATCAAGGTTGAAATGAAACCATATACTATGACAAATACTCTTCACTTACATTTAGGTATTGAGTAGGGTTTCGCCGCTATTACCAAAAGAATCTAGCCGCACAAGCGGCTCCTTACATCCTTCAAAGAGATCGGGCACATTTACTAACAGTAAATTCGAAAAATTTATGGTCATTATCATAATCATTTATTGCCAGAAATGGTACAATCATATAGGTGATTCACAAACGTTATTTCTTACGTTCCGCCTCTTTGGGCATGCAAATTGTCACACGTGGCTCTAATAAATAATAAAACAACCTCAAACTCTTAATGTTTACTGTGGACATGAGGTCATAAGGTAACATAAATTAAATATAAGGTCATAAGGTCACAATAAAATAAATAAAGTTAGGGTTATACTAATAAGAATTTTATTACAATACAATTAGTAATATTTTCCGATTGATATGTTAAAGTTCATTAATATTATTAAGTAACGAAATAATTAATGTCAATTAATTATTGCTACGACAATGTCAAAATATAAAAGCCACTGACAGTCTCAATAAATGTTAAATGAGGTTAATGATATTTTACAGCTTATGGGTACCAGTGCCGAATTTAAATTTACTGCATTAGCATGAAACTCGATAACATTTTGCAGTTATGGATAATTTTCTGAAGGTCAGTTTATGTAAGATTCCTCCCACTAGCGAGAATCTTGAATCTTCTTCTTTCATAGAAATTGGTGATTAAAAACTTCCGGCCGCTCCGAGCGCCGACACAAAATAAAACTGCTGCGCAAGCACAGTGCTATCAGCAGACTCAGGTCACGCCTAGTCATGCTTTAAAGTACAGTACAAATATGTATGTACCTATTATGTATTGAATTATAATAACCCTCGTTTAGATTACGTAAGTAAACCACCTTTTTCAAGGCGTCTGAAATGCATTCAATATTAAGCACCACGGGCGCGACTACCCTCGCCACATGAAATATCTAATAAGTTCTGGCCGCTCCGAGCGCCGATACAAAATAACTGCTGCGCAAGCACAGTGCTATCAGCAGACTCAGGTCACGCCTAGTCTTGCTTTTTAAGTACAGTACAAATATGTATGTATTACATATTAAATTATAATTATCCGCATTTAGATTTGTATAAGTAAAACGCCTTTTTATGGTGCCAGGAATGCATTAAATTTTAAGAACCACGGGCGCGACTACCCTCGCCCCATTAACAGATCAAACACCCATCAAATAACTTTTCGACAAAGATCTGGCCCTAAGAATTTTTATAGCTCCGAAATGCACCAAAACATAAGTAAAAGTTCATGCCTTTTCAAGCGGTCAATTTACCAGAATTGGTAGAATAATATCAACTTCTACAAGCACCACAAACTGGAAACTACAAATTCATATAAAATTTTCGCATTCTATTTTTGGCCAAGCTACGGTTAATAGTACTGTGCCGAACCGTACCTAGCTTTGTCCTCCTTCAAACGCCTACCTCGA
The DNA here is from genome assembly GCA_951805285.1 of Thymelicus acteon. NCBI lineage: Eukaryota > Metazoa > Arthropoda > Insecta > Lepidoptera > Hesperiidae > Thymelicus > Thymelicus acteon. The sequence continues at coordinate 19,035,280 of OX638223.1, forward strand.
AGGCAATGGATACAGTCTAATTAACAGAAAGAGGGTTTTCAGTAACCGTGCGATTTAGTCCCAGCTTGGTGTTACAGATATTTTAAATAACCTAAATTATGGTGTTTGTTGACAAGTTCAAGCTCAAGCTTAATGATACATAGTAGTAAACTGTTTGCAACCATTGGATTGATTATGCATAATAGAGTTGCGTTTGGCGTACATTGCGTATTGGTTATTCAATAATATTCATTTTACTTTGCATCATGATATATTTTCAGTTCTCCTAACATTTACATCAATATTCCAAAGTGCCTACCTCAACACAACGTGATCAATAAATATTCATCTATTCTACGTTAAGGACATATTAATCATTCTAAATATTTAGTTTTTCTTTATGAAATTTCTTATATGGCAACCTCTGCATTGGGCGAGTGTTGCAGATTAAAGAGGTCCATCCCGGACCACCTTCACTAAGGATTCATGGCCTCGCCGAAATATACACCAAACATTTTTGGCATCTGGTGAATTGTTACACAGTTACTTATAACGGCAGATTATCCATTAAACTGCAAGGACCTTGTCCCCTAAAACATGAAATTTAGCAAGCCACAATATTTTTTAAATATTTGATTTGGCAAATGAACTTTGATAAGTCGATTTTGGTACCACAGATCAACATTTAGTATCGAGGAATCGTTTAGGATCGGTTATCATGCAACCGAATAAGTCTTGCCTATTCTAATAGGCTAATAGATAACATAATAAGTTAATTATATAACAATACCTACGTAAAAAGATTCAAAGATCTTCAAGAAAATATTTTATCTTTGTTGAGAACAGCTAGTCTCAAAGATATCCAAAGTATAATAGGATAAATAACTTTTGCTATTTTTCCGATAGTCTGAAATCGCTTCATTATCAAGCCCTCCTAAGGCATAACAGTTTTTACCAAGAGTATGTAACCACTACATGAAATGCTCGCCATCGGTACCCACAATATCAGCGAGTGCCTTTAATTATTCGATTTGATGGAATGCCAACCTATCTCGGTTGAAACTTCAACACCCTTCAATTCTGGATTGCCTAGTGATAGACATGAGTTGAAATAACATGCTAAACTGAATAACCGGAGCTTGTAGTGACTTTAGCTCTGAAAGAAGCGGCTCTATAGTCCATAATATACATACATGCGCGCTGTATGTTATACTCTAAGGTTCGATCCACACCTAGTAGGTCAGTCACTGCTAACTCAGAACGTTAACCGAACGGCTAGTACCTACGAATAGGAAGTACCAAATCAATGCCTTTGATGGAAATAACATACTCAATTCATAATAAACAAATGTATTTATTTATTAAGGCTGTTTGATCAGTTTCAATAGTCAAATTCAAGCTCATTATATAACATGGTACAACGGAAAAGCTGATCAGCTATATGGGGCTTGACTCTGCTGCCGGAAAGGCACCTAATTCCCAGATTGCAACAGTAATTTTTACCAGATGGGTTTACCACTAGAGACCCTTTTTGCCTCATGAACAACTCGTGTTGAGTAAGTTTACAGCACGCTGGATCTGACAAATCAGTAAAACCATCGTGAAACTTCACGATTCTATTATTAATACTTACAAACCTTCACGGTATAAATGAGTCACATTGGCGAAAGTAAATCCAATTCCTGTAACGAACCCTAACGAGGCCGATTTCACTAGATATTTTATAGACAGAAATAATATACTAAGTGGAGGGACTTTCGTATGAAACTAGACTATGTTAGTATATAAATCTGCCATCAATTTTTTGTGGCTATATTATTATAATCTGACGTTCACATAATCAAACTCGTCTATTTGAGATGCAGACGTTCTTACCTATTAGTTGATAGGACCAGAACTAATTCACTTTAAGGTTCTGCACTATGTAAAGCATGCCTTTATAATGCTGTAGTGGTCGCGAACAAATATAAAGTACTCTGTGGTCGTGAACGCGATCTCACTTCACTAAGATATTGGTCAATAATTGCTTAGTTTCCAAGAACTATAATTTTCGAGCCTAAATTTGTGTCTAAAACGGCGCGGGTGCAAAACACGTGGTTTTGCTATCATCATTTGCTATCATGTTGAGTTATAAAACAAGAGTTGAGTTATCAATATAGACAGCTTCACATACTAAGTAATATAGAAGGTTATGCTTCGAGCGGGTATTAAGTTAAGGCTTACACATGTAGTCTTCGACTTGCAGTCGCGCCCAAGAATCTGATACGAGTTAGAAGTTATGAAATGTTTTATTATAAATTATTATCAGTTATAATAATTATTTATGTATATGGATTTTAATTAATTCATTATTAATAAGTATTTGATTACTAGCGTTCTACCGGCAGCTTTGCTACGTTTTCCGGGACAATATGTGCCTAATATCTTATTCCAGATCATGGCCTGTCTGTGTGCTAGACTTCATGAAAGTCCGTTCAACGTCTTATCTCTGAAAGAGTAATAAACACAAAATTTCACATTTATAAGTTTAGTAAAAATTACGATATATTTATGTAGTTCTCAATTGAAACTATATACTCACGTTACTTAAGTTTGCATGTAACCCGATACCAGGTACAAAACTTTTAGGCCTACAAAAAGGTATACTGCACTCATATGCTAAAAAGGCCTTAAAATCATTTTCAGGATATCATCACATCGGCGATGGCTGTACACCAGGCGATACCAGACAAATCTCAAATAGTTTAATTAGGCTTCAAATAACGGTTCAAAGCTTAATATCAGCGTTTTACCTTACCAATAAAACGCTTATTAAGCGATAACCTTATTTGAAGCCTAACATTCTAACTCTGCCTGGTGAAAACATTTGTTTATATTTGTGATCCAATGAAGCAATGCGCCGAGTCTGGCCTTCTCGGGCACGCGGCGCCACCTGGTGTACAGCTGGAGAACTAAAATAGGCAAAATGGCGGGGGACGACCAATGAGAATTCGAGGATAAAACCGACGCGTTACCGGAAATCAAATACGCTACTCGAATAGTTTAATTAGGCTTCAAATAAGGTTATCGCTTAATAAGCGTTTTATTGGTAAGGTAAAACGCTGATATTATTTGCAGATTAATTGCAGAGCATATTTTTGCTAACAATGTAACTACATTGCGAATAAACATTTAATTTGAGGGTTTTCCTTAGATAATTCAGAATATACACATTAAATTCAATATCTGTCCGATTAAAGTTTTAATAAAACCATATACCTATTATATTCTCAAAAAAAATATGTTGTTACTGCTGAAAATACAGAGAATGTCAACGCTTAAGTTTATTTTTGTGTAGCAAATTACGATTTTTTATTGGAAATATTAAACAACTATTTAATATTCTATTCGGTTAACATTTTTTTAGACCTTTTTCTATGCTCTGTATTTTTTGCGTGCGATATTTTCATTGGGTTTCCTCGTACTCGAGCACCAAAAAACCCAGTTTTGTGAATATTGAGATCACACCGCGCCTTAAGTTGTTTATTGGAAAAGCGGGAGCTAAGTGTGCGGTTAGGTTACAGTGTGCTATAAAAAATTAGCAGTTTTCAATGAGCCTACAATAACCAGTGAACGAATATACTACGATATATTAGTTCATTGACAATAACCTATACATAACTAATGTGATAGTATAATGTATCCGTTTCATTCAATTCAATCTTACATTCTATGACGTCGCGTCGTGAGCGATGACGTGGCGATTTTCCAGTAACGTCACAAATACTTCGCATACGCGAGAGCGAGACGCAAGCTATTCAGGTTTCTTTCTATACCTACGTCATAAACGTTCAGCAGGTGGTTCCAGCCTCTATATTTTCTGTTATCCCTGTTAGAGAAAACTCTTTCTGTTGCTTGGAGCGCCACGTGTCACTTGGATTTTTATAATTTTATACAACAAAATTTCAAAAAAAAAGTCAATGGTGTATTTAATATAGATAAATAAATAAACAAAATAAAATTATTATGTGTGCAAGTAGAAGTGAACTGTGAAACCTTCAAAAATTTTGGTTGTAAAATAAGGAGACGAATGTAAAATTTCGGGAAGATGATAATTATAGGTTTTAGTAATGATCATAGTGATGCAAAGTTAGAAAATAAAAATATAACAGTGGTAATTAACGCCGTCCCCTTACATAATATGAAAAGTCAAATGAGCAACTAGCGCCATCTTATCCAGCAATAAAAAAATCTTCTATCTTGTTCCTCGCGCCATCTATGAATACAACTTAGCACTTTTTAAAGTAACATAAAGAGAACCACGAACATAAGAAACACTGTATAATGCTTTCTATCTCATTTTCTCCCACAAACGACCAAACGCGGCGAGCAAACTTCCTTCAAGAAATAAACAAGGAAGAGAGATATAATTAAGTTGTCATTGAAAAAAATAATTGCCTGTAATATGTGTATTTATTTTACATCGCATTATTTTAATGTCCTTACATAATGTAATATGAAATTCTCGTGTTACAGTGTTTGTAACAAAACTCCTCCGAAACAGCTTGACCGATTCTTATGAAATTTTGTATATTTAGTAGGTGTGAGAATAGGACGTGAACTATTTTTCATACCCCTAAGTGATAGGGGTGGTCCATCCCAAAATTTTATTTTTTATTTTTTGGACAATTTTTTTATTTAATTTTTTTATGATTTGGCCACGGACGTAAAAAAACGTGTTCTTTTTTTACGGACGTGTTCTTTTTTACGTCCGTGTGCGGAGAGAACAATTTTTTTTAACGACAGTATTTAGCTGGTGTGGGTGGTTTCGTTTTGTCTTCGTCTATTGGCTAAATTGGCTCACAGTTGTTCTTCGTAGGTTTATGATACCCTGGTACGTCAGGTTGTCGGGAGTCAAATGATCACTAGGGCAAGAGGTGCAACAGGTTGGCTGCATGCACACGCACACGCACTCACACTAATGTACATTTTGTATGTATTGCGCTGTTCGCCTCGAGCTTCATGCATCCATGTAAACAGATGTGAACGTACATCGTATAGTGAGTTTATTTATATTATCGACAGAGTAAAACGAATTGTGTGAAATAGGAATAAATAGAAAAACATCCGTAGCTCCTACAGTATACGTAAAATAATTTTTATAAGCGTTTTTTTACCCGACTGCAAAGGAAGGGTTATGTTTAACGGTTTTTTTTGTTATCGGTTAAAGTTCAACATTAGTAAGAAAGTATAGACTATTGTCTAACTTGTAGTTCAACCAACGAACTCTTGCACCTTTGGTTTCGACAACATTGTGAAAACTGTCTAGCTAGGCAAGCGTGGATAAAAACTCGTTTCTTTATTCATGTTTTATTCATCATTAAAATCAGTTTTTTTAAGACCTCTACAAATTGAGATTTTCGGTTATCGAGCAGACGATCCACCCGAATCACCCGATGTTAAGTGGCTATCTTCGCCCATGGACATCAGCAACACCGAAGGTATCACTGATGCGTTGCCGGCCAAGAAAGAGATAAGAAAAAGAAAGAAAGAACTGGCTCTCAAGCCCCCAGTCGGAACACGACGAGTCGTTTGGAGGCTGACTCATGCTCAAGGGTGGTAGCTATCCAGGCGAACCCCATTGAGAAGTAATAATAGTGATAATGGTATTAATTAACAATTAAAATCAATATTACCCATATAATCCCTCAAGCGGCCCTACCACCAGCGGGCCGGATTTAGTTGCCTCTTACGACACCCATCCGGCGTGGGATTGGGGTTAGTATTCTAAGCCGCCCCAATACGGCTGTTATGTTCATGTTACAAAGGGAAGTGAAGAAAATAGAAAGTAAAGATACATGTAATACCTTTAAACGAGCAATTCTTAAATTACATATATGTACATAATATATTTTCTGAATCTCTGAAACGGCTCCAACGATTTTCATGAAATTTAGCATGTACCCTCTTTCAGAAGCGAAAAATCGATCTAGCTAGGATTTAATTTTAGAAAATGTCGTTTTATCCGTGTTTTCAGGCATTAAAAAAACTGCTACAATAGACTCTTCCTGACATCTATTGGCGAGCAGCAACACCAAAGTTACTTCAGTAGATAGCGTTGTTAACCAATACTAAACCGAACAAAGCAACAAAAATGATTCAAACATGCTTTACCGTCGTTCGTTTTTCGTTTTATCTGAAGAGCATCAAACTGTGTTAGACCACTTTGTTGGAAAATTCTATTCTAGAGTAATTTTATAAGATTACTGTAATAATGCTATTGTTATTGCTGTAATGTTATTGTTGTCGCTTGAACTCTCAGGTTCAAAATAAAATTACCTAATTGAAGTCGTTACAAAGAGGTCAGATGGTCAGAATTGGGCTGGGGCGGGTTTACAACGAAATGTTAAATATTGTTGTCAGTTTAATTGAATCTTGTCGGTTTATGGTCGTGTTCCAGTTGATACGGCGACAGGACGCAACGTACGTCAGTGCGCAGCGGCCGCAAGATCGTTGGGCGGTTAAACAAAAATATAGTTTCAACTGTAACTTACAATTTTAATATTTAATATGCACAGATAATAAAGATATATTTTGTGCAATAAAACGGTGCAAACTATCTCAATCGTTCACTATTGACATACAATATTATTTTTTAATCGCAAATAAGTTTCAAAATATTCATAACTAAGTCCAAAAGTAAGGTTCTCTTTTGACGAGTTGAGAATTGTCGAGTTAATAATTTATTAAGTGTATTCGAAGGATATACTCCATCCATCCATCCGTCCGTCACTGACATCGGTCAGTGTGTGTTATATCGACTTCCTTTTACCGGAAAGCACTCGCATTAGAAGCTTCGAGTGGTTGCCTTCAGTTACGTTTACGAAGTTATGAAATAAACATCAGTGCTCGCGAGAATTCTGAACAACAAAGTTTGAACAGATAACTTCTGTAAAACTCAAGTGCTCGAGCCAGCTGTTGCTGCAACCTGGTAGGTACGTTATTTTTTATTTGTATTTTTAAGCAAGCTTAATTAAAGCTACTTCTTCTTATTTAAAAAGTTAACGTCCTATTAAATTTCAAGTAATAAACTTCCATAAAAGGAGGAAGTATTCAATTTGATTATATTTTTTTATGTTTCTTACCTCAGAACTTTCGACTGGGTGAATCAATTTTGATGATTCTTATTTAAATCGAAAGCTGGTCATGTGGTCCCACTTAAGTTTGAGCTAGACCTGACGAGTAAAAACTACTCGTAATAAGTAATTTTTTTCTTGGTAAAATTCAGATTATTAAGAAGTTAAATAATAAATAAATAAAATAAAATAAATTTATTCGAAGTAGGTCTGTTACAAACGCTTTTCGAAAGTCACTGTACGCCATCGTTTCAACAAATTCCTACCGTGAGTGGTCCCGGGAGAAGAAGAGGCAAGAAACTACCGAGGTTATTTTACAGCAATATTTAGTAGATATAAAAGACTCATGTCCAAGTCTTGTCATTTACAAAATTTCTGTTAACTCTAACGGGATTTTATTATAGATTTTGACACATCTACCATGTCTCCCCATAAACGAGCCACTAGTTTTGCTTAGTCTAAAACTAAGCACAATCAGTTTAGCCTTATTTCTTATGTTAATGTTGTGAATATAACTCTTTTTAAGATAAATTAGAAAATTAACCGAGGAAAAGAAAATAAGAAGCTTATTAGCTTATTAATAGTTTTTTTTGGACAGTTTGCCTGTTGGAGAGAAATTAATGGGCGGGTAACTGTGGCCTCCTTACTGCCCGTCAGCGGCCACCGCGCCCACTGACCATGGGTGAAGGTTATTACCAACCACGTTATTAAAAAAAATTAAAGTAAAAACCGGTCGATAACTAGGTCGAATTGAATTCGAGTTTCGATATAGGATACAAAAGTATTTCCTTTTTCGCGCGTATTTTGTATGTATGTATGTTTATATTATTGAATGCCTTATTTTTTAACCGACTTAAAAAAGGAGGAGGTTCTCAATTCAACTGTTTTTAACCGACTTCAAAAAAAGGAGGAGGTTCTCAATTCGACTGTTTTTTTAAAATATGTTTGTTACCTCAGAACTTTGGACTGGGCGAACCGATTTTGATGATTCTTTTTTTAATCGAAAGCTGGTGGCTGTCATGTGGTCCCACATAAATTTTATTGAGATCTGACAATGGCATCCATGAGAAAACCACATAAGTCGTAAATTTGTGTTAAGATGTGCGCGACAAATTGACGAATAACTCAATATCACGCCAACTGATTTCGATTATTATTTTTTTAAACGAAAGCTGGTGGCTGTCATGTGGTCCCACATAAATTTTATTGAGATCTGACAATGGCATCCATGAGAAAACCACATAAGTCGTAAATTTGTGTTAAGATGTGCGCGACAAATTGACGAATAACTCAATATCACGCCAACTGATTTCGATGATTATTTTTTTAATCGAAAGCTGGTGGCTGTCATGTGGTCCCACATAAATTTTATTGAGATCTGACAATGGCATCCATGAGAAAACCACATAAGTCGTAAATTTGTGTTAAGATGTGCGCGACAAATTGACGAATAACTCAATATCACGCCAACTGATTTCGATGATTATTTTTTTAATCGAAAGCAGGTGCTTGTTATGTGGTCCCACATAAATTTGAACGAGATCTGACAAGTAGTTTTTGAGACTTTGAAGTCGGTTATTTTTTGTTAGTAAAATTTAGATTATTATGTGTGTACCATTTTACTGGGTGTACCGTACCGACTATGATGATTATTTTTATATTCGAAAGCTCATTCTCGTCATACTTAATGATCCTACTTAAATTTGAGCGAGATCTGACGAGTACTTAGTTTTTGAGTTAGACGTAATTTTGAAGTCGGTTATTTTTTGTCAAGGATTTTTTTGTTACGAGTACGAGTAATATCGTAAGTAATTCAGAAAATTATAAAACAGTTAAATTTGTTTTTCAATTAATTAAATTGTCAATAAATGTCGCTCAGAACGAGTGAGCCTCGACATGACCATGATTTATGTAACTAGGTCGAAATGTCTATACCTGGTCTATGTTTATATTATAAAGGTCCTAGAAAACGAATATGATAATAACCGAATATCACCGGACCGGGGGCCGGTTTCTATCGGTTGGTGCCAGACACTCCGTATAATAAAAGCTCATTGACCTCAAAAAATTGCATGGCTATGACGTGCTTCGACCAATTAATGGCCCACTACTGTGCACAGGTCTCTCCCCACGAAACGGCCTAGAGCATACTCCACCACGCTGCTCCAGTGCGGATTGGTGGAGGTGTTAGTGGCCACTCCAAGTGTCGAAAGTATTCATGCCGCTCGAGGGCCTCCGACAGGGCTTAACAGAGAAACCTGACTTGCTGCACTATTATCGAAATATATATTTTTTTGTACATTTATTTTCATTCTGGTTTTTTTTTACCACTTGTTAACATAGATTGGAGGTATACCCAAAATTAAATAGGATATTTATTTTAAAGAAATTAACTGATTTTTTTTTGAAAAAAATTATCCCTTTTTATTTAATTTCCCTAAAAAGCTGGGAAATGCCCTATGAATATTATTATTTTATCAATTATTATTAAATTACATGATATTACCTGTGAAATCTCATAAAATGTTTTTAGCTATCTCAGTCATTAACCGAACTCCAAACTCCTGAAATATGCACCCCATTTTCAATTATAAGAAGAGTAGACATTTAAAACCAGGTGTCTCACTATTAAAAATACCTTTTGCTCTTTGATAGAATAATTTTAAATGTAAGAAAACAATAAAAACAAGTGTAAATTTAAATCATTTATTTAAAAAAAACAGTAATTAATTCATAACGTTTTAGAAATGTCCACCACTGGCATTAATTAATAAAGGCTATCCTTTGCACTTCCGAAAGGTTCGCTCCTATTTCTGTAGCAGCAGCATCAATCCTCTGTTTCAATTATTCTCTCGTAGCTAATTGGCACAGCATACAGTTTGTTTTATGTAGTCAAAAATTATAATCATGAGGCGTTAAATCAGGAGACCAAAAGACCACGTTGGACCAGTAGCATGATCCTCCAAGGTCTCAATTGAATCAAGTCACTTCGCCCTGCGACACGCTGTATCATCCAAAATTCCTAATACGCAATTGTATTCAGAACGCTGCGCTGGTAGCTTTACGCCGCTGCTGCGCTGAGCTAAACTTAGGTATTCCGTGAGCAAAGCCTTCGGGTCTCCAGAAGTGAGGACCAGTCGTTTTGACATAACTTTCATTCATTTATACTTGTAAAATATTTGATATAGAAATCGGTTAATAAATAAGTCTAGCAGTTTGAACATCACCAATTATCATATTACTTATAAATATCCTTAACTGAACATGCAAAATCCGATACACTATCGTCATTAAAGTGTGAAAAATCTGTAATGGATAGAATATATTTTAACATCAATTTAAACCATTTTAATAATGGATTTTACGTACTGGTTTCCATTCTAGATTGTTTGCGCACCAATGTCATAAGAAGGTTATTAAATAGGTAATTACTTCACTGGAAAAAATAAAAAAACGGATTACTTCCAACAACTATCCAATTAATTTACTATAACTTATTAAAATAATCATCTTATAAATTATCAACTTAAGTATCTGATTAATAATAATAATTACTTGTTCAGGAAAGAAAACTTATTATTATCGGCTGACCTACGCTCCTTTGTAGAGATATATATATATCTTTACGTAATAATTGTTAATGCGGAAATTCGTTGGATTGTTTGTTGTCCTGTATAAGGGATGGTAAGAGGTAAAAGCCCTAGCCGATAATTGGGTCAAATCTATATATAAAAGAAAGTCGTGTTTGTTACACTATTTATAACTCAAGAACGGCTGAACCGATTTGGCTGAAAATTGGTGGGGAGTTAGCTTAGAATCAGGAGACGAACATAGGATACTTTTTATCCCGGAAAATAGACCTGTTCCTGTGGAATAAGGTAAATTTTTGTTATATGTAGTTGATAGATTAGTTATTTATACAGATATCAAATAAAGCTCGGGGATGGATATAGGATGCTTTTTATCCCGGAAAATAGACCTGTTCCTGCGGGATAAGGTAAAATTTTGTTATGTGTAGTTGATAGATAGCTATTAGCGGGAACGGGAGCGGGAGCGGGAGCGTGAGAGGGAGAGGGAGAGGGAGAGGGAGAGGGAGAGGAAGAGGGAGAGGGACAGGGAGAGGGAGAGGGAGAGGGAGAGGGAAAGGGAGAGGGAGGAGCACACAGAAACTGTAACGGCTAAGAACGGCTGTACCGATTTTACATTCTTAGACGATACGAAGTTCGCCGGGTCAGCTAGTACTTTATAAGTTTGCTACGATGTTGGATTACATTAAACAGAATTGAAATAGGAATAGCCATTCCGGACAGCGGGGTTGCCTAGCGTTTAGAAAAAAATGTTTAACTTAACCCAACGTTATGTTTCAATATTCACATTAAAATTGCCGAGATATATTCGCGCGATCCAATAAGTCATGATTTTTTATTATTTTTTAAACTTAATAGGTAGAATAAGTAGTTTTAAAAAAATTACAGTAGTATTTAGACAATATTTGTAGTAAAACTTATTACAAGTACTATTATTACTTCTGTGGTAAATCATAAGTTGATTGTTGACATTATTTTGTGTCTGACCGAACGTTCCGTTCCGAATGTGCGACTCTGCACTGTCACATTTTACAACTTTAATTATTTATTAATGGTCATTTTATTATTTACATATATGTTAATCGAACTTAATAACACTATGTATTATGAACCAAAATCTCTGCTGCTCTTTCCGAATGCAATAATCTCATAATTAAAAGTTATTCGTTAGCTATAAAAATCATCTATATGTTTTTTTGTTGCTTTATGTTTCCAATTTACCAACAGTAATTATGTAATACCGCTCTTCGTGCATATCTGTTTGGTCTAATGGTTAGCTGGTAGATCCATAGACATAATACTACTAGACTAGGCAAGGTATCTGAGCATATGTAAGTGAAACCGTCACGCTGCGAAGAAAGGCAGGAGGTAAACCTATCCTTGTCTTACTTACGAGTTACGTGAGTCTCCTTGGTCTCTTTCTCTTTCTAATAGCGTGACGCAAAGAAGGCCCGCTTGTCTAGTCTAGTAGTATTATGTCTATGGGTAGAGCATTATCTAATGCTTAAATGCGTTCATTTAAATATTAAGCTCGTCAATTGTACCGTGATTTTGTGGTCAATAAAGTTTAAATAAATAAACAATGCAGCAATGGGAAAAAGTCTCGGGTGGCTTGCGTCATAGGAAGACCTCAAAGCTGGTGGGCGGTGACCCAGTTACAATTTTTAGTAACCGATGACACTCAGCATCACACCCGATACAAGTATATTATACGTTATGTGCGTCTACTGAACTTAGGTACCAACTAGATAACAAATATTTAACTGCGTTACACTCACATGATTCCCTGTGGCGTGGCTACCAGGCTACCATGGAAACATACAACAACCTACACGCTACGGAACCTTTGAATTCGTCCCGTTTGGGTTCGTCGATGATAGATATATTATTATAGTATGATGTATCTATCAAGTTGTATATATAAGTAATACGATACGAACTAACTATCTTGCTAACCTTACTATGTTATGTATGTATTAGCAACTAAATAAATTTCAGTGTCTCCAAAATCTTTGTAGGTATTCGGTTAATTTCTTAATTACTTTAATTAATTTATCTTAATTCATTGAAATACCTCACTTTAAAGCCGAACGTCCACCGCGAACTAAACTATCTTAATTTAGCTTAGCTCGCATAGCTGGGCCAGTTTTTCATACATGTGCGTCCATCGCAAACTATGTCAGCTAAGCTTGGTAAAATAACCAAACTAAGTCAAACTAACTTAGTTGATTAGGCCGATCCGAAGTTACACGAGCTAAACTAAGCGCCCTTCACCACCTTACCTTACCCCTCTAACGCCTTTCGCTAGGGTTGTCAATGATAATGATACACTTGGCGATCATTGTTAATAACTCATGAAATTATTGTTCTCTGGATACACTATAGTACATCTAAAAATTTTCATCGTCCACTTCGTTAAATAGAGTGTTAAATTCTCCACTTGTTTTTAATATTATTTGTAGTTGCTTATCCAGTACCTGTGTTTGCGTTTTTCATTATGAAATGAGCAAATAATCAATCGTCTTTTCCTATGACGAATGTAGTCCTCCTCTGAACTCTCGTCATAGCTGTTCTCTTGTTCTCCCATCACATTCACGTCCAACTAACTCAACATCACTAACGTTTTAGCTTATTTTTCGGTGGAGGGGCAACTTATTTCACAGGTTAGCTTAGCTTAGTTCACTGAGCTTAGTTTTCACATAGTTTAGTTCGCGGTGGACGTTCGGCTTAAGCACCCCTTGTCACTCTACATCCTCCTGTACGAAATTCTAAACTGTTACTGCCCTTTCAAAGCCAGGGGCGTAGCTACCGCCGTATCAGCCGTATCAATTATACGGGGCCCCCAGCGTATAGGGTTCCCAAAAAAAATTCCCAAAAAAGCTCGTCAGCGGCCTACGACCGCTACAAATCAAATCAAATCAAATCAAATCAAATCAAATGTTTTTATTCAAAATTGGTTTGGTTTACAAACACTTTTTGAAAGTCATGCAAGTTATGCCAAGTTATGCTTCAGACAAAGCCCTACTGTGAGAGGGCCCGGGAGAAGAAGCAGCAAGAAACTTCCGGGTTTGTTTTTTTCCTGCTCACAGTTACAGATAGCACTTATCATCTACTACAATCTATATCCATAAAACTCATGTCCAAGCAGTCTTGTCTGTAAAATAATCATCTAATTTGTAATATCCTTTCGTCATAAGAATGCTTTTAATATGAGTTTTAAATTTAAGGTAAGGCATTTCTGTAAGTTTCGATGGAATTTTATTATAAATCTTTACACATGTACCCATGAACGAGCCACTAGTTTTACATAGTCTAAAATTTGGTACAATCAGTTTAGCCTTGTTCCTCGTATTAATATTGTGGATGTCACTCTCCTCTATGAAAACTATCGTAATATTTCTTAACATACAAAACATTATCCAATATATATTTTGACACCACAGTTAAAATATTAATTTCCTTAAAGAGATCCTTAAGCGAGTCCCTAGGCCTGAGGTTGTAAATGGCACGGACTGCTACAGTTGGCACTCCTTTTGACAGCTGACGTTGAGGGGGCCCCACAACAAATATTGATATGGGGCCTCCTTAGGGCTAGCTACGCCACTGTTCAAAGCCCAAGTAAAAGTTTTATATCTGCAATCATTCATAACTCTAATCTAACATTATGTCCTTTCTTGTTTCTCCCTTCTGCAATATTTTTCTCTCTTTCTATTTTCGACGATACCTACTACGAACTAGGTAAGTAACTGTTTGTTAGTATTAGTCTACTTTGCAACAATCCGCGGTTAGCATGTATGATGGTATATATTTTAAGACATTCGTGTAAGCTCTTTACTCATACTCTTACAATTAGTAGGTAGTAGGTACACGCTACCTTCTTCTCTCTCTCTCTCTCTTATCTTTAACTCCAAAGCCGTTGGTTGCCTGGAAGCTGTAAGAGATCGCTGCTGCAGAAGGTCGCCCTTTTTCCTATCTTCTTATCTTTGTGTATGTTTAGTTTTGATGGACAATAAAGGTGTTAATGTTAAGTATCTATTTATACATTATTAAAGTTATTATTGCATTGATTATAATTTAAATATGCCTATATAAATAAGGAAAACGTACTTTTGAGGAAAATATTCGGATTTTATAACTTCCTATTCATTAAAAATCGAAAGAATTTTTATTGCAAAATTCCAAGAAGGTAGTTAATATTAATATCGCCTTGGTGTTTTATTACATTGCTACCGATAAAATCAAAGGCAGTGAAATACATTTAAACATACAAATTAAAAACATAAACCTGTTAATATTATAATTATTAGGCTGTGCGTCCACCTAAACGGAAGTAGAATAAAATTATAAAACAAGTTACTTGAAGAACAATTTTAAAACATCACGTGTCAAATTATCATTCAGTATAATTCAGTAATTTTTTTTGCATATTCCTAATCCTATCTAAATGGAGGTTTACATCTAGTTAACGTAGTGTTTTTTATCTTTGGTAAAATATATTTCAGAAAATATTATTATTCGGATACCGAATTATAATTATTACTAACGGAATAGCTACCAATCTGCTCTGGAGCAGCGTGGTGGAGTATGCTCTCTTTAAGAGCGGAGACCCTGAAATCAAAATATCGTTACAATGGTTTTTGGTATATGTTAGTTTGTGCGTTTGTTTCTACTGTTCTCAGAAATGGCTTAAGTGATTTGGATGCGATTGTAACTAATGTATTGTAGTAGACTTGAGACATCATTAATAAAAAGACAAGTATGTCAAATAATTCAGTCGAGACATTTTTTGAGTGTGGGTACTAAGGCGATTACTAAGGAAGGCGGGTAGTAAGGAAAACAAGGGCATTTACTAGTAGATTATTGCATTTTAATCTACTAGAGATTAAAACATAAGAGATTAAATCTACTAGAGATTAAAATGCAATAAGATAATTATGTATTCGGGTCTACTTGTGTGACTACTACATGTTGCTGGCCTCAGAAGTAGGTTAATCATGTGACATATCAAGGGAAAATTGAATGTAATTATTGTTCCCATAATTGTTAAACCAAATCGCCGATAAATACCTACCTACCTATCACTGCGAGTAATTATTAATGACTTTTTCCATCCCCAATTTTAATTTCTCTCTTGCTAGTGGTGCACCGATCAACCAGCGCACTGTGCCCTGCACCCTGCACCCTGCTCCCTGTGCCCTGCGCCCTGCGCCCTGCACGCTGCACCCTACGCCCTGCGCCCTCCTGAGCTACAAGACACTCACGTTATATGCAGGGCATGTAGCACAACATTTGAACAATAATATGCAAGCTTAATAATATGCGAGTTAAAAATAGTCTCAGATATGAACCATAATAAAATTGATAAGTTCTTATACCTTATGCAATTTATTTAGCTTAATTTTTATATTTTTTAAATGCCCAGTAAGCAAAGTCCACAGTCGTTCTTTATGGGGGGAAAATAAACTTTTTTTTTCTCCGAAAAAAAAAAACATTTTTTTTTATATGTTTTCTTTACTTAATCGAAAATTTTATGTAAGGTAATTAATATTTCTGTAACGTTTACCAAGTAGTGTTAAGTCATCAAGCATAGACCATCTGCATAATGAACACTTAAAATACTAGTTAAGAACGTAATTAGAAATATTAGAATCACTGTTTTACAAGGATTTACGGTTTTCATTTTAAACTCTATAAGGTCAAGGCATATCCATTGAACAAATAATAATGTATGTTGCATTAGGAATTAAGTAATATTTTGGTAATTTCAAGATTTTTTTTTATAATCATCGGAACATGAATCAATAATTGACTTTATAAATTTTTGCACTTACAATTATTTTATTGTTCACAAATGATAGGTATCTATCTAATATACCTTCTTAGTAGGTAGAGCTGTAATCGTCGAGGTTATCAAAGTTCAATTCCCGGTCAGTTCGGACATACCTATTTATTTCACATATATTTCACATATGGTTTTCTACAGTGAATAGTTGCAGATCTTATTTTTAACAGATCATTTAATTTACTTCTTTATTCATTTATTAATAACTTATAGCAAAACATATATGTAAGTAGTATCTGGTGGTATGGTCCGGCAGGCCGCCGCCAAGACGAGGGCATTACATACCATTCCTCGAAGTGCTTCGTCATTTTTTTTAACCCTCTTAACTTGGGTTTGGATTATACCAAAGTACTATTATGTCTTCTTTGATTTTACCAGATAAATAAAATTCGCGGGATATGATGTCAGGAGCGGACTTATTAAATGTATTATTTTGAATTATATAGCTCTTATACTTCAGATTTTATTGATATCTAAAAATTGCTGATTTCGTAACTTATTAATGATCATAAAAATTCTTGTCTACTTCCTGACGTCCTAGAAAGCTGAAATTTGGTATGTAAGCTAGTATTAGTACACAAACAACAGAAAAATTCTAAAACTTGGAACTTTTACCCCCTGACCCCTTAAACTAGGGAATGCAAGTTTGTTTAAGACTTGCGAAAATTTTGATGCTAGAGGTCTGAAAATTCATAGAACTCCTTGTTATAAATAGTAAAATATATATTTAAAGATTTTAAGTAAATCATCACCCCCAGCCTTTAAATTAGTGTAGGTATGGAAGTTTGTATGGGTTTTTAATATATTGTTACACTTACAAAAATAAATGAAACCACGAAACACATTTTCACGACAAATGTTGCCAAGACGAGACCATACGGCACTACATCAACAAGTTATCAGATCTCATGTAGATACAACCTTCTAACTCTACACGCCCTATCTTCACAAACTCTACACCTTAGTCAAAATACCTATGTGGCTTGGCCGTTACTACAACAACTAATTATTGTATAATAGAAAAATAAATAACAGTGAATAAATTTTTTCACCTCACGCCATGTGACGGAAGCGAAACGGCCAAGCCACATAATTATTTTGACTAAAGGTGTAGATTTTGTGCAGTTAGGGCGTGTAGAATTAGGGCGTGCAGAGTTAAGGCGTGCAGAGTTAGAAGGTTGTATCTACATGAGATGTGACAACTTTTTGATGTAGTCATATTATGGTCTCGTCTTGGCAACATTTAACAAAAAAATATGTTTGGTGGGATAACATGTTTTATAAATAACTTTAAATCTAATGATAGGTATGTACATCTTTTATCTCTGAAATTACCTGTCTAGATGAATATAGATAGGTATGTATATATTTTTTTAATTATAAAAATACCTATGGATAGCTTCCAGGCGACCAAAAAGGTTGCCTATCTCTAATCTCTAGTAGTGTGATAAAATCGCGGTGGGGTTCAATTATTCATACAATTAACTCACAGGTACTTCATTAGAAATACTTATAGGTATTTCTAAGTAAGAGGTTTTTAATTTTCCCGCGCTTACTTAACTGCATTAGGTAGTTCTTCTTATTTCCGGAATATGATAACATCAAAAAATTATACCAATTATTATATCCATTGCAAGAGATGAAATTGATGCATGTTACCTGCCTTTAATTATAGTACACAAATAATTAGGTACTGTAAATAGCCTTTATTACATTAGTCTTTTGTTTTTGCTGTTACATAATAATTATAAACTTAACAAAACAAGGTCTAAATGAAGATATTGCAATTATGATAATTGTAAAGCGTCGACATATGTAATTGCACTTAATTACAAGTGTGTTTCTCCGTAACCTTTGTGAAAGAAATTACAATATATATATATGTAAATATATGAATCTACACAACACAAAGCATGTCCTTTTCGATTTAAAAAAAATAATAGATATTTTTTATATCAATTTCTTTCATTGTTGCTCCCAAAATTACGTACGTATACGCTGAGTAATGCGGTGGAGACAGAAGCTGTGCGTGGAATTAACCTGTCGAGGAAGGTCATAACATATCCGGCGGCGTATATCCAGCTCACAGATACGTGTAACCAGTGCCGGCGTTGGAGCCACTGACACCCCGGCAAGAATATTGCGACGCCCACTTAAGGAAATCAAAATTGAGTGTTAATTTTTTGCTGAACCAATGTGAACGTATATTAAAATTAAACTACTGTTATATGTACTACGAGTAACCGCCCTCGCTTTGCTTCGGTTTTCTTATTTTTTTTACACCTTGGGTTACATTATTGGAGTTTTATTAAGGATCCCTAATTTTTTTTGAAAATATAATATAGCCTATGTTACTCGGTGTAGCTTCCCAACAGTGAAAGAATTTTTCAAATCGGATCAGTAGTTTCGGAGCCTATTCAATGCAAACAAAAAATCAAATCTTTCCTCTTTATATATTACTATAGATTAGTATAGATTATTTCTTCTATGATTAAACTGCGGTTGCCGACTCATATTTATATTACCGGGAAAATGTCGACTTCACATGAGAAACCCACAATAAGAACATTCGACCGGCAAAACCGGTGTCTCAATGGTTCTTTTTTAATACCAAGAAACCTACGTAGACAGCCTTTAGAACAAGCAACTACTCCTATGATCAATATATTATAGTCATGGATAACTCTTACTCAGGTGAGCAGATCTTACTTGATTGTTACATATCAGATATCAGACTAGTCTATTTGGTGTGTTATATAGGTACGCGTAACCGCCCTCGCTTTGCGTCGGTTTTCTTATGTTTTTACACCTTAGGTTACATTACTGGAGTTTTATTAAGGATCCCTAATTTTTTTGAAAATGTAATATAGCCTATGTCACTCGCGGATAGTGTAGCTTCCCAACAGTGAAAGAATTTTTCAAATCGGTTCAGTAGTTTCGGAGCCTATTCAAAATGCAAACAAACAATCAAATCTTTCCTCTAGATAAACAATAGCAGTATAAAATGTTTTTTGGTTGCAACTGTCCCCATGAAGTTTAATTTGTATTGAATGTTTTCAAAATGGAAACTCGGGTTTCAATTCCAAAAATGTCGTAAACTTTAGATAGTATTTGGCTATTTTAGAAACTATCTAAGGCAACTGTAGAATTGTTGCATACATTGTACCGTGTTCCATATCCATACTTTCATGGTCATTCTCCTTTGGCCCCCTGGGCCGTCGCCCCATCCCCCCCCACCCCTTAACGCCGGCACTGCCTGTAACCTGTACCATGAGGTGAACCTGTCATGAGACAGGTTGCGCACTGCACCTACCACTCGGTTCTCCTGCCACACTGATGCTCTAAATCAACTATTAATACTTATTATAAGTACTATTATTTCTTCTGTGCTGTGTGTGTACGCTATTACATTACGTTATTTCTCGGCTCTCGCTTTCCTTATTTAATCTTAATACCTAAAAATACTAAGTTACCTCCATCTAAAACATAATAGAACACTCTCAAAACATTATTTAATTGTTAACACAGTAAGATACAGGACCAAAGTTAATTATGATGCTTTTTAAAAATAACTTGTTTATAATATTAGTTAAATAGCGAATCGTAAAGTTTTTATAGCTACATAAAGTAACGTAATTAGGTAGTTAAAAAAAAATTTAACCACAAACCAAATGTTTCAAACGTAACCTCGTCAACACGTACCAGTGGCAGAGACAAAATATGGCTTATAATCTTATTATGTAAAATCCTGTATTTCGGCAGTTTATTAGGCCTCATTATAGTAACTTTTTAACCTATTTTACGGACCTAACGTTATAATGGCCATAATTTGTTAAGGCTCAACTTATGTACAAATAAATGTACTTGATTTGTGTTTGTGGAAAAACTAACTAATCATTTGCGTCAGTGTTACGGTTAGATTAATTTTAATAGGTAATAAATTTAACATGAATTTTGCTTTACAGTGAAATTAAACAATAGGCAAAAAATAACATTAATTTCTTACATAATTTTATTCCTGTATGAAGGCCACGAAGCAAATATTACCGTCTTTGCAAATCAAACAAAATACTAACGCAAAGCAAAGCAAACATTACGCATAAATAAACAATTGTCATCTTGTTGGAGTGATTGGTTCATTGGTTGTCTGGGCTCGTTGCAAGAGGTCCCGGGTTCCATACGTACTTGGCCGTGGGCGCCGTATCTTATATATTATGTTGTTATTGAATGTTTGTCTTAATGTCAGAGATGTGTATATGTAATGACATTCAATCGAGATCACCTATAAGAGTAGGTGCATGCACTTATAATACAATTCAATTCTGATTTGGACGACTTCCTTGGGTCATTCTTTTTGATTGCACTGATATGTTACTTCGTTTGGGAGACAGCACGTTTAATTTGACCGGTATATCAATTAGTTCCCGCAGCTTCAAACTATTTTATTAATCCTGGGGCAATGGTATCTTTGGGAGAGCGTGACCTACGCTCCTGCAACTTTTTTTGATGTGAGAAGTCAGTTTTTAATGACGTGTAATTTGCAGAGGTGGTCGCAGTAAGAGCAGCCAGCCATGAAGCCCGGCAAACACCTGCAAGACATCCCGGCGCCGAACAGATGTAAGATATTTCTGCTTTTGGAGTAAGATATATTATAAGAAATATACAGATGCACGGGAAAAATATGAGGTTCCTGGACATTTTAGAGGTCCACTCATCCATGTGCCACCCCACGTTATCCCGTCAGTACTCATCATAAATTATGACCAGGGTTAATTATGCTGCCTGGTACACTACCCCACTCGTTATAAAAATTAACCGTGTAAACATTGTACGTGTTTGAAAGGGAGCTAGTTAATAAGAAAGTTACGTAAATAAGTCAAGATTTCCGACTTTCCTCTTGTCCGGCAACGTCCGTGATGCCCCTCATGCTGCCGAGGAAGGGTGATAGTGGCCACTTATTCCCACGTGACAACCACTCATGGTTATGGTCAGCTACTATGATAATAAAGTTAATAAATATGTAATATTGCATTACCACGTTAAGCTGACGCAGCCGGCCCACTTCAATTTATAAACAATTATACTGGACTTGATAATATATAGCTTTGTTTCACTAAGATTTTATTTTATTTAATAATAGCTAGCTTTAGTGCCAGAGATTACGAGGTCCCCTGGGTCACGGGCCACGGTCGAAATAAACCAATACTGATACAACTAGGTATAACCCGTATAACACATGCATTCCCAATCCTTTGGGTTAGTTTAGTCAGTGGCGTAGCGTTCATGGCCCCGGGGGGCACATGAAGAGGAGGCGGCAAGCCACTCGATTTTTAAATAAAAAAATATACATTAAAATTAATTATTTTTTATTTAAATTTTAATGTAAATTGTTCTGTGAAACAAGACAAGAAAAGTGAATATTTAATGAATAAAAAAAATATTTTAAATAATATGGGGGCGGCAAAGCTCATTGGGGGGCGGCAAATTTTCGGTCGGCCCCGGGCGGTGGGAACCCACGCTACGCCACTGAGTTTAGTATTTTAGTAGATACATATGGACGATATGGTAGACAGCGACGGCACATTATCATTATCACACCTCATCGGCTTAAGAAAGTAGTGGTCAAACCATTAGTTCTCTTGAAAACCTTATTCATTCAAATAAAGCGTGGTAGAGTATGATCTAAGATTACTCAACCCAGAGTCTTGTTGTGGGACATTAATGGGTTAAATCCATTACGGCAAACGCCATTAGGGGCCATCCATAAATTACGTCACACTTAGTGGGGGGGAGGGGTCGATGTAGTGTGACATTGTGTGACAAGGGGTGGGAGGGGTTCCTAAATTTCGTGACGTCGCATTTCAAAATGGAATAATTGGTATGTATAGGTAAATATTAAAAAAACAATTACTGGAAATAAAACTTATTTCGGAACTGCTGTTTTAATGTAATAATTTGTAGGTGTAAAATTTCATAATATGTGACGTCACATTAGGGGGAGGTCTCACAAATGTGACCAGGTGTGACAAGGAGGGGGGAGGGGTCAAAAATTCATGAAATTAGTGTGACGTAATTTATGGATGGCCCCTTAAGTAAAAGCCTGAAGTTACTGAATATAATAAAGTACGTATGTACCATTTCAGGTAAGCTGCTGGCTCTGACATCTATCAGTATTTCATTGTTGGCGCTGAGCGTTACGCCTGTGTTTATAGATCCAATATGGGCCTCCGCCAAATACGTAAGTATGTTAATCCGGTCTTCATTAATTTAATCGTAATTGCGAATAAATGCTAATGCTACTGGGATTATTGCTCGTATTTGGTTTCCAAACTTCCTCATTAGTTCATGGTTTAACAACCAAAACTACCTAGGATAATAAGCCACCCGTTTATATTTAAATCAAATATGTGCTGTAATTTATTACCCTAAAAAGATCACTGGCTAAAATATCCATTTTTAGTACAATATAAGTTTTTTCTTGACTCAACGAAGCTGTTGCTTTTTAGTAACTGTAATTTAGTAACCACATCGATACTAATATAGTTGTAAATCCTTAAGTGTCCCGTCCAACTGGACAAAGTAAAAAATCTGTAAGTGTGTTGTTTCACCTTTCCAATTAACACAACCTCCACGACATGCAATGACGTCTACATAGGTAATAATCTCAATCTGTTTATTTTCAGGCGTTTAGAATAGCAAAAGGCACACTCGTGTACAACATATTCATTAACGAAATGGCAGGAGCGTATGTAGAGGTGTATATCTTTAACATAACAAACATAGATGAGTTTCTGGCGGGACAAGATCATAAGCTGAAGGTGGAAGAACTCGGACCCTTCACCTACCAGTAAGTTTTAGGTTCTTAGACGATTGACGACATTACTTTATAGGAGTCGTTGAGGACATAACCATTTGAAGAATGTTATGAGTATTTTAGTCGGAACATATGACTTCCACCAGATACATGTCCAGTCGAGAGTGACGAAGATAATTTATTAAGACTAACATTCGATGAATTAAACAAGTGCGTGCAAACCACGCGCAATATAGGTTCGAAGTTGTAAGTTTATCGACTATTACTCATTAACCACTTATGTTAACATAGCCGTGATAGTTTCCATGTAAATTCATCATAAATAACCTAATTTTGTGAATTTTTCACTTGTCCAACCGTTTAGCTGGCGTGGGGGGACTTGACTCTCTAGCCAAAATGAGCAATTTTAAGCTGAATATTTCTCAACTCTGGACCTCTAAATTGAAAATGGTATTTGCAAACTCATTATCATTCTGAAAGACCTTTTCAATGATACCACACTACGGGGTACGCGATGAATAAAAAATTCATCCTCACGTTACCTGTAAGGGAGGTACCCTGAAAAAATAAGGGTTTCGTTTTGACTATGGAACCTTAAAAAGTTCCGGAAAATATGAATTTATTCTTGACCAGGTCAGCTATGTATTGTTCGTTTTGTCTCAGGGATGATATCTAGAATATTAAATTGTACACCATTGCACACGTGCTCCGGCTGGAGGCTTGAAAGCCAATTCTTTCTTTCTTTTACTTCTTTCTTTCTTGGCCGGCAACACATCAGTAATGCCTTTGAGTTACATGATTTGAGTTACGTGATGTTCATGGGCGACAATAGTCACTAGTTCCATAAAAAAAACATTTTCCGCTTGTTTCAGGGAGATTCGAAACCATGAAGACTTCTACCTGGATGAGGAGGAACACACCATGCGGTACATACCTCGCATTAACGCGCGCTTCCACCGGAACCTCTCCGTGGCAGACCCTAAGGATGTCACCGTCACCGTCCCCAATATTCCCATGCTGGTGAGTGTAACATTTTGTTCTTAAGATCAAACACTCAGTAAAGGTGCAGTTACTTTTCTATGTAAATAGCCAACAAACTGGCAGTTAGACTAGATGGTAAGTGGTCACCATCTCGTATGGACATCATTTACACCAAAGGCATCATCGAAATCACCGATGAGTTGACGCAAAAAGACAATGCGTTGGACCTGTATTGTACCTACATACATACGAGTATGTAAGCACTCAAAGTAATCCCAATGACCATTATCAGGATAGACCTAGCGCAGTAACCCAGTCCTACAGCGGCACCACGAACAGGAGAGGACGACTTGGACTCCAGATAACAAAATAAAAAAAAAACAAAATCAAAGCGAATCGATGGCAATTAGTCGTGTTATATATGAGCAGATAAGTTAAGGAAGATAAAGCCTGTCTAACTATCTTTGATTGCAGGCCATGGCCTCAACCATGGGCAGCTACCCGTACTGGACACAAATGGGATTCAACATGCTAGTGAACCGCGTGGACGCCAAGTCCGTGATAACCCTGAGTGCCCACGACCTCATGTGGGGCTACAAGGACCCGTTAATCGCCTTGGGTAACACGCTGTTGCCGGGTTGGATTAACTTTGAAAACTTGGGAATGATGGACAGGGTGAGTTTGAGTTTGAAGCAAGCTGTTCGTAGAAATGGCGTCATTTTGCCTTACGTTTGATATTGCACGTACATTCGCTGGTTTCATTACAATTGTTTTCTTGGTAGTGTGTAGGAACATGTAGGATTAGAACGCGGGCTACAGTGGGAGAATAAGTTTCATACCATTAGGCCACTAAAATGAGTAATATTGTATTTATTTCATTATAGCTGTACGATCAAAAGGTGAGGGATACTGTAAAGGTAGGAACCTCCGACGCGGACAAGTTTAGAATCATAACTGTTAACGGTGAAGGTGGCATCAGGAACCGAGGATACGATCCAAATATACGGTAAGACGTCTTACGGTAACAAGTGAAACTTAATAAAATAATAAACCAACCCTCCATGAATACTACAACCTTGCTCTGTAGTCTCGTTACCGATGACACTCGAAAATAAGCCGTATCTAAGGCTTAACTTGCTCTCGAGAAATTCAAACACCGGTCTATTCTAAGCCATCTACCTAAAAAGACACCAATACTGGGAACAACATTGAAATGTCATGGAAGTAGGTAGCCATCGTCTGCTCCACTGACTTGCTGTTAACTAACAACAATTGTTACAGAGACCATTGCAACACCTTCGAAGATACATATGAGGGTCTGGCGTATCCCCCAGGCTTGACTCCAAAAACCAAACTACGGTTATACAGAAACGTGTTCTGCAGAATTTTGGACCTTGAATACAATGGCTCAAAAGACATGGAGTTCGGACCCAAAGGTTTTGTTTACCGATTGAGTAATGGGACTTTTAGGAAGAGCCCGGAAAATGAGTGTCTGTGTGGGAAAGTATGTCTCGATGGTATGACGGACCTGTCCACATGCTTCTATGGTAATTGTGTTTTAATTTATATCACTGGATCAGTCCTACTGGATCCATATTTAATCCGGGTAGGATTACCCGTTATGTGCTACTACCCAAAAAAAATTGTATGGAAAAAGTCAAAAATCGAAAATGTGCCTAATGCATTGTTTTAGCGGTCCCAAACCATCTTCGCATTATTATTATTATTAGTCTTTCAAATGAAACCATTTTGGGGCATATTAGTACAATGAAATCAGTCTTTAAATTAAAGGATATTCGTACAACATTTTTTTGTGTTTTGTATAAAGAAATTCCAATTTTCAATTCTGATATTATTTAACAGAACGGGGTGTGTTCATCCCGCGCTCAAGTCTTTCTAATGAGGTTCCCAAGTAGCAAACTAGTCATATAATACAACTAAAAGACGTATAAGGGTTTTGATTCAGTTTTGTAGCAACCAAATAATTGTAAAGTGGTATTCAATACGATGCTTTAGTTATATATAATTTAAATCATATAAATACGTCTGGTAAACGTCGTCTCAACGAATTTATATGACGTAATATAAACGTATCTGCCACTACGTTTACATGATAAGGCTTTGAGTCGAGTTAACGTTATAGTCAGATAATAGTCAGGAGTTCCTATTTTTGTGTAATTTTGGAAACTTTTATGTAACGCTTAAATAATTAACTGTCCTATAATGATTGTATAATAAACTATTATAAAAAAGTCTTATTAAGGCGTTTAGTTCAATCATTATGTAACTTTTAGGCTATAAGTTTATTCTTAAATGACTTTTATAATTCATGTAATTATTTAAACGATAATAAGTAACTTTTATATGACTCAGAAGCCATTTTTAATTTAATTTATAGTTATGGATCCTGCAAAGTGGAAAAGAATTAACAAAAGTGGTGGTCTTAGAAGAAAAGTAAACAAAAATTATAAATCATTAAAAATATCAAAAATACCCACAATTAATCTGGAAAAGACATTGTCGTGCGGTCCCAATCAAAAAGAAAGTAGCAAAAATCAGCGTGGTTCCGTATATTTTTTAACACTTAGGCAGTACCCAGCATTAGATCCTACCAAGTACTACTTAGGCTATAGGCGATACGACTTAGGCAACCAGGCGCCTAAATCGTACCGAAGGACCTTTTTGGAAAAGTGTTGAAATATCTATTTCTTTAAAAGATTTCTTATGCTTATGTCAATTCTATGATAGCTTAGTAAATAAACATTAAGTGGATGTATGAGATTTTATTTAATTTGAAATACCCTAAAATACAGCTGTTTTCCCTTAAATAAAGTAGTAGCAGAGTAAATTAAATTTAATAATGGCAACATTCTTTTTTCAAAAAGAAGATATTAAAAATTGATTTTTTTCAAAAAAGATTTCAAAAATAATTTTTATTGTTAAATTAAAAACAATATTCAAAAAAGTAAACAAAAAAAAAACATTTCTAAGAACATCAAAAAAAATTCAAAAAGAAATTCAAAAAATATGTCAAAAAAATAAAATAAAAATAAATATTTAAAACGAATGGCAACGTATTTATATTTAATATTTATTTCAAAAATTTCCACGCGATATATCGGCTACGTCTACGTCACGCCTTGGTAACGCTTTTTCGTGACAGAAAATTCCTAATACCCCGTCTATGTAGAAGTTTCACTTCAAAAACAGAACTACTAATAAAGGTTTTTTTCATATTTTTCTATTGCATAGAACCCTAATTGCAACCGTAATGGTGGACGACAGGACGACATAAGTTGAATAAAATACATGTATATAACCAGTAGTCATATACACGTCGTAAAGCGGTCGCTCAGTGTGTTGATTGCAATATGGCGGAAATTATTAAAGTCAATTCATATATATAATTTTAATATACAATATTAAAACATCAATATTTTGAAGGCCCATTAAAATATGAACAAAGATGTCCATACATATTCTCGAAAAAATTTAATGGCCACTATATCATCACCCTCCTCAACTTCAACCACAATCGGCTTTCTTTATATTAAATAAATGAAAATCATGATAACATTTGGCTTAACTTTTTATAAAGTATTTCAAGAAGAAAAAATATTGTCCGTTCGCATAAGAAAACTCATGTAGATGTTGTGTGTTTAACCATAACAGGACTTTTTTGTAATTTTATTTACATCTATATACGGTTAAAGTTATGTAGGAGTATTACTAGACACTATTATAAAACATATTAGTCACAGTTGCAACATCTATGTGATTTTTATGCAACGTAATTGACGCCGTTGCGACGACAAAACGACCCTTACACGATGTAAATGTCATATAAGGTGCGCCCAAACCCGCGTTATATAGACGTCTAATATACTGTAATATAACCATTTTGACTGACTGAAAGTTAATCTAAGACGTTCGTTGACCATTTATATAACTTTATTTTGCTACTTGGGTTATAACATCAAAATTATGTTATTACTAAGATATTTTAAATGTCTTTTGTAGCAGTAAATTTAATTAATTCCTGGAAGATACGGATAAATAATTATAATGTAAGTTTATGTAACTCTAAGTTAGTGAAGTACTGCTATTATTTCAGGTTTCGGAGTAACTTTTTCCCAGGCCCATTTTCTTGACGTGGATCCTGCATTATATGAACGTATCGATGGAGTAAAACCTGACTTCGAAAAGCATGGTAGCGAAATTATTGTAGACCCGGTAAGTACGCCAATGTACTAACACAATTTAAAATTGCCGACAGAAAAGTGGGCGGAGTTAAGTGCTCATGGACATCAGTACCAGCGATCACCAACACACTGATGACGGTGACTACGGATAGTGAGTAAATAAGGCACCCGATATACTCGTATTTCGGTCTCTCTGATACTGCCACCGAAACACATAGATAATCACGGTCGATTTTAGAAAATAGCCGGCGATGGATTATTTCCCAGAATATTTTTTTACATGTTTACGCCACTCGAGCACTCTCCTGAAACTTACTATTACATATTTCTCTAACTGAGGAAGAAAAAGAAATAGGGACTTTAACACGTCAATGTTAAACCTACTTACTGACTACGGTTTCTACATCTACATACAAGTTTTGTCACAGATGAACATGAGTGGCAGGGGATGGTGGCAGGGGATGGTGACAGGGGATGGTGACAGTTGGAAGTGCAAGCTTGTTTGTCATCCTTAAAACCATTGATGAAGATATAGCACTTAACATGATGTTCCTTTCAGAACCTTGGCTCCGTGATGGACACGCGACTGACGCTGCAGCTGAACCTGGTGGTGGACAACGCCGACTTCAACGTCCGGACCAAGCCCTTCTCAAACATGATCATACCCGTGCTCTATTTCAAAATCGTAAGATAACCTGGATCTAATGCACGTCTACACCATTGCTGTATAAACATTTATTTACAATTGGCTGACCCGGTGAACTTCGTATCGCCTAACAAACTATTTTTTTTCTAAAATGAAAGTAGCCTAAGTTACTCCTTGTTACATCAGCTATCTGCCCGTGAAAGTCCCGTCAAAATCGGTCCAGCCATTTCAGAGATTAGCCGGAACAAACAGACAGACAGACAAAAATTGTAAAAAAAATTGTTTTGGTATATGTACCGCCGTGTATACATCCAAATGCACTTAGTAAAAAGCGGTTATTTTAATATTACAAACAGACACTCCAATTGTATTTATTTGTATAGATTTAATTGCCCATAAATTACCCACTTATATAGATACATTTTTCGTGTAAGTAACAAATAGGGGATTCTATATCTTGCATAATGTCGCCCCAGTGAGTCGTCAAGGCAGGTCCATAATATATTGTATTAAGTATTTCAAATGAGTTTTAAATGCAAACAAGAGTAAATAGAATTTTACTTATTTAGTGCGCTTTACCATCCACGCCTTTAGTTCCACTTATCATCAGGTGAGTTCATAATAAAACAATTTCTGAATTATTATATAAAAAAACAATAATTTCCAGGTCCAGCCAGAGTTACCTGAAGAAACAAAGAATGCATTCAGAAATTTGTGCCTCGTGTACCCTCAAGTCCTTATTGCCATGCAAGTGGCTCTCCTCGTGCTGGCTGTGGTACTGCTGGCGTATGCTGTGCGGTTCGTTCGCGTCGCCTGGATCTGCAAGAAGGCTCTCGGCTTCCAGGTCAACAATGAAAACCCAGCGCCCGTGTACGAGCAACCACTTATGGGAGAAAACGCTAATTTCGTAGCGGAAATCATTTCAAGCAAACATTTTGTAGATAAAAAACATGAACGGGCGTGACGAAGATAGTTGCTTATAAATCAATAACATTCTCTTTAGTTTTTTAAGCCTGACTAAAGAGAAGAGCTAAAAAAGAGAGAAATTGAGTAATGTTAGACATTACTTTACCCTTAGGCGTTGAATTTCCAAAAAAAATCTCTGCGTAAAATAACAAGCCAAATCTCATCTTAAATTATAAAATAGGAAAATATAAAAATAGGTTGGTATGATTTTGCTTACAATGTAGTAAGTACCTATAAGTAAAGTGAAAAGAGATCGTATCGACTTATGTAAGACTGCATAATTAATTTACTTAAAATAGGTTTAAGGAGTAATTCATTTTTTTATTTAATACTAAGAAAAAACTTCAATGAATTATTTATTAAGTAAGCTAGTAAATAATGTACACAATAAACAAATATTATTAAGCATAACTATAATATTTATGATAATGGAAATAAATAACACAATTGTGGTATTAAATAACACAATTATGATGTTTTTAAAATTGTATGAAGTCATAACCAGTGAGTAACCTAACTTACTGGTACTTTGTTCATTTTGTAACAAGGCTGTGTTTGAAAGTTTGATGTTAGGTACAATAGGCTAATTATTTTCTGCGCCAAGATCATAGATCAATTTTATTTGGGTCTAAAGTAGGTGAGTAGAGCATGGGAATCAATCAATCATTCATCATCAATCAATATTTTTTGAAACAATTAGTTAAGTAGGTGATACGACATGTTAATCAAGATTTCTATTTTTTTATATGTTTTATAGATATTTATCATGAGCATGGAGTATAAAGGGTAAGGAGAGCCATCTCTGTGTATGCAAAGTGGCCGTAAAAACGCGTTCAATAACGGGTGGCGCTGCGGTAGCCTAGGATAAATTTCATTGTACTTACTCAGCAAACTTCACTCCGCAGCTCTGTCTACAACAGCCACAACAGCTATGTTCATTTCGTAGTTATTCCGGCGCCAGCGCTATTGTCGTAGGATGACGGTGGTAGCTACTGGAACCTCTATTTTCAGTAAACAGCTTGACACTTTTTCATCATTCCCCATATGAGATGGCCCTCCTTACCTCTATTCTATACTCTATGATCATGACTCATGAGGACAGAGGGAATATATTTTGATAATAAACTGTATTTTATGGTTCCCCTTGTTTTTTTATTAGCGCCTCAGATACTTTAACATAAATCTCATATATGGACAAAGATAATAATTACGTTATTAGAAAACTTGATACTTGAACAGACTTCAAAAAGAAATAAAACCGGTCAAGTGCGTGTCAGGCGCAATTTAGGCTTCCGAAGTTGTCAGTGTATCGACTATTACTCATTAACTACTTATACCTACTGACATAGCCGTCGTAGTTTTCCTTGTTAATTCGTCATAAATAATCAATTTTTCCGAATATTTTCACTAGTCCAACTCCAACCGTTTAGCTTGCCCCCTGCAAGCCATGTGGGGGTGACTATATAGGAAATAATGGGACCACCCTGAAGCAATCCCCTATTCAGTACCGTTTAAACATCCAAATCGATCGAACCGTCTTCAAGTAATCGCTGAACATACAAAGAAAAAGATATATATTATACGCAACGATTTGATAAACTCATTTTTTTTAAAGTCGATTAATTAACACTTCAAAGCTAAATATTTCGCAAACGGAGCCCTAAATCGAAAAAAAGATTTTAGCAGACCTATAATATTTTTGAGAGATCTTTTTAACCATACCATACCACATACTATGCCAAATTATAGTTTTCTAACACTTAAGAGTCTCTGCGCTATGCTGCAGATGAACAGATGGACATGACGAAACTACGAGTATAATGGTTCCGATTTGACATTGGAACCCTAAAAACCACAAAATAGCATAAAACGACACCAAAAGCATCACTGATGCATGATGCTGCCAAGAAAGAGAGGAGAAAAAGAAAGAAAGAGCTGGCTCTCAAGCCAGCTCAGGCCAGCTGGAACACTCTGAGTCGTTTGGCAGCTGACTCAAGCAAGAGGGTGGTAGAGTGATAGTAATTATGAACTATAAAAGGCATCATTACCAATATAATCCCTCTGAGAGGCCCTACCACCAGTGGGCCAGATTTAGTCCATACCCACCCGGGATGGGATTTGGGTTAATATTCTAAGCCGCTCCAATCACTGAATATCGTCATGTTGAATACGAATAAAACTCATAATAGCCAAATATTTAATGAAATATAAAAAAATATGGATTTATTTACAACATCGTCTTACAATTAATCGGAATAATCGACATTCGTATCTGATTCTGATGAATCGGTATCCGAATATGTTTCATCACTAGTACTAGAACTGAATCGATTTCTTATCTTATCTGCTCTAATGAGTTCTGCAATCTTACGGGGAGGAGGATGGTTATGAACCACTGGTTCGTACACAGTCCTTGCTGGCAGAATGAAGGGAAGCTGTGGCGGGGGAAGTGGGTACATCGGTACGGCGGAGAAAGGGCACGGATAGTAGCAAACTGTTCCCATGCAGCAAGTCTTGTTCGCGTTTGTTTCTTCATTCGGCTTAGGAACTTCTTTCACAGACGTAGAATCTCTCTTAAGTCTTCTTTCTTGAATAATGTCAACAGCAGTTTTAAGTGTTTGATGACGAGAAAACCAAAATATTTGGGAAGATGGCTCTGAAGTTTCAAGAGGATAACAATATCTGTTTGCAAATAGAACTCCTATTGGAATAAGGTATAAAACAATCATTTTTACTCAATGACCGTGAAGTTACAGAAACACTTTTTTGAATTAGGGAATTTTGAATTAGGAAATGACAAGGTTTCGTTGTGCTGTGCTCTCTGATTGTCAACTTTGTGGCGTTTACAATTTGGTTTGTGTAGTAGTGCCCCAATTAGCAACATAACACTGTAATTGTTCATTGAAAAATTTCTATGCTGAATTGCTATTGTTTTCCGAACTGTTACATAATCAAATACAGACGTATAAATTCTTAGCTATAAAAATTATAAGTGTTTTATATGTAAATATATTCCCAAACATGTCCTCTTTATGTTACTTGGAATGAAACAGCTACACTATTAATCTTTTTATTCGATGAGGGTTTGAATACGAATTCATTTTTGCCTTTTTTCAATTCTTGATTAGTTGGATAGTTTCTCAATAAAACTTTGTTATACCTTCTTCCTGATTTCTGCTTTCCCTTGGTTACCACCACAGAATCATCAGAATTTTCTGTATCTGTCTCCTTCTCATTAGATGTTTTGATGTTTCCCTTGCTGAGTAAATTCATAGCATCTCTATTACTGAGTTTGGTTTCAAATTTCACGTCTCCATTTTCAGACACGTAGGATAATATAGGTTTAACAAGATCCGTGTTTCCTTCACTTTCATCTCCTGCATCTCTTCTATATTTCCGCTTCCGTATCTTGATAGTCTTTCTTGATTTTTTTCCACTCCTTAAGTAATATCGATCTCGATCACTGTCACAATCATCACTGGTATCAGAATCTAAGTACGATGTTGCAATAGGCCTTCGTATAACTGGAGGCAGAGGTAAAACTACAACTGGTGGAGGGCCTACAGGTGCGGGAATTGCGGGCACGGGATACATCGGGCCGGGAACGGGAACGGGAGGATTCGGAGGCAAGGGTGCCGGAGCGCCCGCAGGGTTGCGACATCTACATTTTTGATGGCACGGTGAACAATAAGAAAAAAACGCAGGAGTGCAAGAAGGTAAACAAACGCAGGGCGGACAAGGTGGACAAGCCTTCGATTTCGGCTTGGCTTGGCAAAAAACAGGCGGTGGCTGAGCTGGCACAGCGAACTGCACTGACATTGGAACTGGGACAGCGACTGGCACAGCTACAGCATATTGAGGCTCAGGTGTCGTTGTAGTCGTCGTTGTCGTCGTTGTCTTACGTTCTGGCAGCTGGATCGCCACGGCCACGGGCACTGGCGCGGGCACGGCGTACACCGGTTGCGGCACTGCCGCCGGCATATACATGGGCATTGCAATTTGCACCTTTGCTGGTGTAAGGACACTAAATACTCCCAGTAGAATTAAATTTTGCTTAATACGCTGAAAAAAGATTTAAACATTTAAGCCCATAAATGGCATAAATGAAAGAAAGTAAAAGCGAGTCCAAAAATGAGTAAAATCAAAACAATTACTCACGTAAGTCATTCTGAAACTGTAGAGTTTATAGCGCTGTTTGATGATTGAAAACGAGTTTTATGCATTTTACTTATTCGTGACGCAATAATAGCTATTGTGGATTGAAACATGGTCTCCGTTACATTGCACTTTGATTCCAAACCAATTGGAATTTACAATTGGTTATGTAAAAATGATTTTCATTTATTTGCCGCACTAACTTGCAGGTATATGTATACAAAGTAAAATACCTAAACATAATTAACTAAACCTTATTTATAAAATTGTCAATAAGTAGTTTAAGGCGTTACTTACGTAGGTTCCTATTATTCTATTCGGCAACAATTTAATTATAATGGCAAAGGAAATGCCACGAAAAGCGTTTGAAAAGACAATTTACAGCGATAATGCTCTGACTTGAGGCAAAATTCGTAAGTATGTTCGATTGTTAATATCTAATTTAGTTCACTTCCGTGTATATTAAAACAAAATGTCTTATCTTTAACCGCCTTCAATGAAATAGCGTTCAATGAGGACCACTAAAAATTATCGGTAAACAAGTATCAAAAAAAAGTAAACTCGTCATAGTACCTATGCTGTTTATTTAAGGAGTTCCCTCAATGTCTGATTGTCTGATTACTGATTGATTTAGATTTGAATTTCAATAAATATGGCACCAATCTCGAAGTACCTAGATAGTAGTATAGATTTAGAGGACTGAACAAGAAACTTTATCAAATATTACTTTCAAGCTAGAACAACTATGCTAGGTATTTAAGTATTTACTACTTACTATTTTCTAATGCATTAAAATTACTTAGAAACATTTAAATTATCTGAGGTATTAACTAATCCAGTCCATGTCTATAGATCAGGTTTATACTACACTGTTATCTAGTGTCTTATTGTAAATATTTTAGAATAATGATATTGATTATTTCCCTATCGATTGTTTGTAATACATTTAAACCTACCTAAATTATACCTATGTACTCGTTCACCGAGTAGGTACCTTCTGTACGGAGCAGCATAGAGAACTCTCAGAAATAAAAGTTCCTGCACCTATCTATATATCTGGGGGCACGGCAGTGCCCCCGGCCAGTCGAGCAAGAAAGCGGCACGGCCGTACCATCCTTTTCTCGAAGCAGTTCAGCTTTAATATTCTAAATATGAAGTCTGTCAATCCAAACATGTTAAGCCTAGTGGCATATACCACGTCTTCTGCTAAAGAATCAAGCCATAATTGGATAGTGAAGACAGACTTGGTCAGTCAGGGACTTTCATTACACTATGATACTGAGATATTAGAAAAACTCTCTTGAAAGTTTACAATTCAATATCCTAGTCTCTGCTCTTTTCAGCAGACTGAGTGGTTTATAATATGGCAGTTTTTTCCCAAAGGTATTTGATTGCAATTACTTTTTATCAAGACAATTCACTAAAGCCATGTTGGACATAAAAATATACAATATTTTAATATTTAATAACTTCTACAAAATTAAAAATGTTACAAAAATTACACTATGAGATATAAAAATTAACGCGGGTGCTCCAAAAGTTTTCTCTTGACAATTTTTTCCCTATGAGCTTTTACTCTATTATTTCGATGTGAATTTCTCTTTGTTATAACTTCTACGTTGTCCTCTGTGATCGTCTCTTTTTCTGCGGTGTGATCCTCATTTGACTCTTTTGAGTTCAAGTCTCTTGCTTCTGGCGATACTCTAGTACTGATTTCCAGCTTTTCGTCCTTTTTGACATTCAACCAGTCCTTCGCTTCGGTTTTAGATATTTTCTTTTCAAATATTACATAGCCATCTTTGGTTACATACTGGAGTACTGGTGTTAGGAGTTGTCTCTTTTGGAAACGTTTCTTTTTTTTCATCCTGGTCGGTCCATTGAATCTGCGGTGGCTTCTTTTACCTTTCCACCAACCTTCATACTCTGAGGACGAACTAGAAGATGATTCTGATGAAATCACCGTATCAATGCTGCTGATTCTATCGGAAGGATAAATAAATGGTCTTCGCCGTCTATGTCTTATTCTCCTCTTTCTAGGTCTTAAAGAATGCTGAGAATAATTAGGTCTTGCAGTTTTCTTGAAGGAAGGGTCTGGAGAATAAAATGGCATCACGATAACTGGAAGTTTTTGTGCTGGTCCTGGAGAAATAGGCATAGGTCCTGGAAATGGGATAGGCCCTGATGGTCCGATTGGTCCTGGAATAGCTACTGGACCTTGCATGGGCATTGGTCCTGCCATTGGTCCTGGCATTGGCATTGATCCAGGTATTGGCATAGGTCCAGGAAAACTCGGTGGGATGGGAAATGGTACAGGCAGAGGACTCTGTTTATCGGAAGATGGACTTTGATTTTCAGGACCTGGAGGAAGTGCACCGAATCCAGGATAATCAGCGTTGGTTGGCATTCTACAATGCATTGGCAAGTTTTGAGGGAAGTATGAAATATTTGTAGGACATAACGGCAATTCTACCTCTTTGGTAAATACCAAAACTATTTTAAACAGAAGTATCCCCCCGAAAACTTCCTTGAACATTTTTATCTGCAAATGAAATATTTATTTCATTAAAGTACTATAACCTCATTCATATTGTGTCACTCATGAGTCTCATGATTAATTACTTAAGTAACTTACTTTGGTCCATGAAATAAACCTGTCTGGCTCAAATTGATTGACTTATTGACAAAATTACGAAACTGTGGTCCTATAAGTGTATTAGTACATCGATCGGAATATTAAAAAACGAGCAATAAGTTTGTTGTACAATGGGTAGCACCACAATAGTACAATTGTAATTGGCTAATTATGCAACGTTAAGGCACGGCAGTCAACATCTTGCTTTATTATTTTATTAACCGACTTCAAAAAAAGGAGGAGGTTCTCAATTCGACTGTATTTTTTTTATGTTTGTAACCTCACAACTTTGGACTGGGCGAACCGATTTTGATGATTTTTTTTTTAATCGAAAGCTGGTGGCTGTCATGTGGTCGCACATAAATTTTATTGAGATCTGACAATGGCGTCTATGAGAAAACCACATAAGTCGTAAATTTGTGTTAAGATGTGCGCGACAAATTGACGAATAACTCAATATCACGCCAACCGATTTCGATGATTCTTTTTTTAATCGAAAGCAGGTGCTTGTCATGTGGTCCCACATAAATTTTAACGAGATCTGACAAGTAGTTTTTGAGACTTTGAAGTCGGTTATTTTTTGTTAGTAAAATTTAGATTATAGTCCAGCCAAACGGCTAGAGGACGATAGAGGAGGTTGTTAAAATTTGATTATTAGTTTAGTAATAAGTATAACATAAAATTTGTACTTACTTAAAACGAAAATAAAAGAAA
Source organism: Thymelicus acteon (assembly GCA_951805285.1). NCBI lineage: Eukaryota > Metazoa > Arthropoda > Insecta > Lepidoptera > Hesperiidae > Thymelicus > Thymelicus acteon. The sequence continues at coordinate 19,072,913 of OX638223.1, forward strand.
CCGTTAAAACAAAATTTTAAAATAATCAAATGTTAAGTACATGATTTTTTGTGTACATGAGTTAGGGGCAGTGAGGGCTGATAATATTACTCGTAAACCTAATTAAGATACATTATTATAAAATGATCTCCAAACTTTCTCTTTTCCTGTAATTTCTCCAAGACCTCTCATTATTTTTGTTTCAGATGTATCGCTACCAAATATTTCAAATTATGATAATAACACACCATACGAGGATTACGAGCTGTTTGCCGCAGTTTCCAACTTATCCAATACTGCAGATGGTTGGGTACGTACCACCGGCACCACCTGCTCCCGCCATGCCTGTCTACCTTCCCCCCGCTGCGCTGCCGATTGTCGTCATGCCGTACCGACCAAAGAAACGCAAATACCACTACAGGTCAACTAGATAATCATCTAGCAGTTCAAGTGAAACCGATAGGTAGCTCATCCGACAACAGCAAGTCCACTATTGAAATAAGGTATAGAAATAGCGGTCATGATCATCGGAAGAAATTGAAAAAGAAGCGGAAAACTCGAATGAGGAGCCTCCGACGTCAAGCTTGCAAGAACATTGAAAAGAATGTGAAACGGAAGTTTCACAGCGTTGTTGTCAGCGTTGTTGGGCAGCCAAGAGCAATATCAGGCTGTAAAGTCTAAGAAGAAAAAATAATACTGCACAAAACAAGAACTATTTTTTTTATTTTTGTTTAGGTATTGAATTTTATAAATAGGCAAATTATGGTAAAAATATCGAATAGGATCTTCGAATCGAATTGAATTGCAACTTACTGACGTTATTCAATAGCCTTAAAAGTCTGCGTTAGACGCATTACGCTATTCTGTGGCATTAGTGCAATGCAAATATTGTGGAAAGGTTATAACGAAAACAACTTTTGGATAAATAAGTCCATCGTACCTACATGATTCTATTAAGTTTCTATAGGATCACTTCGGTAATATCACTATTTTATTAACTTTTGTAACCAGTTTCAGTAGCCGCACATGGTTTGTTATTTATTGTCTAGTTCCTAGTCGAAGGCCATGAGGCAGTAGAGCCTTAACTTGAAAGGCTAATTTGACAGGCGACCCCGAGATGTTTGTGGTTGTGATGGTGAATAAAAAATAGGTAATCTACTGTTTCAGATGAACATTGCATTATTGCAGTTCCAGTTGTGTTATATTTATATTCAACTCTATTCTCAAGCATGTGTAATGGGGAAGGATTCGAGTTACCTCCTAGATATATTAATAACTACGAACATGGTTTAAAAACTCTGAAATTTTTCTGGCCATGGGTACCTGTTTATAAATATGATTATCCAAACAATATACGACCACTTTTTCTTACTGGATAAATTAATGTTATCTATCATAGTTAAAATTATTAATACTTCGATCAGTTATAAAATTTTCAGGCTCTCTTTTTATTGTTTTATTTTTACTTTTTTCTCTTTTTTTCCCCTTGAGCAGGATAAAGCGAGATTGTCTCTCAGCGCCCTTAGAATCCTTTGATCGACATTTAATAATATAATAATAAATAATATAATGTTGCGAGTTTTTGCTTTCATATACCTACTGGGGCCTTGAGCAGTGGCGTAGCTAGCCCTATGGAGGCCCCATATCAATATTTGTTGTGGGGCCCCCTCAACATCAGCTGTCAAATATAAAAGGAGTGCCAACTGTAGCGGTCGTAGGCCGCTGGCGAGCTTTTTTTGAGAGTGTTAGTGGGGGCCCCTATACGCTGGGGGCCCAGTATAATTGATACGGCTGATACGGCGGTAGCTACGCCCCTTGGTTTGAACCCGGTATCCCGGAGTCCCTTATGTTACGCAGGGACTTAAAGCTCCAGCCGAATAGCCGTTTAGCGAATACTACCAGGAATAATATTCATGACTTAATAATAATATTGATAATAAATATAATATAATAAATAATAATCCTTACGCGTAGGCCTACCAGTCCGCTGTACCACGTCTCTTACGACACCGGCTTACCGGCTTGGGTTGGAGACAATATTCTAGGCCGTCATAATAAGGCCAAGCCTTCAGTCCACTGTATGTGTCAGTCGTTTCAATTTTATTGGATCTTTGAAGTTTGGACATCGTGGCTACGTCGAGACAAAATAACCATCCCTAGGATTGTCCCTCGTTAGAACATACATCGCATAAACTTTACGGATTGACTATTCAGTACGTAAAACGGATGAATAAAAATAATTTAATCGTCCGACCATCGGAGATAAAGCAGGTTCTACCTTTTACTATCGGACGAATAAAATAATTTAGTCGTCCAATTATTAGTCTTCTTAGGATGGAGTTCATGCGCAAGGGAGCTCCTTGAAAAAGTCACGTGACCAAAATCAAAAAATAGGTTAGATTAGTAAGGTTCCTGTTTTTATTTACGGGAAAAAAGAGACCTCGCGAAGCGGGGTTCCGCGACATCTGTGACGGAGTCCTTTTAATAATAGTAGCAGTAGTCACAATAATAGGCTATTATTATGACGTTCATCGTGTGAGTGAATAAAGCCCCCCGCCTTGTACCTATAATTTACGTAACTATAATAATTTACGGACGACTAAAGTTATTTTATTCATCCGTTTACCGGACGACTAGTGTCAGCCTAAACTTTACTTCCAGATAACTATGTCGGACTGTCATAATTATAATGATAAGATAAAACCTCATTCTCAGGCAGCCCGTGACTGAATCACTGAAGTCGATACCGTCAGCTCTATCTAGGAGACTGTTTCGACAATTTTCGAGAGAATATTTTCCGTGGACACGTAAAACATCGCTGCACGAACAGGCACTATAAACATAAACTATAAAAACTTAAAAAAAACTTTCAGATGAACCACCGTTTTAAATCCTGACTCGGCATGTCTAAATAGTAGGAACACGAGGAAACACCCCTCAAAACTCAAGTCTTTCAGGATTTTCAGGAGTTGTCGTTTCATTGCATTTTCTAAGAACATTTACCATAGTAGTGTATAGTTTTTTATATACCATTAGAAAGTAGAGATTCCAACGAACAAAAAGACCACCGATTTTTTAAAAAATCTGATATTTTGACGTGAGTTTTTTCGACTGAAAATAAGGGTGCTTTTTCGATGTAAGGTCAAAATAAGGTGAAAAAAAAAATAGATTTTTTTTGAAAGATAAAAATAAAAAACCAAAAACGTGTTTTTTTGAATTTTTCACATACATTTCGAGGTTGTGTAAAAAAGTGTAAATACAAAAGTTGTAGGTACCTCTTTTTATTACCTATTATTAACTTTTATTATTAACTTTATTAACTTATTAACTTTTTTCAATATGACTTGTAGTTTTTCCGAAAATCGAGATAAACCGTTTTTACCCTTAAACCCCCCCCCTACCCCCCACTTCCCGACCTCAGATCGCCCGTAATTTATTTTTCCTATAATTTTCGTTATATTCTGTTCCTTTTGCAATGGGTTTCATCCTACTATAATTTATTTCGTTTCAAAAATTATCGGCACTGGTCTATTATGGAAGAGGGGTAGGCCTAGAATCTAGATCGACATTATCATAGATTTATAACCAGTAGAATCTCCCATACATTTGACTGAGCTTTATATTTTCATAGGTATCACAGACTCGTACTTATCGACGCTAGAAAGCAAACACGTAGTAACCCACAAATATCAAATTGTTCACCAGAGCCGAAAAACTTTTTGATTTCTCGAAAAAAATTCATAACTTCTACATTTATCGAGCTAGAGTTGCCATTTTTGGACACAATAGTTATTATTTTTTTCCAGACAAATGTACATTATCACAATTATCCTAAAGTTATTTGAAAACGATATTTTGCGGGTTACGACAAATTGAAAATATTTTTACAGACCATTAAAATGTAGTAAGTGAAGTGAGTAAATGTATGGAACGATGTCAACTGCACTATTTTATGGAAAGCAAAAATGTAGTAACCTACGTTACTTTCACAAAAATTACCTAAAACAACGTCGTAACAGTACACAACCTTTGAATATCCTGTTATCAATATGCTGTAACCGGCATAATTATTTCGAATCCTGAAAAGTGGATTGTCTTAAATGTAAATTAATTTAACTGAATATGTAAAAACAATTGTTGTAAGATCAGAGAAAATAAAATTCAGTCTATTTTAGAAATGTTCGTGTAATAATCACGGCTTAAATTATTTTTATTTTATAAATAATGCTCCGTTTTGGCATCTTTAAACAATCATTAATATAATTATATTAGTATTGCTGAAGAAAAAGCAGCTTTTATAAAAAAAAGTAAGCTAAATAATGTTAATCACTTAAAAAATAGTAATTTTCCTCCGTAATTTAGAAATTAATTCCAACCCATCCATCCATCCATCCATCCAACAATCAGCCTTTACGAGTTCACTGCTGGACATATGTATGTAGGCCTCTCCTAATTTGCGCCACTCTAACCTGTTTTGAGCCTTCCGAATGCAGCTGGATACCCGCTGTCTTCCTCTGGTCGTCAGTCCAAGAGGTGGTCTCCACTCGAGGATCTTTCTTCCGTAACGGTTGTCGGTCCTTTCCACTATGTGACCAACGCATTGCCACTTCAGCCGGCTAATTCTTTGAACTATGTTGGTTACCCTTATTCATCTACAGATCTCCTCATTTCTGATGCGATCACGTAAAGCACCACGTCTCGGATCCGTAGGTCATCACTGACAGCACACACTGCTTGAACACCTTGAGGTAGTGTTTTGGACGATAAGATAAAATGACGCAGTTTCCCGAACGCATCCCATCCGAGTTTGATTCTATGAGTGACTTCTTTCGCAAAGTTGGACCATTTGGATCACTTGTCCCATGTAATTATATTCATCTACGACTTCGAGAGTATCACCGTCAACAACAAGTGATGCAGGTATAACATAGACATTCAACATGATTTTCGTCTTATCCATGTTCATCTTTATAAGACTCACCCATTGTGAAGCGCTGTTCAAGTCCCCGAGCATTGTACCAAGTTCCTCCAGGGAACTTGCCAGGATGACTATATAATGGCATATCGCAAGTATGTGATGTATTCGCCATTGAAGTTAATGCCACGTCGTTTCCACTCCATCAGCTTGAACACATCCTCCAACGCAGAGGTGAACAGTTTTGGGGATATGACGTCGCACTGACGGACATGGTGGCTGATGTGTAAAAATACTTCAACACCTCGATGTACCTACCCGTAGTCAATCCAGCATCACTGAAGAGACTTTAGTATTGCCCAGGTCTCTCAAGAATCACAGACTTTCTCATAGTCCACATAGGCAACACATAGCGGCAGATTATACTCTACGATATTTAGTATAATTTTTGTATCTACCGCAGTGTGTGTATGTGGTCTATGGTGCTGTAGCCTTTTCAAAATCCTGCTTGTTCAGAGAGCTGGTAGTCGTCAAGCCAACGCGCAATTCGATTTGTGAGCACCCTCGAAAACGCCTTATAAACGTGGCTCAGAAGTGCAACGGGCCTGTAGTTCTTTTAAAGGGCTTCATCACTCTTCTTGAAGAACAGAGTCACCACACTTCCGTTCGTCGTTTCCGGGGTATTTCCAGTATTGATGACGACATCGAACAGTTTTTGGAACGCCACAAGGAGGGATTTCCCTCCAGCTCTTAGTTACTCCAGCTCTGTTGTGATTCCTTCATCTTCCAGTGCCTTGTTGTTTTTAAGCTGTTTAAGAGCCGATCTAATCTCATACAGGCTGACATCTGGGATATATTCTGTGTAGTGTCGGGTCAGATTAGCTCGCTTGTCGCTCTCTTCTGCGGGAGCTGGAGCTCGAGAGGAGGTATACAACCGTCCGTAGTATATGTCAGGTAGTCTCTCAGAACTTCGGGTTTCGACGAGACTATGGTGCCGGACTTGGTCTTCAACCTCGTAAGCTGACTTTGTTCAATAGACAGATCCCTGGCCAATAATTTGGAGCCCTGATTTACATCTGTTCATTGAGCCGTCGGTACTCTGCCATACAGGTTGGAGACTGCACACAAAGTTCCCGTAGATCCCTCATAAGACCGAGAGTTTGTTCTGAGAGAACTTGAGATCTACACTATAAAATTAAACCACCATTAAATACAATATTATACTATAATAAATACAACTATTAAATACATGCCGTTTGTTTGCTAGAATGAATTATATCTCGCTTTTTGTTGAACCATCAGGGTTTATCCACTTGCGTTGCAGCTTCTTTCTGAAGAAGGAGTTTATCATGAATAAATCCTCTCTCCTTCTCCATGAAGTTTGCAAGCAATTGTCCTTGGTGGTTCCGTCGTCCAACTCCGAAGGTTCCCGCCTTCATCTCGTTGCCATTTTGCGTGCTTAGTCTTGCGTTAAAATTCCCCATCACAACTGTGAAGTGAGGTTTCATACATAACTCATACAACTCATACATACAACCTAATCGTTGGGATGTGTCAAAGTCGGCGCATATACTTGTACGACTTTCAATGAATACCGTTTAGAATATTCCTAGTGTAAGGTACACCACCCCATCCATCACGCTCCAAACCTGCATATGTTGTTGATGAGGCACTTGTGGACGAGAAACCTTGAGACAGATGTTCACTCTCCCGGTGATAGAACAAGTTTCCCGATTTCAGTATTATCGTGTCCTCTCCCTATCTTTGGACTTCAGATAAACCCACAATACTCCAGTTTAAGTTGTCTACCTCTTCAACTAACAGTATCCTGGTGTTGTATATTGCCAGGTGCAGAAGTCGTTGACGATTTTGGTAGCCCGATCTCTGTCAGCGATTCGTAGCAACCTTGCTCCGCCGTTACCATAGCTGCTACCGTAGCTAAGAAAAGCGGGGCTGCCTGGGACTAGGGGATGGAGTATACTTGTGGAAATCATAAGAGTTTCAGTCAATAGTCACCACGTTTAGCTAGTTCGTGTTGTTGACCACAGTAGATGATAATATTTCACAAGGAGACGCTGCTTATCGTCTCCTGGAATCTCTCACTAGTCGCCTTTTACGACACTCCAGGGTGAGGTAGGTAGTGTAGTGTAGGGTAGTGGTACTATTCTACATAAGTGGACCCGGCACCACACGTAGGACAAGGTCTTCTCGAATGGATGCCTCCTTTCTTTTTTTTAAAAAAAAACATGAAACACCTCCAGAGCCGGGAGGCAGAGGACATGAAAAAAATTATTGGATTCAGAAGGATTATGACCAGACAAAACAGCGTGTATTAGGAGATGCCTTATAAAGGCGATAAAAAATGTAGCGATGATGATTCTATAAATTTTAATGTTTTTAAATATTTAAGTACTTGTTACATCTGAATTTCATTTTAAAACGCGCTGATTTTTAGTAAACAAACCCTTACTACAGATCATTTACATCCTCCGGCTCAAAAAAACCCCAGTGGAGGCCCAAGTTAAACGAAGTAAATCCGCGATAGTTTGAACATAAGAATCTTTAGTAGTGAAGTAAAAGAAGGCAACCTATTAAATTTGTACATTGAAAATAGTGCAAACGGCACCACCAAAAAAACAACATATCATGCAAAGTGTATTTAACACCACTATTTCAGAAAATATCACCAAATTAATGGCGTAAATGCAAATTATCAAAATTTACAAGCTGCAAAAATGTAGTAACCCACACCTCAGATAAAATTACTGACGTGTAAGTAACAGGTGTACAATTTTTCTAGAAATCGAATTTGCTGTAAGTAACAATGTAAAAAATAATAAAGGTTTTTGTGTTACTTACAGCGTTTTATTGGTCCAAAAAATGAAAAAAATGGCAATTTTTGAAATCCTATTTTCGTTATTTTTGGTCGTATGGATACGTGACAAAGACCATTCGACGCGGTATTTTTTTCTGATTCTAATGATGTAATAAAAAAAAAATACGACATGTGTGGTTTACTACGTGTTTGCTTTCTAGCGTCGTTATTAACTACGAGCCTACAAATGCCTACAATACGAGGTTTTTCTTTCCTTTATTTACATGTCAGTTGGACAATCTTTTGACATTGTATTTGATTGTATCAAAATTTGATGTCATCATGATTGTCATGCAGTGTTGCCAATGAAAATTTTGGGTGGCCTTGTGTACATTAGATAAAAAAAGCCGTGTTTATATTGAAAAAGATCAACTGTGGGCCGTGTCCACAGCTGCCGATATATTATGCTATTCAATCATGCCATTAAATACCATCGGTTACCAGCGGTCGGACTAAAAAAAAAAGGTCATCGGCAGTGAATTTGATGTCCACAAAACAAGGAACACTTTTCATTAGCCCAGTGGCGCTGTTTTAAGGGTTTTAACAATTGTTAAATGTCTTTAAAAATAATAAAATAATAACAAAAAGATCGTAGAATTTGCGAAAAGCCGTAGAATTTGCTACGGCCCTAGGGTCCCAGCCGTAGACCGTAGATTTTGTGATTTTTTGGGCTGAAAGCCGTAGAATACGGTAATTGCCGTAGCATTGGCAGCACTGTTGTCGTGTCATTGTGAGGATGTGAATTGAGCATAGACTTATTGAGTGTTGAGTGAACTTGAGTGACACACTACACAATGACACTGATAAGCAGGGTTGCCATTTGAAGTAGGATCCTGCTTTTTAGCATTTTTAAGAGCTACAGCAGGATGTTTAGCATTATCGTAAAATTTTGCATATTTTCTGTAAGACTAATTTATGTGGTTGCTTAGTTTTACATCGAAGCTTGGAGAATATGGTACAGGCATATATTAATATCAGCTATATCAAGGTATATTATCAGACTTAATAATGATTTTACAACATTTGAGCCATCTATATAAATGATGGACACGAAAAGAATTAAAACTATTAGTAAAGATTAAAATTTGGTAACCTATTGCGTATTTATTATTAACCTGTTTAATATAATATAGAAAACTTATGTAAAATTATGTAATTTAATTAGAGTTACTTATTTTAGTGGAGTTTTTTTAGCAATAATTTATTACCTCAATGATTGATATTACTATATTAATTAGTGTAAAAATCATTCATAAGTTACTGGTACAGTATAAATAATCTACTTTTGTATGTTTAAAAATATAAATCTTATTGGTACCTTGCTATAATCTACATAAATAATAAAAAAATTCCATATTTCCCTTGGTCATGGAATCAAGCGTGAACGGCTGGACCGATTTCGCTAATTACTTTTTGTTGTGTTCCTTATTGTCAGGAGAAGGTGCTAATGCAAGAAAACGTTAAGAAAGTTTCACAGAAAATTAGAAAATTTAAGAAAACTTAACGACCATATTAATTTACTAATAATTATATCCTTAGCATGAATCCATAATTCCCTTGGTCATGGCATCACGCGTGAACGGTTGGACCGATTCCGCTAATTCATTACATTTGTTGTGTTCTTTATTGTGAGGAGAATGTTTTTATGTAAGAAATAATTAAGAAAGTTGCTCAGAAAATTAAAAAAATTAAGAAAACTTAACGGCCATATTATCTTTCTAATGTAACCTTAGCAACATATTTTTTTTACAACTGACAGTCAAGGGAGAGGGAAAGGGGGGAGTTGTATGGCGGTACAAAGTTTGCCTCGTCAGCTAATAATGTTTAAATCTGTTTAATTTTCCTTTTTATTTCTATGTATTTCTTATATATTTTATAACTTCTTATAAATTATATATTTTATAACCTATGTATTTCTTTCACTATGTACTTTAATTCTTAAAAAATATAAAGATAAATATAGCAGTTTTGGTGCATTTTTATAAGCAACGCTTAGCAGGTTTAGCATTAGCAGGATTTACCCAATAAATTGGCAGGAACAGCAAAAAAAAATGGTAACCCATCTTGATTGATAGTCTGTGAATGCCTTTGGTCCGGTCCGTCAGGTCCGGCGGACTCCGGGTATTTTTTGGTGTGTTCGTTTTTGAGTAAAAATTTATTGCCGGTTTCGTAACAAAATCATGCAACTTTAAGTTTTTTCGCATTTTTGTGTTAGTGAAATGTGTTTATGAGCAATGATTGTGATTGAAATGAATTGATAAATATGTAGGGTACTGTGACGTTATCTTGAAGCCTGAAGTTTTTTAATGAATAAAATGGATATATCTGAAGATAAAGATTGGAAGAAGAAGTTGGGCTTCCCAATCAACTATGATTCTGGGCAGAGCTCTGATGACGACTTGTAAGTATTATTTGTAAATGAATTACTCCAACCACACAGATAAAAAACAAGTGGTCATTGCAACTAACATTGTCTTTTAGTGTTTCATGTTGCTATGTGAACATTTATTTACATACATTTTTAACTAAATATAAGTAACTATGTAATAGGTTATAACTTAAAAGGTTATTTTTTGGTAGAGCTTTGTGGAATATCTTTACTTCTACAGTGTTGTGCCATTAAAATAGTATTATCATTTAAATACCCATTTCCTTTTAAGTAATTACATGTACTTACAAGGCTATAAGATGTAGTTCAAATACTTTTGCCCAATGGATTAATATTTTTTACACATGATGTCATGTGTAGTAATAATTGTTTCGCCCCAACTCAGAGTCACTAATGGTTACTTAAATCGCTGCTTAGTAAAGAATCACCATACAAATTTTGTACTAAGGAGCAATTTAAGTTACTCTGAGTTACATTAGTGACTGAGTTGGGGGGTAAATTTGTATATAATTAAGTTTATTACCCTATTAGTTGTTGACCTTTGAATGTTTTTATCCCACAATGAAAAAAGAGGGGTGTTATAAGTTTGACATGTCTGTGTATCTGTGTGTGTGGATCTGTATGTCTGTCTGTTGCATCGTGGCTCCCAAACGGATGAACTGAATTTGATCTAGTTTATTTTGTATGAAAGATGACCTAATCCAGTGTTCTTAGCTATGTTTAGTGTAAATAAAACTCTTGGGGGTTTTTTTAATTAAATTAATTAAGTAATTTAAGAATATTCACACAGATTACAGTACATTTCTTTTGCCTACTGGATTGTCAAATGTCTCATGCTCATGCATGATTGTTGATTGTATTCAATTACACTATATCACAATATTTTAAATTTTTACAAAACAAATATCTGTTGATAAATGTTTAATACTATATTATCTAACCTGAATTACATGTTTGTCTCCTACTATGGACTATTTAAGAAAGAAATGGACAATAATATAATTGTTAAAATAATTTTCTATGGTGACAATTAATGCTTAACGATTGGAAATTAGATAAATTTTCTATGTAAGCAATAAAGAATGCGAACAATTCATGAGTTAATGGTGTGATATGTTATCTTGCTTCCCAATTATGTGTTATCTCACTTTAGCTAATAATAGACACTCGTTGGGACAAGTGCCATACAAACAAATACACTTAAATGATGTTTTTTATAGTTAGATTTCTAGAAAGTTTATATGCAGAAGGATTACAGAAAGATATATCGCTCGCTCACCTAGTAATATAATGGCACATCTGCAAAAAATGCGAAATTTAGTTTATATGGTATATGTGTTTAAAAGTGCATAATTTACATAGTGGTAAATATTTATTAATGTCTATACTAGTAACCAAACCCATACCAATATAGGTTATCAAATTTTGGCTGTAGGGAGGGATTTAGTGGTACATTAAATTAAATTACTTAAAATTGCAAATGTCTGAAGATTGGATTTAGGTAGTCTATGTTTCAGACTTTAACATCTAGATGCTATATTTTAAAAGACAAGTGTTTTAAAAGTATATTAGGTACATCACTTGTTACAAAATATTTGCAATGATAAATGCTCCACACTCCCATGATTCTTCAATGATTATCTGTGTCACAGGCAGCATGGACAACATATTATTTTATATATCTGCCATAAATTTTAGCTAGTCATAAAAACCATGCTAGAACAGACAAACTACCTAAATGCTAAAGATAAAACAGCTGAATGATCTGTAATGTTTCCTTACTTAATGTAGGTTAATGCTTGACCTCATATTCCTCCTGATGGTAAGTGGAGATGCAGCCTAAGAATATAAGTATTGCTGTAGTAACTTAGCCAAAACCTACACTCTTGAAGTAGTAAATCTTTATAAGATGTGATTTTTCAAAAAGATTGTAATGTGTATTGATTGTGTTGTGTAAGTGACCTATCACTTATTAGTCTCAGGTTGTACAATTCAGTCTATAATTTCCAACAAGTATCCTAACACTAAAAGTATTTAAACCTTTGGTATAACAATCAACTCACTGGTACTACACTACTGTGCAAAATTTGTGATGTAAATTAATGCCCTTCAAGGATTTTCTCATTACATTGTTGTAGAATGAAGAATGAATGTTTATTCTACTAACAGCAATAAAATAAACAGAACTCGTCACTGACTGCTCATTTTATTATCCATCCATCCATCCATCCATCAGCCCTTTGAGGTCCACTGCTGGACATAGGCCTCCCCTAATCTACGCCACTCAGACCGGTCCTGAGCCTTCTGAATCCAGCGGATACCCACTGTCTTCTTCAGGTCGTCGGTCCACCTGGTCGGGGGGCGTCCTGTGCTCCTTTTACCGAGGCGTGGTCTCCATTCGAGGACCTTTCTTCCCCAACGGTTATCGGTCCTTCGAACTATGTGGCCAGCCCATTGCCACTTCAGCCTACTAATTCTCTGAGCTATGTCGGTCACCCTCGTTCGTCTACGGATTTCATCATTTCTGATTCTATCGCGTAGAGAAATACCGAGCATAGCTCGTTCCATAGCCCGCTGGGCGACTCTAAGCTTATGCATTAGGCCAATAGTGAAGCACCACGTCTCGGATCCGTATGTCATCACTGGCAACACACACTGCTCGTACACCTTCGACTTCAGGCACTGAGGTAACTTTTTGGACGACAAGATATGACGTAGTTTCCCGAACGCAGCCCATCCGAGTTGGATTCTACGAGTGACTTCTTTCTCGAAGTTGGACTTACCCATTTGGATCACTTGTCCCAGGTAAATGTACTCATCTACAACTTCGAGAGCAGCGCCATCAACAACAACCGGTACGGGTGTGACATGGACATTTGACATAATTTTCGTCTTGTCCATGTTCATCTTAAGAAGTTAAGACCCACCCGTTGTGAGGCGCTGTTCAAGTCCCCGAGCATTGTACCAAGTTCCTCCATGGATCCCGCCAGGATGAATATATCATCGGCATATCGCAGGTGTGTGATGTATTCGCCATTGATGTTAATGCCACGTCGTTTCCACTCCATCAGCTTGAACACGTCTTCCAACGCAGCGGTAAACAGTTTCGGGGATAAGACGTCCCCTTGCCTTACACCTCTCTGCAGTTGGATGGGGTTCGTTGCTGTGTTGTGTACTCTGACGGTCATGGTGGCCGATGTGTATAAACACTTCAACACCTCGATATACCGGTAGTCGATCCGGCACCGCTGAAGAGAATTTAGTACTGCCAAGGTCTCGATAGAATCAAAGGCTTTCTCATAGTCCACATAGGCAACACATAGCGGCAGATTATACTCCTCGGTCTTCTGTATAATCTGCCGCAGTGTGTGTATGTGGTCCATGGTACTGTAGCCTTTCCGGAATCCTGCTTGTTCGGGAGGCTGGAAGTCGTCAAGCCTACATGCAATGCGATTTGTGAGCACTCTCGAGAACAGCTTATAAACGTGGCTCAGAAGTGCAATGGGCCTGTAGTTCTTCAAAAGGGTCTTATCCCCTTTCTTAAAGAACAAAGTCACCACACTTCTGCTCCACGCTTCCGGTTTAGTCCCAGTATTAATGACGGAATCGAACAGCTTCCGGAGCGCTACTAGGAGGGGTTTCCCTCCAGCTCTTAACAGCTCAGTTGTGATTCCGTCATCACCCGGTGCCTTGTTGTTTTTAAGCTGTTTGAGAGCCTCTCTAATCTCATACAGGCTGACGTCCGGGATATCTTCTGTGTAATGTCGGGTTAGTTTGGCTCGCTTATCGCTCTCCTCGAGGGGAGCTGGAGCTTGAGAGGAGGCATACAACCTCCGTAGTATCTCTCCGTCTCTCTCAGAACTTCGGGTTTCGATGACACTATGGTGCCGAGCTCGGTCTTCAACCTCATAAGCTGACTTTGCATAATAGACAGATCTCTGGCGAACACTTTGGAGCCTCGGTTTTGCTCAATTGTGTTTTTTACACGATTTGCGTTGTTTTTTCGCAAATCGCGTCGCCTTGGAGATCTCTTCATTGAGCCGTCTGTACTCCGCCATAGAGGTTGGAGACTGCACACATAGTTCTCGTCGGTCCCTCATTAGACCGAGGGTTTGTTCTGAGAGAACCTGAGATCTACCACTGAGGTGGGTCTTGAAGTACTTCGACCCTACCTCATGGACAGTTGTAACCATCCTGGTGTTAAACTCGTCCACTGACGCGCATGATTCTAGGCACGCAAAACGGTTTTGTAATTCGAGTTGAAAGCTCTCGGAACCCTGGATTTGGACAGGTGTTGGGCGAAGCGTAGACTTCATCAGGCGTGACCGTTCCAGCTTGACGTCGATATTTAATGTACCTCTTACAAGGCGGTGATCGCTTCCGGTTTTAAGCCTGCTGATCACAGAGACATCATTAAATATATGCCGTTTGTCTGCCAGAATGAAGTCTATCTCGCTTTTTGTGGAACCATCAGGGCTTATCCAGGTCCACTTACGATGTGGCTTCTTCTTGAAGAAGGAGTTCATCATGAATAAGTCCTCCTTCTCCATGAAGTTTGCCAGCAAGTGTCCCCGGTGGTTCCGTCGTCCATATCCGAAGGGTCCCACCTTCATCTCGTTGTCGTTTCGCGTGCCTAGTCTTGCGTTGAAGTCCCCCATCACAACTGTGAAATGAGTTTTTGAGGTATGTATGGCTCTACTAATGTCCTCATACATAACCTCAACCTCATCGTCGGGATGTGTCGAAGTCGGCGCATATACCTGTACGACCTTCAACGAATACCGTTTGGATATTCTGAGTGTAAGGTACGCTACCCTGGCCGACACACTCCCAACTTGCACAATGTTGTTGACGAGGGACTAGTGGACGAGAAACCCGACACCACCTTGGGACAGGTGTTCGCCCTCCCGGTGATAGAACAAGTTTCCGGATTTGAGTATTATCGTGTCCTCCCCCTGTCTTCGGACTTCAGATATACCCACAATACTCCAGTTTAACTTGTCTATCTCTTCTTCCAGCTCTTTTACCTTGTCGTCGGTCCTCAGTGTCCTGGCGTTGTATGTTGCCAGGTGCAGAAGTCGTCGTTGGGATTGGTAGCCCGATCTCTGCCGGCGATTCTTAGCACCCCCTGCCCCGCCGTTACCATAGCCGCTACCGTAACTAGGGATAGCGGGGCTGCCGGGGACTGGGGGCCGAGGCTCATTCGTGACAATCATGCGGGGGTTTTAGCCGATAGTCACCACGCTTGGCTAGTGCGTGTTGGTGACCGCAGGTGACCTGACTGGTGTTCGACACACACAGGAAGATGCTGCTGCCCATCTTCTGGATTAGTCCTATTAGTCGCCTTTTACGACATCCCAGGAAGAACGGGAGTGGTGCTATTCTACTTAAGTGGACCCGGCATCACACGGGGCACTTAAGTGGACCCGGCATCACACGGGGCTCATTTTATTAAGATAAAGGTAATGGGTATGGATGATAACTATTTTTAACCGACTACAAAAAAAGGAGGATCCTCATAACTTTTTACTGGGTGTACCGATTTTGATGATTCTTTTTATATTCGAAAGCTGGTGTTTGTCATATGCTCCCATTTAAATTTGAGCTAGATCAAACGAGTAGTTTTGAGGATTTTGAAGTTGGTTATTTTTTGTCAAGAATTATTAATATTTCAACCAACTAGCAAGGATTTTTGTTTTGGCTACTGAGTAGGTAACAATGAGTGAATACTTTAAACATGTATTTACCTAGTAGGTTTAAGGTATAATCAATTTCTCTTTCTCATCACAGCACAAGCTAAATAATGACTTTTATATGAATATTTTTTCTACCTTGGGTTACATATCATTCATATTTTTTCTGAAATAAAATGTATGTGACCATTTTTAGTAAATAAAATATGTAAGTATATATAATTATATATATATTATAAGAGCTTTCAACATGTAAACCTCTCAGAGTCATTAATGAATGATAGGTACATAATATTGTCATATTATACTACTTATGCGCTTGACAATGAAGCTACTCATCACATTGTATTGTATTCTCATTGGTTGGCAGTGGGAAAATGATAGCACACACAGAGTACCACACTACCACACCTAGGGCTGCTACTTTTCAATAGTAATTTTGATATTAAGTGTTCTCTTTTTACCCGACTGCGCGACGCAAAGGAGGGTAATGTGTTTATCGGTCTATGTATGTATGTATGTGTGTTCCTATGTGGGGTTGTAGAGACCAAACGGGTTGACCGAGTTTAACCTGTGACTATTGTGGGGTCAAATAGGAGAAATCTGACACCATAGCCTCATCTGTTGATCAGCAGTGTACCACCCATACAGAATCAATGTGGCTGATAAGGTTTGTCGCCAATTACCTAAAGGTAGAAGATACACGGCGAATATCTGAGTTGATTACAATATCTAACGCGTACCTATATCGTCTAGCGACGACGTGCAAGAGGATCGGTATACCGAAATCGCATAACGAAACGGTCGATCCGTAAAGTGCAATATTAATAATGTGAACACCTATAGTCTGTTCTGTTCTCTTTTCTTCTCATCTAACGCAGGGCTGACCCAGGGTCAACCTGCGTGTTACCTGAGTTATGAGTACCAACTAACATTTTGATACTGATGCTTACAACTGATATACTGATATATTTGGGTTTCCACCCAATGCGGCCTCCGACCACCCCTTCTAGCCGCGCCCTGCCTCCCATTGTTCCCATACTGGTCTGATTCTGTTACTGGTCTGTCTGTTATCTGATTCTGAATATTGTTTGCCCACAAGCCGCCCGACTCATCGGCAACTGTCTCCGAATATTACTTGCAAACACGCTTTCCGACTCCTCGGTAATTGAGACACAACCATCACAATAATCTATTATTGTGCGCACTGATATAACTGTTATAAAACAATACTTTTTATTTTTCTCACATTTAAAACCTCGTGTGTGGAAAATTTCCATTCCTGTCTGCCGAAAAACTTATTGACAATATCTGTCAAAACCCAAGCACAGACTGCTTAAACACATTGATCCAAAGTCCACAGACTACATAAAAGCTCTATAGCTCCATTTATGGTTCGCATTCGCGACACTCCCGCGAGCAAGAGAAACTGAATAAACAAGTATTCAATATTAACACTAGATCATATAACTATACACTTATACCAAACTGACTGACTGACTATTCAATAGTCTTATGCCTGTTCAACAACTCGATAGGGCGCCCTTGCCACCCTTTCTGATCACGGAACCTGTTCACTTCATTCTATATAATATATCATCGTAACTACTAGTGTACTTGTGCCTAGACACTATTGTGTCTCCTGATGAATGAAGGAAGTCCTGAACATCGTCCGCGGCTTGTTGCACCACAAGCTCCTGTCTAGAACTGAAGATCAATTATTCAGACACCTTTTAATACTAACATGTCATTTGCTAAATTTTCGATGAACCAATACTGTTTCATTATGTACCTTTGAAGAATTGCTGCGAATTCTTGCATCAATAAACTGTCTTAAATATTATTTTAATACTTTATAATGCAATTGTTAGGTCAGGAACTCTGAACATTAAAAGCTTAATTTAAGTGCTTAATTACTTAAGTTACCCACTTAATTTAACTTCCTTACAAAATGTATGCTATTTACCTATATCATACTTTCAATTTCAATATACATTATCTATAACAGCTTAATCACTTATTATTGTATCTGTACTCACTCGATTCGGCATCTCATTCTCATTAGTCAAGCACGAATGACCATTCATATTTACCTTCTACTTCTTTCTTATCTTGTTATTTTCATCATCTTTTGCTATGGGATTTTCCATTTCCAAATCTGATACGTTTACATTGAACGCAGATCATATATTCGTAAGACCCACCACAACCAGAGAAGTTTGTATCTGATCTTATCTATATCCGAACTACTAAAACTTACCGAAGACTGCGTCGTAAATAAAATTCGTCGTAAATTGTGTCGTAATTAAAATTTAATTTTACTTGTTGCTGCATGCTTACGAAAGCCAAATATGTATGAACTACAAAATATTTTATAACATCCTTTGTAGCCATGTTTGAAGCAATAAACAAATGATTTGATTTTATTAACTTTGGTTAAGATTCAGGAACTCTTGTGTTCTCTATGTAATGACAAAATCTTATTTTCACTTCAGTCCCTCTTGGACATCTGAAGGTTTCTGAGTTATCTTAATACATATACTGAAACGTTGATGAGTTTATTAATGAACTTAACGCGTTCTCATAATGATAACTCCAATGGTTGGTCTGGTGTGGCGATATAAATATGCTTCTTGAATCCAGGCATATCCTTATGTTTATTGATTACCGAGTGAAGCCATTTTCCGCCGAGTTCCTGAGCCAATGTGGGTTCTACTACATATCTGTGTGTAGTAACTGTCTGGCTGAAAATCCTCTTCATGTTATATTTGCTGGATTAAGTTCTGACTGAATATACAGTCATTTAATGATTTTCGGAATTTTGAACAATATGTTGTGTACTCTGTTGCATTCAAATGCAAGTAAATGTGACTTGACTTTTATCCATGTAAGAGCAATTGAAAGCGCAAATGATTGAACAACCTGATTTAATAATTAACATGTTCGATGAGCTGTACCGAGTTCAACTTTAGGTAGGTATAGTCCAGCATGTGCTAATGAGTTTTATGATCGCAGGTATATACATCTGGCATATTCTTTCTTTGAAGCATCTCCAAAGCTATGGAGTGCATATGATTTTGCTTGAGGCAATTACGTCTTGGTATTTGAAGTTGAGATAGATACTTAATGTCATTGATTAATTCATCCCATTCCTTTATGATGGGGCTAATACTGGTTCATTCCAGTTTAAACCATCAATGAATAACGATTGTAATAACACCATGAATCTGAAGATGATTGGGGTGCATTATCCACATGGATCATACAGTACTGCAATTATACTGAGTATGTTATGCTTTGTTAATGCTTGGCCTGAAGGAATATTTATTTTGTATGAAAGTATACCTGTTATTTGATACTATTATATTCTTAATACTTTGATAAATGCCTTATTATCATTATCGAACTGGTGAAATTGTTCACATTAATCTCCTGAGAAGACCTCCCAGGCAATAATCTATCCGAATTTCATGACCATTTTCTGAGATCATGGCCTGTGCTTCGCATGAGTTTTGATTACAGCGCTTGTGCTGAAGCAAGTGAATCACTCTCGGTGAGTAGATATATAATTCACAAATATATTTTCTCATATAATGTCTGACGCTCTTAAGTTGGTGTTCTACCCGTAGTGGTTCAATATAATTCTTCGCATTCCTTGTGGTCTGGGTGCTTAAACTTCTCCATAGGTGGCTCGTATGATCGTCCAAAATCTCTGTATTGTCTATTCTAGGCGGGTGACTTGAACGCCATAATACTGTACTTAAGTAGGTATTTTACCTCTGTTTGAAGTAATCTATTTCTTTCTGGACTGATGAGTTGACTCTTTGCGATGAGTAGCCACTTGCATCATGATGACATAGCCGAAGCATGCACCACATGCAACAGCTCCCGAAGTCTCCCATGTCTTAATATAAATTATAGTTACCATTCAACACTTTGTAAAGTTCTCCTGCATGTGATGTCCATTCTTAACACAAACCATTCCACTGGCCATTCCAAAATCAAAACAGTTCAAAGTAATACCAATAACTTTTGCTGGGCATGTTTACTAAAACTTATTAAATCTCTCTCGAAACATTGAATTCTTTATAAAATCAAAACTGTGATGCATTGTTCACCATTTATCTAAAGAAAATAAAATAACTAAATCCCCTTATTCAATAATCGCGATTTAGTGCTTTTACCCTACTGATCGCACAAGTCTATACTAAGTAATACTAAGTACTTATGGTAGTATGACGTAGTCCTCTGAATCCTTTAAAAATCAGGTAAAATTATTCTACCTTGATAGTCTTGACAACAACCGCTAATTTGAAATATTTGTTTTTAACTTAAACTCTTACTTGTATATTATCTTAATATTTGTATTTATTCCTTGTATGTGTAAGTATTATGCAATTATTATTTAAGTAGTTTATCCAATTTATTATATTGTCTGTGCACCTTACCCTTTTCACATTGATTTCTTTGTCCTCTGTATCACCATATCTTATTCAGTCTATATGAAAATAGTTGAATTACACTGATCATAGTAGTACCATGATAATACTATCAAATCAATAATCCACATCTTTATGGGAGTATAGTTAAGAACCACAATTTATTCCAAACTCATACTACTAAGCAGATAACATCACTTTCTTATTAAAACTTATTAAATCTCTTTGTGTAACATTCTTGGAACTGAAATTGTTACTTACGTTCGACAAAGTGTTTAGTTTTGTTTCATACAAAACAAAGTGACCTTAGTTTGACGTAAAGAGACACTGCATCCATATTTCGTCTTTGTTCTTTCTAATTTACACATGATTAAACTGTTTTGGCATATTACTTCACTTAAATTACTATTATAATTTCACTTATACAAATTAATAACAACATCAAAGAACAACATAAACAAATCTGAGTGACAGTGACAAGGTGACTGATCTGTTTCTGACAAACTGACAGATCTAGTTAATGACAGAACTGCGATTCATTGCACGCCCGTGAATTCTGTAGTTTTACATGAATAGTGATGGGAAATATCGTTACTTTTATTTCACTATCAAGTCGATGAAGTTATTCACTTTTGTCACTGTTATATCACCGGTGATAAATCACCACCGGTAGCGCGCAGTAAGTAAAGATTACAAATGAGCTGTGAAGTGAAATCTCACCGAGTCACCGTATCACAAATTTACGAGACACGACGTGGTTATAAATATCAAGTACCCACATAGTTTAATCAAAACCTTATCCTGTTTAAAATAAGACTCATTTTCATTTGAAGTTTTTGATTCGTAGCGATATTATTAACGAAGCAAGTTGAAAGAAATCAGACAACTTAAGTCTTATGACGTTGAGAATAAGATGCAATTTCACTTAAACAAATTCTCTCTTCTAGCTGATGGCTCTGTGTCGCTCACGCACGTGCCGCACGGCTCCAGTTACAAATGTTGCTTTCTCTCTTTCGCACGATGGAATTTGTGAATTATATGTAGCTTGGCCAGTGGCCGGCGTTAAGTCACAGTTAAAGGAATACTGTGGTGAAATCACAGTCGCGATAAATGTAACAGACGGTTTCGATGCATGTTACTGGTGTGACAAGGTGAAGTATATATAACAAGTGATATATCCAGTGATAGGTGAAATGTGCCATTTCTACACATGAAACACTGCTTTTACTGTATAAGATAATAATATCTTAATAATAATAATAATAATATCTTTTTATTTAAGATAACACATAACCTCATAATGTGTTGCTTCACACAATAACATTTAACAGTCATAACTACTGAGTTTGCAGATATCAAGTGGTTAATTAGTTAGTCTATATTTCCAGTTATTCTGTTTCTCTAGCAATATTTAAAAATGACAGAACTGTAACTATGTACATCACAACACTGTTGTTCCTGTTATTAAGAATATCATTTAGTTAGTAGACACCATAATACAAATCGTGGTAGCATAGTTTGTTAGATGTTTATAACAAACTTTTAAAGTCTCCTTTTATGCAAGAAATAGTAAATTCACTTTTAAAATAAACAGAAGGTATCTGTTTACCTGATTCTGTCTCAATCCTTTACCATAATTTTTATTATTATTTGTTGGGTGTGTCAAAGTTATGTTCTCAAAGAAGTACTATACTTTGAAGACTTTATCTGGATCATATTGTAACATTTGTAACTAAAACATATTAGGTACATGGATGTACCATACACCAACTATTGAGTCTTAAATATTTCAAGACCTTCATTCAACATATTAATGCCATAATAAAATAATACAGATTACCTGATTTCCATTAGCGGTGACACGTGTCAACTCTCTTTCAAGTCCCTCAGCATGGTCTTATATCAGCTTCCACGGGTACAACTACACGGGCTTGAATGAACTCATAACACTTACACAAAGCAGATATCCCAAATGATTGGTTTTTTTTTTTTTTTTTTTATTATCATCACTATTTATTCTCATGAAAACTGTGTCACATAGACGAAGTATTCCTATTAATGTAACAAATAAGACAGCTCACCATTATAACTGTAATTATTTGATTTGTTAATCCCAGCTCCTCCACCATGTCGCCAATTACCTAAAGGTAGAAGATACACGGCGAATATCTGAGTTGATTACAATATCTAACGCGTACCTATATCGTCTAGCGACGACGTGCAAGAGGATCGGTATACCGAAATCGCATAACGAAACGGTCGATCCGTAAAGTGCAATATTAATAATGTGAACACCTATAGTCTGTTCTGTTCTCTTTTCTTCTCATCTAACGCAGGGCTGACCCAGGGTCAACCTGCGTGTTACCTGAGTTATGAGTACCAACTAACATTTTGATACTGATGCTTACAACTGATATACTGATATATTTGGGTTTCCACCCAATGCGGCCTCCGACCACCCCTTCTAGCCGCGCCCTGCCTCCCATTGTTCCCATACTGGTCTGATTCTGTTACTGG
Source organism: Thymelicus acteon (assembly GCA_951805285.1). NCBI lineage: Eukaryota > Metazoa > Arthropoda > Insecta > Lepidoptera > Hesperiidae > Thymelicus > Thymelicus acteon. The sequence goes on from OX638223.1 coordinate 19,095,720, forward strand.
TCTGTCTGTTATCTGATTCTGAATATTGTTTGCCCACAAGCCGCCCGACTCATCGGCAACTGTCTCCGAATATTACTTGCAAACACGCTTTCCGACTCCTCGGTAATTGAGACACAACCATCACAATAATCTATTATTGTGCGCACTGATATAACTGTTATAAAACAATACTTTTTATTTTTCTCACATTTAAAACCTCGTGTGTGGAAAATTTCCATTCCTGTCTGCCGAAAAACTTATTGACAATATCTGTCAAAACCCAAGCACAGACTGCTTAAACACATTGATCCAAAGTCCACAGACTACATAAAAGCTCTATAGCTCCATTTATGGTTCGCATTCGCGACAAGGTTATCCACCACTTCTCTGCGTACCAAATGTTATCAGGTTCTCAAAATCTGTGGTTAATAAACCTTAAATATACATTGAGGTATATACATAGAGAAGACATCTCAAACAAAATGTGTGTTCCACCGCCGGCTTGCCCTCCGTTCTCTTTTCAAACTAGAAGCCTCGTTTGCACACTTGCCATAGAGTAACTTTATATGTATATTCAACACTTGCCTAACCAAGACGGCAAGTCTAAGCAAGCTTATTTAGTCCATTAACACGCTAGTGGCTTGCCAAGTTCAAACGCTCCTTATGATTTTTTCATTCAAAAATGGCGTGAACATTGCACAATAATTTCATTAAATTCGTTTTAGTTGATTTAAGTTAATATTTTTTTTTCTTACCGATGATAAATGATACCATTATCTTTTTTGTTTTTTGTCGTGCAATTGTGACACGTTCTTATTACGCACGACGGCATTTTTTCAGTTTTTTCATAAACAATTTTGGCATGCGGCCGCAATGACCGCAGCCGAGTGACAGAATGAAATGCAGCTGGCCGGCTGCAATGCACACCCCCAAACCCGCGGTGTCTGTTCTATACGTAGTAATAATAGTTCAATGAAAATATTCCTTATCCTGAATTTATAGGTAAAGTCTAATTCTATAAGTATCGTTTTTGTGGTTGGGTTACCTTAAAACACCATAAAAATTCTATTGCGAAACGAATTTAAATGAACATTGAGTCACGTATAAGGCGACGGGTTTCGCCCTTGCAATTCATTGGTGTACCTGTTGTAGAGGGTAACACTCATTCAGCATGAATAAGAATATCTAGGTGCTAGATAAAGAATTCAAGACAGATAAACAAGAGTTTTTTATCTATATGAAGCGCTCATAGCCCTGCTATGTAGAATAGAATAGAAAAGGCCACGACACGAACACAATTAAAAGTAAATTTACACACAAAGAAAACAATAAAAAACAGGAATAAAAAGTAAAGACAATACAAAAAATAAAATACAGCTGGTTAAAAAATTATTGCTATATTATTCTCGCATGTGTCCAGTGGCCCAGAAAAAGTAGATCACTCAGCATAATGCCGTTGTGTCGGTTATGCTTAGGTTTGCATCCCACTTCTGATAACGTATCGTGGGTGATCATTTGACAAGCAGTTCAGATTTCATCGTGTGATGATACGTGATTATAACGACATGTTTGTTAGGGCAAATCTTCTCAGTCGTATTTCTTGATGAGCTTCAACCCTACTAGCGACTCCTACATGGTATAGAGTTTCAGCGCGACCGTGATGGTGACGCAGGGCAGGGAGACCGCACGCGCATCCGGAAGCGCGGCTCTCGGTGCGTGACAACAGTTCACTGTCGTAAAGTGAAGATGTGTCGTGATACAATTGTACGTCGAGTGAGGGAAATTAAGTAGCATTTTATAGTCAAGTTATAAGTTCCTGGAAAATGTTGCACAAGTTTCGGAAACGACTGAATTTTTTAAGGTATAATCGTATTTTGTAAATCCCCGTGTGTGCCTGTGTCGCTTAGGTTGTACATTAGATGGAAAAGGAAGACTGGAAGTGATTATTTTACTGCAATTTATTAAAGTCCTTATTCCACTGCTATTAATAATTTTCGGTTACTCTCGTAAACATCCGGCAGCAGTATAAAACTTGGATGATGTCGCAGGCCGTGCCAAATGACAATGTAGGCACAACCTGTCACGGAAGTAGAGACTCATTCAAAGTCGCGTATGTGACTGTTAGTGGACATAAGACTCAATAGGCAGCACACTTACAATAACTCACAATCCAGTCTGGGTCAGTCAAGGCAGTCGTAGTTAGCGAACAATACGCATCGCTCTAACCTTTATTCGAAGAGCGTACATCAGCTTACACAAGGTAACCGCTCATTTACACGCGCGTGTCGCGGACCGTCTCGTGGCGCGTCCGTAAGCCACGCCCCCTACGCGCGTGTGAACACCGCGCGAGCGCTCGCGCGAGCCCCTTTGGCGCGCGCCTACAAAACCGCTCCCGACGCGAGCCCTGCGAGCGCGAGACGCGCCGCGGTCTGGTCCGCGAGCGCCCTGTTCACACGCGCGCGTATGCGCGCGTCTCGCGGATTGTCTCGTGGCTCGCGCGCGCGTCTAAATGGGGTATAAGGGTTTCTATTTTGTAGATCTTCATCATTACTTTTCTTGTCTGCTGAGTGCTGACTAACAACAACCATTTAATTTTGTCGGGTAATTATGGTGGTAGTTAGAACACCCACAAACCAAGAGTTCCAGTCTCACACCTCGGTATTCCATAAGGGTTTGATGGCTCTACAAAATAGTTCTACTTATGTACTCGTAGTACCTACTTAGTCCTCAAGTCGTAATTGCATCCCGATTCATAAGAAATTCAGACATTAGTCGAAATCAATAAACTTCACTTCACAGACCGCACCGATAATTTAGGTAGATTGTTTGAATCTGATGATTTCGCCTTCGTCGTCTTGTTATTCGTATCCTGTTAGATTCAGTTAGCTACGTCAACGGCCTCTTTTGTTCCTGTTTTTGTTGGTACTATACTTATTATCATTGCGTTTTAATTTGCGGAAAATCGGTCCAAGCCTGTGATAAAAATTCATTAGCATTCTATCTTGAGCGCGTGGCTGGTTTCGGGTTTTAACCTCTAAAACCACACAAAATTGCGAGCGTCAAGCTAAATTCAATGTGCTAACAGCCAATAATAATATTCTATGGCATACGAGTCACGACCTTCATACAAGTATGTTACATGTGTGCGGTATGTGCGATGTTTACCTAAACTGTTTACACTTTTGTTGACTGAGCAATTTACGATTAGGTGGTTTGCTACCTTTTAGGAATAAAATATTTCTATGTAACATGCCGTCAAACAACTAGACGAGCCACCTTTGGTAAATTGTGATCGCCGCCCATGGACTCCAGTAACACCTTAGGCATCACCAATGCCGGTCAAGAAAAGAGAAGAAAGAACTGGCTCTCGAGCTCCCCAACTGGAACACGACGAGCCATGGCGGTTGAACAAGCAAAAGTGTAGTCAGCCAGAGAGCTCTACTAAAGGCCGACTTTCGTCGCCTCTGAAGATAGGTACTCTTTCTTACCTGTATTGCATACGGCCATGCATAACACGGTAAAACGAAGGAATTGCAGAAGAAATCCTAAAAGACTTTATGTTGAATGCTCGGACGTTAAAAAAGAACGGACATAACCTTGTCTAATCGAGAGTGAAGCATAGTAATGGCCGATCGCGTACTACGTGTGCGTAATTTTGGGGTTACCACAATATGAACATTTCCCCATTTTTTCTTTACGTAGTCTAAAATCTAAACACTAAATGTATTACTTACTGAATAACATTCCGTAATGTTCGGTTTACACGTAATAAGTAGTTAAGTAGATAACTAAATTTTAAGTAAATTAATACGATAAACGAACAATTTAGTAGTTAAAATTTAGTACGCAAGTAAACAAAAAAAAAAAGATTGATTTTTTTCTATTTTTCTGTTAAGTAGGTGGGCGGGGCTTATCACTTAACATGGTTGGACAGACACTTTTTAGTTAAAATTTAGTAAAAATGCATAAGTAATTAAGTAGGCTGTGAAGAATTGTATGAACTAAAGAGCTTTACTAAATTATTACGTTTAGACGCGCACTAAAAATTATTCACTTAAAATTTAGTTATCTACTTAAATACTTAATGCATGTAAATCGAAAATAACACATTCCACATTCAATAAAAGCAAATTATTATATTTGATGAGATTAATGAATTTTATTAATTGACATCAGATTAAATACACTGGTTTACCCACTTCACTTATAGGAGAGGTAGCTAAAAATTTTTTTTTCAAATTTTGTTCTACCATTATCTTAACGTAATTATAGGTATACCAGAAACTCATGGCATTCTTGACAAGCAGAAAAATAGGTTTTTTATATTGTAGTGTTCCGTTGTACCACTAATTCTGTATATTCACTGGTTCGACGTAATAGACTAGGAAACGCGGTTACGCCAATGATTAATTATTACTTAATTACATAATAAATATATATAGATAAATATCGGCTCGCTGCAAACACCACGTCTACACTCCGCGCCCGACAGTTCGTGACTGACTCAATGTGCGCTCCGCGTGATGCGTGACCGAGACGACAGAAAAGTGACATCTGTCAATTAGATTGCAAAACTACAAAATGATATCGATATCCTACTCGATATCGATACACTACATCCCTTCCTTATTTTAATTTTTTTTTTGTAGTTTCTAGTTTCAGTAATTCTTCATCTTCTTTCTAATTTTAACTCCAAATAATAATTCAAACGGAGTCATTCCAATGCTTCGTTGGTGAGTTCCATTTATACCGCGTTGGACGTTAGGTACTCTGCGATACCTTTAGTACCGATCTTTGGTAGGGTCATCCGCACTGAGTTTACTCAACACAACGATGATAATTTCCTCTCGGCCATTTCCTCTCGGCGTTTCCTATCGGGTGTAAGAAGCCTTCTCTCTTCCCCTTCTTGTTTGCTATCAGGATACATTCAACACAATTGTTAATTATTATCCTTCTAATTTTGTGTTGTAACTTTTCTATGTGGTATTCTCTATTTATTAATTCTTCAGTCCTAGTAACTCCAAAGTGTCCTTTTTCATGGTTCCTTCTGATTATTTCAAATTGCATCTTCTTAGGTACAACAATCAATCTACTTCCATTTTTCACTTTGTAGAGTATGCCTTTTTTGTAAAATATAATCTTGATAAGGCTCTTTCTTTAAAATTTTCTTCAACTCTTTTATGTGATCGTCCTCATCTTGGGCTTTTTTGATATATGCTGTAGTTTCCGCAATCATTAAACAAATTGGATATCTACTTAAAGCATTAGCGTGTTTCATCCTTGATCCAGGTCTATGCTCGATCTCGTAATCATATTCCTCTAGTAGCAGAGCCCAGCGGGCATCTCTTGGTGGTAATTCCTTCTTCTGTAAGGTCCTCGTTAATGCCGAGCAATCTGTTACTATTTTAAAATGTATCCCTTGTAGGTAAATTCTAAATTTCTTGATAGCTTCCACGATAGCCAGTACCTCCAAGTGGTAACTATGGTAATTTCTCTGAGTCGGGGTAGTCTTTTTGCTCATATTATGGATTGGGTGAAGTTTGTCACCATTCGGCTTTCCTGTCAGAGTACGGCTCCATATCCATCAGTGCTGGCGTCTGTGTATAATTCAGTATGCAGATCAGGATTGTAAATTCTAAGTACAGGTGTGCTCCACAGTTCCTTCTTGAGTTCTTTGAAAGCTTGTTAACAGTTTTCATCAGAATTACTTAGAAACCCATTGAAACACGTGTTGTACACTTGCTACTAATTTAGTACGCGATTGCTAACAACACACATGGCTCTGAAGAGATTACTATGTCACTGGAATAACATAACCAATCGCTAATGGAACGCGGTGAAGTCGGATTTACATCGCGGTGCGGCATTCAGGGTAACCAACAATAATTCACACGTCGCATTGCACACTCACAGCCATCCCGGCTCCACAACTTGCTCGCGCCTCCCGCGCTTACTAAAACCCGCGTGATAAATCCGCCAATCGCTGGCACCATGACCTATCTCATCAGAAGCGAACCATCACAGCCGCATGGGTGCTACTCTTCGCAAAGGGTATGACTGTGCATAGAAAACAGTCCACGTGCACTTCTCGCTGGCTCCGGCATAACGCGCTACTGACTGGTCAACACACGCAATACCTGCTCGATCGCAGTCCATCAGTACAAACTGTACCCAGTTGTGCTCTCCATAAAGTAAACGTTGTTATTATTGCATAAACATTGCAATGTTAATGCAAATTAAACTCGGCCATAATAACGACGTTCTACTTTAGCGTCCGCTCAGCTAGGAGGCTGTCTCGGTGAACATTCACATGTAATACTGGTCAAACTGTTCCTTCGCTGTAAATATTCCTTCGGTATCAACTTTGTTTTCTGCTTTTCCGGTTAAACATATTGGTTTTGTTCTGTAATCTTTAACACTGTGTTTAATCTCCTCAAATTCTGATTTTGTAATAAGGTTAACGTTGCTTCCGGTACCTATCATAGATGTAAAGTCACTTCCGTTAAGTTTAACCTTCTTGTAGGGGACTTTCTCAGCTGCAATATTTAAGTTTATTTGTTTTTCTTCCTCTTTATTTTTGGATATTCAACGTCTTCTTTTATCGACTATTAGTACATTCAGTAGATTTATGGCCAAATCCGTTGCATTTAAACATTTGACTCCCTTCGGACAGGCTGGTGATTGGTGATCTAGGTCACCACAGTAAGAGCATCTCTTCACGTGAGGCACCTTGCAGTTTGACTGATGTACAGTTGAATGGTCAGTTTGGGCGGGTTTGCCTGGCACCTTCTTTCTAAAGTCACTGTAGATGTCCAGCTTTTCCCGGAAATCTTTAACATCCGACGCGCCATACAGAATGGATTTGTTGGTCTCAAGATCACGTATGCCATCAATCACATATATTAAAAAGTTTTGCAGTTCCGTCTAAAGTCGTTTGGCATAGATCAATTTCTCAATTTTAGTCCACTTTATAAGCAGGGCAGTATCTTCGAATTCATCGAGAAATGTCTCAACAGGGTAAGTGTCGTCTCCAGTAAATATGGTCCAGAGAACAAATTTTACCCACACCACGCGACGCGTCAACCGGAGATCAACAAACGCTGGCACAGATGTGACGGAGTTAGAGCGGCTCCGTCAAACAGCCTTACTGTAGAGACAGGTACTCCCCGAAATATGGTCATGGACTTCTCTAAGTCTTTAAAGGAAATCTGCATATCAACGTCTTCATCTTCACTTTCTTTTCTCTCTTTCTTCGGCGGCATTGTGGCGCCTTTCGATTCGATTTCAATTCAATTCGATTTAGATGCGTCTTCAGTTTTCTTCGTAGATTCACTTCAAATATTATGTCGAACCTTCACTAGGACTCCCTGTGTCGCGGGCACCATGGGGAACACACCAGACAAAGACGTTCACACCCAGACCGAGAACCACAACCTCGCCGAGAATCGAACCCAGGACCCTCGGCACGGCGATCCGGCACGGCAACCATTGCGCCCCACGGGTCGTCCTTGATTTAGATCATCGCAATTTAATGCACCTCGCAATTTAATGCACCTCGGAATTTAATGCACCTCGCAATTTAATGCGACTCTCACCATCATTGATTTCGATCATCGCAATTTAATGCAAAACCGTAATTTAATGCACCTCGCAATTTAATGCACCTCGGAATTTAATGCACCTCGCAATTTAATGCGAATCTCACCATCATTGATTTAGATCATCGCAATTTAATGCAAACCCGTAATTTAATGCACCTCGCAATTTAATGCACCTCGGAATTTAATGCACCTCGCAATTTAATGCGACTCTCACCATCATTGATTTACATCATCGCAATTTAATGCAAAACCGTAATTTAATGCATATCACCATCATTCGACATGATGATTCGATCACTCATCCATAAAATTTAATAAGAACTAGTAGTACTTACTATCGAAAAGTGTTCACAGCTATTTTTAATTTAATTTAATTTAATCATTTTTCCATCACCTTCACTCTTGTTGGTGGTGCGTAGCGTGTAAATAGCTACACTACCACGTACTTGCGTACAACTGAAATTATTTTGTCAAACCTATTGATAATGGCATAAGATCAGCCAAAGCGCAACTGAATCCACTCACCCTGCTCTGTCCTGGTATGAATCCCACGCAGTCCAACGTAGCTGATGAGGTGGTGACGCTGAAGCCGGCCGGCGTGGTGATAGTTAGATAACCCGTCGAAATTTGTGTTAGTTCACCACATCACGCACTTTACTGTATATGTAATTGAAGGGTGCACCTCGTAACTCGTAGGAAGAAGGCGGACGACAGATTTTTTCCTGTCATCATTCGGCGCGAACGCAGCGCCGCGCGCGGCTATTCAAATAGGACTCCTAACGCCATCTAGCGGCGCCAGGAAGCACTCTAATGAGCGAACCAGTGAACTTAAAGCTGATCTTGCCATTAGAATTTTACCAAAAACCTACTTTAATAAATTGAAGCAGTAGTGCTTCACCACTTGTGATAACCGGATGAGTTTTATCTCAATTGATAGTTTTTAACACACCGAATGTGCCTAGGTAGGCTTGCCTACTTATTTCTGTGCATGGCTACCTGGCAAATAGATGTGAATAGGTAAGTCAGTATAGGTAACTACATCGATCTGTTAACCAATCGAAATTAATATCATAGGTAAGAAATTTTAATTACAAACCCAACCATATAGGCTTGCCTGCAAAAATCGTTCATAAAATCCGACCACAGGTTCGACCACGGCCTATCGCCGTGCGCTTGACGCGTCGCGCTACGAAAGAAGCAATATTACAAGCTGCACGCACACGACGCGAACTGAACACTGCAGGACTCAAGCTACCGGAGCCCGTAAGGACATTATATATTAATGAGCGGCTCACAAAACGAAACCGACTCATTTTCATGAAGGCGCGCGCACTTGCACGTGAGCTCAAGTACAAGTACGTCTGGACACGTGAGGGAAAAGTCTTTGTGCGTCAGGATGAGGGCAAACCACGTCACCGTCTGCGCTCTGATGATGACCTTCACAAGGTTTTTGGAAAAAGCAATGTTTGATTTTGTGTATATTATCTCCTCCTAGTTTCTATATTATTACTGTTCTGTTCTGTTTACTGTGTAAATATTATTTTTTCTTTTTTGGATTCTTTGTTAAATTTTATATAAACTGGTCTCTTGCACTACACACAAAAATCACACTGATACACTACACACTTTCACGCACTCACATATTTTTAATGTTCAAAAATTGTATTCATCGTAATATATTATTATTATATATTTTTATTTTTACATAATGGCTACCATAAAGCAGAAATGTTTGAGATTGGGATTACTTAATGCAAGATCCTTAAATACTGGGAAAGATGAATTGTTTGTAACTGTTATTACCCACAAACCAGACATCCTCGCTATCAACGAAACTTGGCTGAAACAAGGAGAGGATGCCCTCGCCCCTATTTTACCTAATTATAGATTCTTACACAGGCCAAGACAGGGCAAAAAAGGGGGTGGAGTAGGGTTCTATGTAAGAGAGGGTATTACTGCTAAAGTACAACGACACCCGACTTCTTCATTAGAACAAATGTGGCTGGAAGTTAAACTGCCCAAGTCTACCATGGCCGTGGGCACTGCCTATAGACCTGAGAGTGTAGGGGTTCTGGAATCCCTAGATGCCCTTAGCGAGTCTATAAATCTACTGAGTAATTGTGACTCCATGTGCCTACTGGGTGATTTAAACATCGACATGACTAATAGTGGATCCTATAAGACAAAAGAAATTTTACAATTCTGCCATCAACATAACTTAGAACAGCTTGTACAAGAACCGACACGGATTACAGAAAATTCACAAACCATTTTAGATCTAGTATTGACAAACATAAAATATAAGTGCAAAAATATAAACGTAATTCATAATAGTTGTTTAAGTGACCATGGATTAGTCATAGTTGACTTTGATATTAAAAAACCTAAATTTGTTAAACAATTTAAATTTCACAGAGCGCTAAATAACATAAATTTAGATCTATTCAATGACGACCTAAGACTTATTCCCTGGGATTCCATCCACACTTTAGACAATGTAGATGATATGGTGGATACATTTAATTCATTTATAATTAATTTATTTGACATGCACGCTCCCATTCGTAAGGTAACTTACAAAGACAAACCAAAACCATGGATTACGGACATGATTAGGTTTATGATGAGTTTGAGAGACGAAGCATTAGTAAAAGCGCAGAAAACAAAAAAGGACACATCAATGGATTACTACAAAACCCTCAAAAACTTTGTGACCGCATCTATTGAAAGGGAACGTAAGAGTTACTTCAATCACTCCATCAACAAAAACCTTAACAAACCGGCATTGCTGTGGAAAAATATAAAAAACTCGACGCAAGTGTGCTCACCACAAGTGAATCTAATACCCGACCATCTTAATAATCCTGACATTATAAATAAGCATTTTTTGGATCTACCACCCTGTAGCACATTAAACTCTGACATTAATACTTTGACCTTCAACAACTCTCATGATTTATTTGATCTAAAAGTGACAACTGAAACTGAAGTAAGAAAAATCATAAATAACATAAAGACAAAAGCGGCAGGCCTTGATAGTTTTAATATCGACATGATCAAATTAACCTTGGATGTGACTCTTCCAGTAATCACAAGTATAATTAACAAGTCCATTAAAACAAGTATCTTCCCCACTGCGTGGAAAAAAGCACTGATCAAGCCTATTCCCAAAAAAACATGTGTGTCCGAATTAAAAGACTTACGCCCGATATCAATCTTGTCAACTCTCTCAAAAATTCTAGAGAAGGTAGTACTGGATCAAATGCAACAGTTCATCGATAACAACAATATAATTCCAAAATTTCAATCCGGTTTCCGTAGAGGGCATGGGACAGAAACAGCACTTTTGCATGTCACAGATGACTTAACTGAGGCTTCAGATAGGGGCCAGAGTAGCATAATGGTTCTGCTTGACTATTCCCGGGCATTTGACTGTCTGGACACTGAGATACTCATAAAAAAACTTCAACTGTATGGATTTTCAGAGAACACATGTAGTTGGTTTCGCGCGTTCCTAACAAATAGACAGCAAATGGTGGTAACGGATGACAAGCAGGGCAATAAACGATTCTCCTCGCTCGCGTCTCTTCAACGAGGCATTCCCCAGGGATCCCTGTTAAGTCCCATACTTTTTGCAATTTTCACTGCTGACCTGCCTGAACACATTAAATTCTGTAAATACCATCTGTACGCGGACGATACTCAATTATATTACTCCTTTGATAGTAAAGATACGCATGAAGCTATTGATAAAATAAATAATGATCTCAATAATATATTCATTTGGTCAGAGCAAAATGCGTTAGTACTTAATCCCTCAAAATCTCAATATTTAATCTTAGGAACAAAACAGCAAATTAAAAATGTCGAGGACTGTGACAATAAAATAATGATTAATAATGTTGTACTAAACCAAGTGAATAGCGCACGTAATCTCGGTCTTATTTTGGACGGGGAACAAAAGTTTGTGGAACATATAAACAATAAAATAAAGACCGCTTTCTACAAACTAAAAACCCTATACAAAATCAGACCTTACATTAGGGAGGAATTAAAAGTGCTATTATGTGATTCTCTGGTTCTATCACAATTTAATTATTGCAGTACTGTTTTTGGTCCTAGACTCAATGCGTACACAGAGAGAGCAATACAGAGAGTCCAAAATGCCTGTGTGCGTTTTTGTTTTAATGTGCCTAAGAAGGAATGTATTACTCCATACTTAAACCGTAAGGGCATACTTAACATGGAAGCTAGGAGAAAGCTTCACTATGCATGTACAGTGCATAGAGTCATTTGGAACAAAAAGCCAGAATATTTGTTCGAAAAGTTAATGTGGATCAAGGACATCTCAAATCGCAGCCAGCGTTCTAATAGAAGCAGCTCCCTAGTAACCCCTGCACATAATTCAAAGCGATATCGAGGGTGTTTCAAATTTTCTGCAGCGAGAATTTGGAATGATCTACCCCCTCCGTTAAGAAATAAAATGAGTACACAGAGCTTCAAAGCTAAGTACAAAGCAGCTTTATTGAGGAGACAGCTCGCAGCAGAAAATTTGAAACACGCTCACTGGAAGTCCTTAGTCCTGCAGGAGTTCTTTTTTAAACGATAATCCCACCATACCTGACGCACGCCTACGCACCCACGCACACATGTACACACACACACACACACACACACACATCACACACACACACACACACACACACACACACACACACACACACACACACACACACACACACACACACACACACACACACCAACACGCTCACACATACACATAATTATATGCAAGAACCAACATAATAAAATAAATAATTTGTAATGCTTAAACTTTATATTGATCATAATATTGTAATATTGATATTTATAATCATTTGAAAATGTAGACCCACGGTGGATGGAATCTTTTATTCTTTGTAACTTTTATTTTTTCTACGGCTGGGAAACGGGGAGCATTCATACCTCCCACATAACACCTCGGGGATCGGGTGGTGGCTGAAAAACAGCGCTACGCGGGACCAAGGTTTCGGGTTAGCAGAAGCTGAGCCACTTCCCTTGCCCACACAACAGCTGTTTAGTATTAAGTTTTATTATTTCTTTTTTGTATTTTTTTTCTTTTTATGTTTTGTACCCCCCATGTAATTTTTCTTTATGATTGTGTGGCAATAAACGGTTTATTATTATTATTATTATTATAAAATATTATTGCCAAGTATTGAGGAATGTACATAGAGAAGACATCTCAAACAAAATGTGTGTTCCACCGCCGGCCTGCCCTCCGTTCTCTTTCCAAACCAGAAGCCTCGTTTGCACACTTGCCATAGAGTAACCCTGTACATGACACTTGCCGAACCAAGACGGCAAGCCTAAGCAAGCTTATTTAGTCCATTAACACGCCAGTGGCTTGCCAAGTTCAAACGCTCCTTATGATCTTTCATTCAAAAATTGCAGGAACATTTCCAACGTCCCATATGAACCTAATACGTCCTAATACGAACCTATAACGGAACCCGATGTTCGCTGTATCTGTTCTATACGCTAGTAATAATATTTCAATGTAGAGGGCGTACAACGCACTGCGTGTACAGTCTGGAATCGCCTGCGCGACAGCACCAACAGCATTCCAGGCACGATAGCGGACAGATGGGTCCCCCCATTTCTCAAGCACTGGGCAAGTCCGCACGCAAGTGATGCAATACAGACCGCGCCCGGGCGTGGAAACCCCCATTTCCTGTCCCCAGTTTAAGTAGTTTATAGTAAGTAGTAACTAATTTGTATGTCTGTATTTACTAACCCTTACATTTAAGAATAAGATGTTTTACCAACAAATACTGGCCTGAACTGAGCCTGAAATAAAGAATCATTATTATAAACCGCGGCACATAGTTGACCCAAAATGGCTATCATCTGCGCAGGCACAATTGTAGACAAAAGTGCTGAGGCAAATGCTCCGCGAACCTCTTAATTTCCAACTCATGGGCTGATTTGTAAATTTCTTTGTCACAGGCGGCAATAAAACTTAACATTCTAAGGACTCCAGTGTCATCAAAATTGCTACATAACATTGAATTTCAAATAATTAAAATAATAAGCCAATAATAATTTTAAGTATAAAAGTAATAGAATTCCTTGGTAGCACAATATATTTATGGCAGGAATCTACGGCAGTATTTCCCGGGTTATAAACATATTTTATTTTAATAATTTTACCCTACATCTTATATAGGACACGCTCGTAGACATTAAGTCTTCCTGCAAGATATATACTATTGTGGTGACATGCCACTTCAATTCATTAGGTGACGACCGAAATATTATGTGAAGTGGCGTTTGGGGCCCGCCAACAACCCCTACCTGCTCTCACAAGTCAGTCGTCCCAATTCCGCGCTCGGAGCACACTGTGCCATACTCGCGATGGCTTACCATTATACAATGTATTTAGGAGTAAGCTGCTTATTGTGAAAATACAATATTTCACTCCAATTTATCTAAATACATCTTATAATTATATAGTCCTCCAGACACCCGTACTAGAACACGCAAGAATAATTTATCTCTCTATTAATAATAGTAAATCTATAAACTCCTGTACTATATTATTCCGAAATAAAAATCCGGTACTGATTTTATATTAAATATTCAACGATCATAACAAAACGAACGACTTACGATTCTTTGTTCGTATCCCGTTTACAAAATAGACATAATATCTGCACGCATTCCAACGCATCCTTCCTTTTTACGTAATAAAGCAAAATCTAATTATTAGTACTTACCGACATTGTCTTTTCACGCTCGTCGCCAAAATATGTAGTGTTCCGTTGTACCACTAATTCTGTATATTCACTGGTTCGACGTAATAGACTAGGAAACGCGGTTACGCCAATGATTAATTATTACTTAATTACATAATAAATATATATAGATAAATATCGGCTCGCTGCAAACACCACGTCTACACTCCGCGCCCGACAGTTCGTGACTGACTCAATGTGCGCTCCGCGTGATGCGTGACCGAGACGACAGAAAAGTGACATCTGTCAATTAGATTGCAAAACTACAAAATGATATCGATATCCTACTCGATATCGATACACTACATATATGGCAATGAAATTTTGTCAAGTCAAAAAAAGAGTTGTATGGAATTTTTTTCTTTTTCTAAAATTATGATTATTTTTGATTGAATACCTACAATACCTTTACGATCACTAACCAAAAATATTAATTTCAATGTTTATTGAAAAACATATGAGAAAAAAGGTGTATTTAAAAGACAATCTACAATATTAATATTATCCATCTCGTAGGATTGACTCGTTTTGATACTTATTTTTCTTGATTATATTTTCTTAGTAATTGATCTAATTATGATTTCTTTATATGTAAATAGATTTGGAAATGATATTAAAATAAATGAAATTAAGAATACAAACATTGTTACAAATTCGAGCTTGCAAACATGTTGTGAATATTACATGAAAAGTTACATCATGCAAACTCACGTAACTGAAATGTTAGAGAAGCAACTCATTATTATTATCTATTTATTCTCTTCATCGAATGAATTAAAAATACCTATACAGATAGAATTTTTTAAATTGTAGTTGCATAAAATAAATTACCTAGTCACTCTTATAATTCATTATAATATAAAAATATGTGCATAATATAACATTGTTCTTTATATGTATATTTTCATCTGAAGTTAATAAACCAGAAGATATATAATGTGAATTATGAAACTAACACTATGATAAAAATATCAACGATCAACAAGTTTTATTCCAATTTCCCCAACGTTTGGGAGTGTTGCGTCTCCAATTTTAATTACCCCATTTTGCCATCAGATCCTGGTACACCTATAATATACCTTAATCTATACCAAATTTCAGCTTTCTAATATTGTTAGTTTGTACTCAATGCCGCGGACAGACGGACAGACATAGCAAACATATAGGTAAGGGTTCCTTGTTATTTACCACGGAACCCCAAAAATATATATTATTAAACTAAAGTAAGAAACTCGAGGATTTTATGTATACTATAATTTTCCCACACATTCTGGGTATTTGCATAAGCAATATTGTTGGCAACACTGGCTGATTTTGTGGTTACAATTTTTCTAGTTTATTTTGTTAATAACTTTAGGAAAAATAAAAGAAATCAGTGATTAAATTACAAGCTTACTTGTGAAAGGTGATCGCTTTATGTTTTTTAACTGAATTACTATTGTTCTTGCAACTTTTAACAGCACACAAAGGCATTTTTATTATTATTTATCAACTCCCGTTGTCCGTATGACTCGAGTGCGGTCCGGCGCCGGAATGGCGGCCGATGGTGTCAATGTGTGCGTGTTTACTTGTACGAATAGAAAGTTTGTATTCCGATGGGTGCTTCACTGAATTTGTTCTTAAGATTACGTCCGTATTTTTTTAAGGTCCGTGGTTGAATGTTGACTTATTAGAATCCTATCGAATCTTGGAGTAAAAAGTTCTGATGTGAATTCTGCATTATCTCCATTGAACAGATTCCGGGCTTGCTTCTGACCACATGAATAGATAATAACAACCTTCTGACATTGGTACAAGCCAAATATTGTAAGACTCGTATCGACGTACCGGAATTTTTGTTCAGACGTTTGTACTTGCGTGAACGTAAAGTTTACTTATTTGCGAATTTGGGTACCTACTCTTTTATACAACACAGTAATTCTATCAGGGAGTTAATATTTATCAACAGGGGACAGTCATGTCCATTATCAATGAGAGAGCTTTTAAACGAGCAGAACGCGATATCGTCCACACATGAGTCACGAGTCACGAAGCAAGTGTCAGGGAATAGTTTCGTGATATCTGGCGTGCCATTGCAATATTATTTAAATGAGTCAACGCGCGGCCTCCTTCCTATCATAATTCATACGTGAACGACCGCGCCGTGATAGCAGATAGTGGGATGATTACGTTGTAATTTGTGATAATGATTGTAAATTTAAATATCGACTGGTATCTAAGTCTGGTAATGTTACAAGTGGCAGATGGATGGACAATAGTACCAGCCTTAAAAATTCCACTTTTCGATATACATAGACTCCACTTTACCCTCATGGCTTTGACCATTCTCGCCGTTTGACAAAGAGTTAATTTTTTTCTGGCTAACACAACATATTTACACCAGAAATATCAGAAATCAAAATAAACATTCTTGTTCAGGGGAAACCCATAGCTCTATATTCATCGTTTTGATAGTCAGTAGGCTCGGTAGGTCACTAGTTACTCACTTCAATCACCGTTCAGTGAACTCTGTAATGCAAGTTAACACGCAAGCAGTTTTTTCGCGAACAACAACAAAATCATACCTGCAAATGAGTTAAGTAGTTGATGCTACTTAAGAACTTCATACCTAACAGTACAAGTTAAATAATTAGTTTTAAAAATAAATACACGGTTTTATAGCGTCAATTTTTGTAAGCACTAAAGAAAAAAGTTGTGACTTTGCTGTTGACCTTAAGGAGTTCCCTCGCCTGGCGTCAAACCTGTGTGTAGTACTAGTACAGTCACCTACAGAGAAAAGTAACCTATCTGTTTACAACGTAACAAGCAACGGAAACTTTGCTGTTCGTATATTTATAAACAGATGGGTTACTTTTCTCTGCAGGCGACTGTACCAGGTCATGCTTATCACAAAAACGCATTGTCATCAGAATTAAAGCCATATGTACGAACAACTCCTTAGGATGAAGTAGGTATATGAAGGTAAATAAAACCGTTTAAAAGTAGAGTGAATGTTGTTTTCCAGTGACAACAAGGAGGTGGTGATGCGGCACCCCCGGCAGTCGTCGCGCTTCCTGCTGGAGGAGTGCGGCGACGGCTCCGAGGCCGACCTGCTGGGCACCACGCCGCCGCGCGCCCGGATACGGAACAAGGAGAAACGGAGGTAAACACTCCCTTAACCAAACTTGTTCTACTTACACTACCTACATACATAAATGAGTTGAGATGATAATCCTACTAAAATTCTACTAATATGAATGTGAAAGTCTGTATGGATGTTTGTTACTCTATTACAATAATATTGTAATGTAAAAAAGAGGTATATACGGATATGTCACTATATAGCGCGCCGACGGTGAAGAGCGTAAGAACAGGCAATTGACCGTTCTTTTTTTGCTGTTGTCAGAAGTGCTTGACATTTGAAATACAGCGTTAAAATGCCTTCGTGTATTATACCAGTGTTATTGGTGTAGTGAAACAAAAGATAAACCTGGGTGTGTTTTAGCTCTTTTCGGAATAGATTTTTTGGTTGATTTGTAAGAGTATACGTATCTATATTTTTTTAAATAAACCACTGAACGGATTTTCATGAAATTTACCACATAGGTAGCACCTGAAATAATAAAATATGGGGTAAATACGTATTAAAGCTGGGAAAGCTGCGGGCGGATCACTAGTTTATCAATAAAAATAGGTGCTTCATCAGGTAGGTAGTAGCTGTACAGTACGGCCGTTGTATCTTGGCGCGTCTGAACATCGCGCAGAAGGCTGCGCAGTAACATAATTCGCGGTGATACGCGGTGTATTATGTCTCAGTCATACGTTAGCATGTTCGTGTTGCCATCTCTGTCTTACATGCGCTAAATTTCGTAAAGCCTATGTTCAGACGCGCCAAGATACAGCGGCCGCACTGTACGTACGTCGTAGTGTCGCGGTCGGTACGTAGTAATTTAATGTTCTTTACAAACAAATTTTTCAATTGTTTGTAAATAAGAATTCAATGTTCAAATAACTCAATCCTAAAATGAATAAACTTTTTAATTGAGAGGATTCTCACAATCCGTTTTCAGCAATAGATAAGATTTAAGGTCTTTCAATAAGAGACATGAGATAAGTAAGCATTGCGCGCGCCTGCATTCTGGTTACGTATTCTTGGCATTTCTTGCGTGATTAGTGGAGATAAACACATTGCAAATCTATACAAAATGTATCTCCCTCAGTTTGTCACACGTACGGAGATAGAGGAAACGTTTCTTATCTAAACACGAGCTGACATTGCCGCCACTTAAATTGAAACAGAAGTTTTACAGCAGACGGGCGCATTAATGATGGCTGGCAAATGTTTGTAATTTGTAATGACGGCGAGATTCTCAATGCATAATATGTACCTAATTATCAATAGATAGCGACGGAACCGGTGATATCTTATCGCAGCGTTCCTGACGCGACTGAAGGACACCACGACATCACCCGTACCACTAACAAGACACTTTGAAGTTGCTCTACGATTAAATAGGATTAATATATTTGAGGCGTTTTTACACACACATATTACACCAACATTAACAAACGCCAGATGCCTCAATGTACTTTTACATTTAAAATTTTAAACGTCACATTTTTCAGGTACCTCTTATTTTCCCTCCAATCCGCACACGACGTTGATATGCTATGGGCGTTATTAATGGGCTGAAGCCATGTTTAAATCTCATATTTTGCCCGTTCGCTAATTTGTTTCTCGTAGAAATTCTTGCAGCAACGTCAGAACTTGAATCGTTTTGAACCAAAGATAGTGTTAACCTAAGCTAAGTCAGCCTAGGTGGAGAGGTGTAGAAATGCAAAATGTTGTTCACACATTTCTCCCCTCTTTTCCCCTTTGGTAGAAATAAGCCCGTACATCATGATCTTATACCCTTTTTCCGATAAGCCATTCTCCATTGCACTACTCCAGCGCTGTAAAGCTAAATGCGGTCACAATAAAGCGGTCGGCGCCGCCAATGTTTGCATATTGTTACCAGCTAACAACTCATTAGCACGGTTGAGTACTGGTACTATTATCGTGATTTGCTATCGATAGTGTTAGCGAAACGTTCCTATCTACTAACCGTGGGAACCCTCACTGAACGGCGTAATGTAAGCAATCGTTAATATGAAGAGAAATAAGAACCTTTGCTGTTTTGCGTCAGCATGACTGGGCTATTTTTGAATGATTTTCGGACGAAATTTGCGAATGCCTGTCATCAAATCTTTGTGACAGATCAGTCCGTGAGCAATAATAAAATCGGTGCGTTGTTCTGTGGCTCACAGATCAATATGTATTTAGTACACGTACAAAAAATAAGAAGTAATATTATTATCAAGATTTGCGTGTTGCAGAGACTCTCGAACTGGCGTGGCGCGGCCCGCGAGCGGCGACAAGAAGCAAGCCAGCGACCAGGCACAGCCGGTGCCGCCTGGTAACGTAGCTATTGTATAATCTTTCCTATGAATGAATTAATGAATGAATGCATTTATTTGTAATAGTATAGGTACATTGTATATTAGGTCTAAGATTAAATGACTATGATTAAATGTGGGGCTATGCTGTCACAGTTAAGGTACCTTAACTCAAAAATGTATTTACTATCGATTGCAGAGAGATTCAAACGCGCCAGTCAGAAGAAGCGGCGGCCGCAGGAGAGCGGCTGGAAGGTGGAGATGGGCCAGCTGGACCACAAGGCGGACTCGCTGCCCTCCCCCGCGCCCGCCGCCGCTGGCGCCGCCATCCCCACGCTGGTATGGACTGTAGCTCGTACATTTATCAGTTGTGAACGTTTATACTTGGAGGATTATCATCAGAGTACATGCCCCTTAACAATATGTAATGAAAATAATATGTTAAGTGTTCGCGGGATAGCTTGGTGTCGAGTGGATGACAGCTATTGGCAAAAGTTTATGAGATTTTCCCAGTTTTGGAGGACCTCGTCAAGTCAATAATTAGCAGTCGTGAAGCCACGCTAGAGCTCTATGGATGCAAATAGATCCCAATTCATACAAACTGACAAAATTTATTTACATTAAAGATGAAAAAAAACGGCGAAAATACTTAGTCCGAAGTAGCCATTTAATCTCACCACCGCCTGAACTGAAGCAGCTAATTAGATTAAATCTCTAATCCTCTTCACTACCTTAGTAGTGTATATAACAGTAGATCACTAATAGATGTACCACGGGGCAGGTGGAGTCGTGCAACCGGTTCATGTCACTGACGTCCCGACTGAAGTGCCGCGAGGAGGAAGACGAGGTGCAGGAGCGGTGGGCGGGGGGTGCGGGGGACGAGCTGCCCGCCAGCCGCGTCACCTTCCACAAGACCTTCAGCATGCTCATCAACATGGGCAACGTTGATAAGGGCTGCAGGCGGACTGTGAGTATACCACACACAGGCATGGGCTCGTACGCTAGTACGCACACGCACGCACGCTAGGACGCACACGCACTCGTTATGTCGTAACGGATGCTCCTTACTGTTGGTCGAATGTTTTTTTACCTGCCTGGGCAAGCTAACCTTACTTTTAGAAATAAATCACGAAATGATTTAGTGTTTTAAGTTAAAGTCTGAAATCAAAGAAAAAATGGATTCAATTTCCTTTTTCAGTGATCGGATATCGAGTTTTATGTTTCATGTTTTGACTTGATTAAAGCCTCTCGCTAAGTTGCTAAGTTAGTGCGTTCACCATCTTGGGCTGCATCTCCACTAACCATCAGGTGACATTATGGAAAAACAATAATGAGCGTGGTGACATACACGAGATTTATATACATCCAACACAAACACAGCTGGCCTAGCTGCTGGTGTAGCACGAGTGATTTAATCACGTGTAAACCGGTGTGTGTCAGATCAGCCGCGAGGAGCAGGTGTGGCAGAACGAGCTGAAGGACCTGATCTGGCTGGAGCTGCAGGCCAAGCTGGCGGGCCGCTCGCTGGCGCGCCAGGACGCCTTCCTGTGCGCTCAGCGCGGCGTCGTGCCCGATGTCGTGCGACGCGTACTCGAGTACAAGTGAGACTAATTAATACTTCCTGGTTTTAGTAAGTAAGTAGTCTTAAATAATATTTTTCAAATTATATCATACATATATTTACAATAAGTTAATACCCCGCAACGTGGTGTTATGGATGCGTTTGGGTGACCATTTACCATCCGATGTCATCGTTGCCTCGTAGGGCCACTATCAGCAACATCAAATGGTTATATCTGCCTTCAAAGAAGAGTGTAGAAGTTAGTACGGTAATAACGGTAGTATGAAGTAGTAGGAGAAAGGATGGGACTACGACGATTTTTGTATTTTATACCCCGCCGTTTCTTTATAAAATACGATAATCGTGAGATTGTAAAAACCTTATAAAATAAAATGATATATTTGAAATGTCGTTAGGTTCGTGAACCCCAACCCGTGCACGGAGCGCTGCCGGCGGCTCACGGTGGCGGCCGACGCGCCGCTCGCGCACGGACAGTCTCCCACCGCTGAGGACGATGACGACGGTATTTATACTCTGTTTTTTAGATTAGTCTTGTTTGGTAAACAATCTTGGCTGATTTTTTATTGAAAATTATTTAAAAAAAATATTTTAAGAGTAAACAGAAATTACTTTTAGCATTCATATTTGCCTGCCTTTTACACACTCTTTTATTAGCTGGACCTGTATGTACGTATATGTATGTATGTAACGGAATCTTTCAACGTAATTTATGCCAATTTCAAGACGTCTGATCAGCTTGAAAATGGACAAGGGCCGATGACAATAATATAATAATTTCATAGTCTCGTTCTAATGTCAGCGTATTTTTTTTAATCTATAATTATTTAAATTACAAATGAACACAAAATACCCGATAAACCGTGTGTGAAGTACAAGTATCTGTAGGCTCCCCGGGCGAGTGCGTGTCGCTGGACTGCGCGGCGTGCTCGGACGCGGTGGGCGCGGCCATGCGCGAGGTCAGCGACCTGCTGGACGCGTTCTACGGCGCGCTCGAGCTGTACCCCTCCAGCACGGCCGCCAAGCACGACCAGCCGCTGCTCACGCAGCCGCGCTTCCAGAACAGGATCCGGGTGAGTGGCACTTGACAGTCACAGTGACAGCTTGACATTTGGTGATCGCCCCTAACGGCCA
Organism: Thymelicus acteon; assembly: GCA_951805285.1. NCBI lineage: Eukaryota > Metazoa > Arthropoda > Insecta > Lepidoptera > Hesperiidae > Thymelicus > Thymelicus acteon. The sequence goes on from OX638223.1 coordinate 19,118,225, forward strand.
TCAGTCAAGATAAACACTCGTTTGGAAACAAAAACCTCTCACGCTAAACGCATAATTATACCGGCTGCGTTTCGTCGAGAATTAAAATAAAAAGGAAAAAATAGGTGGTAGAACCTCTATACGGTTCATCAGGGGCGATACCACCGCCTCATCTTTTAACAGGTTATTCCTAATTATATGTCTACTCTAACGGTTTATTTTTACACTCTTAGACCAAACTAACAGGATCTACTAACCAACTACAAATCTTCCTCCAGATCTATTTGAGGTTTGTCATAGATGTCCATGAGCGACAGAGGATGTTTTCACTTGAAGTTCTCTGTCTACTACTCGTATACCTGTGTCGCAGGCGATGTGCCTGTGGTACAACGTGTCGCTGCACATGCGGCTGAAGATGCTGTCCATCCGGCGCGTGCTGCGGACGCTGCAGGCCAAGCAGCGGCGCCGCGCCTTCGACCACTACAGCTCCACTGACTCCAGCGCCACCAGGTACCGTCTCCGAGTATCACCGAGTACCACCTCGTCGTGGTGGTCACAGCGACAATTATATACATTTTACTTTGTAATAGAGCGCCACCAGGTACGGTCCGACCACTTCGTACTATCTCGTACCACCTCGTTACATTAATAAAATTTAGGTTAATAATACACAGATTTTATTTTGTACTAACTAACCCGGCGAACTTCGTATCGCCTAACAATTTTTTTTAATAAAAGTAGCCTAAGTTACTCCTTGTTACATCAACTACCTGCCAGTGAAGTCCCGTCAAAATCGGTCCAGCCATTTCAGAGATTAGCCGGAACAAACAGACAGACAAAAATTGTAAAAAAATTGTTTTAGTATATGTACCGTATATAAATCTAAATGCACTTAGTAAAAAGCGGTTATTTTAATATTACAAACAGACACTCCAATTTTATTTATTTGTATAGATTAGGAGAGGTAGGCTTAAGGTACTGGCAAAAATTCTGTTACATGAATACCAGTTTTAATGCTATTCTACTCGCTGTATTCGGACAGGAACTAGAACCTGACAATGACCAGAACTCGCTCGAAGCTTCGAACTTCGTGTAATATAGAGGCCGCTTAAATGTTTTTGCTACAGATCAGGTCAATAATCCAATCATAGACTACATTGACTTCACGGCAATAATAATCTTAGAATAATTAATGTACATCTCTTCTCAGGAAAACCGACGATTCCCCGCGGCCGTGTCTAGTCCGCTTCGACGTCAGCAACCCCACCAGCGACTCCAACAACAGCGACTCCAGCGGCCTCTCTGACGCCCGGAAAGATGAACAGGATACACGACATGCTTCAGAGAAGCTACAAGACAATGTCGACGAACATGGGAAGGATAACAAGCATGAGAGAAACGGCACTGACATAGTAGACAGGTCTGAGAGACAGAACATTGAGTCCGCGGAAGCTGAGATCGAGCGGGCGGCGAAAGCGAGGAAAGTCTCCACCGTTGAGAACCCCAATCATAAACGTAAGTAATAACAATGAAACGTTCACATTTTTACTCTCGTACTAGGATTTATTTTGTAGCAGGTGGCCTAGAAAACTCAAGGAATAGCTGACATCCTTTACACGAGAACAAATATTTATCAGTGACATAAGTGTCTGGAAATAGAAGCCAGACTTTTTTGCTAGTGATGTATTGTTTTTATTGTCCATGTCACCCGTCTAAACGTTTATTTATTTTATTTATGCTGGCAGAAGGCGGCGGCGACGCCACCCCCGAGATAGTGATCTCGGAGACGTACAGCACGAACGACTCAAGCGAGAGCGGCTACACGTCGGGCAGCGGGGGCGGCGAGCGGGGGGGCGCGGACGACGTACTGCGGCTGGGCGACCTGTGCGACCTCACGCGCCAGCGGCTGCTGGGGCGGACTGCTTGCTCGCCGTACAGGTGAGACTAGAAGAAAATACACGTTACATTTAACGTGTGTGTGTGCGTGTGCGTGTGCGCGTGCGCGTGCGCGTGCGCGTGCGCGTGCGCGTGCGCGTGCGCGTGCGCGTGGGTGTGTGTGTGTGTGTGTGTGTGTGTGTGTGTAATTATGTACGTATGTAAGAAGTTATACTTACCTCTTACTTATAAGCACCTCTCGCTCGCACCCACGATCCGGCGCGCGCTAGCAATCTAAAACAACTAGCGAGTGTTGTGCACCTTTATCATGTCGCTTTTTGGCTGTCGCATCGTAACATTTTTACTCTCATAATTTTTTCCAAACGCCCCATATCAAGTATAACTTCAGAAAGGTTTAAAGGAACTTGGATCTAAGTTCCATATAAACTTCGATCCGAACTAAGCTCTCTTAAGGTCGATGCATACGTAACGTGGACGGAACGGGACGTGAAGTTTTGGAAACATGGTTTCATAGTAAATGTAAACAGTAGCGCATACGCCACGGAGGCATACACGGGACGGGAACGGGGTACGCACGTGTATTTATGTCCCGTCCACGTCCCGTCCCCGTCCCGTCCCCGTCCCGTCCACGTTACGTATGCATCCACCTTTACTCTACGCAATGTTTGACGGCGCTGAACTCTGTCATTGTGTGTGTGCGGCGCAGGGAGTACTACCACGAGATGCTGAAGACGCAGAGCGTGCGGCGCTGCATGACCTTCATGAACAAGATGTGCAACAACCTGCTCAGCCGCGTCTACTTCACGCTGCTGGAGCCGCAGGTATCGTGTAACTACAGACACACAACACAACACGTACATTGATTTTATTTGAATACCTCCTTGTTTTCCTTTTAGGGGTTGAGAGCCAATTATTTCTTTCTCTCTTGTCTTTTTATTTTCGGTTGCGATCAGTTTATCTTCTGCAAATAAGTAAGTAATTTTTTTGTGACTAATGTTTGGTTTACACGTAGTAAGTAGTTAAGTAGTTAAGTAGTTAAGTAGTTAAGTAGTTAACTAAATTTTAACTAAAAAGTTACTAAATTGTCTGTTTACATGTATTAATTTACTTATTGTTATCTACTTAACTACTTCATACGTGTAAACCGGACTTAAGGGTCCTGTTTATCCTTATGAGGTATGGAACCCTAAAAAATTCGTTAAAGTGCTTAAACTAAAATATAAAACGAAGTAGCAACAACAATTGCGATATCATGCCGTTTTGATGTCAGGATTCTCCAAACGCGATGACCAATGAAGATCCGTCGGAGATATTCGGCGAGTGCTACGAGGGGGGGGAGAAGAGCGAGGCGGCCAAGGAGGAGGAAGCCAACAACATCAGGGAGTTACGCAGGTCAGTGGCCCAGAACATGTAGCTGACTGAGAATAAGGCCCTAGTGTTGGCTACGACGCTGATTTTCAGTGAGACCAGTTAGTGTATAGTAATGTACAGAGGTGTTTTTATTTACCGATATTTATTTATATATAACTAGATGCCCGGACAGACTTCGTTCTGAAAAAAAAATTGTAATAAACATTGCGACTATAAATTATTGAGATGTAAGCTATCCTATCTTTCAAGTTGGATCAAACTGCACACGGTGTGCAAATTTGATTAAAATCGGTTAAGTAGTTTAGGAGTCCATCGCGGACAAACAACGTGACACGTAATTTATATATACCTAGGTAACACTGAAAATTTTTAGAAAATGAAAAACGGCTTAATGTAGAAAGTTGCCAATACTTTTATTGTTTTTCGAAGTAGTCTCCGTTCCTCTCTACACATCGTCGCATTCGATGGAACCACTGAGAAAAGCAGTGGGCCCATTCTTCCTTAGGGGTCTCTTCTATGGCATTTTCGTACGCTTTCACCGCATCTTCAGGGCTCGTAAAGCGAATACCTCGAATTTTATCTTTAGTTCTTGGGAATAAATAAAAGTCGCAGGGCGCCAGGTAAAGACTGTATGGCGGATGACTCATTATCTCGACACCTGCCATAGTCAAATATTAAACAGTCCGTTTTGCGGAGTGCGCTGAAGCATTGTCGTGGTGAAGGAGGATCCTGCTTCGAGGGCGCTGCTGTCGAATTTTTTCCATGACAACAGGCAAACAGCGATTGACATACCATTCTGCAGTAACTGTCCTTCCATCTTCTAGCACAACTGTCGCGAAATGACCTTTCCGACCAAAGAATGAGGCAATCATCTTTTTTCCTTGACTTCTTCCTTTCTTTACCTTAGTTGGCCGATCCTCGAAAGGAAACACCCACTGAGCTGATTGTCTTTTGGTTTTGGGTTCGTAGCAATATATCCAACTTTCATCACCTGTGACGATGTCAAATACAGCATTTGAGTCACCGCCGGTGAACTTATCTAACATTTGGCGACACCAGTCCATGCGAAGGTGTTTCTGGTCGTCGGTTAAAGTATGGGGAAGCCATCTGGTACAAAGCTTCCTGACGCCTAAATGTTCGTGTAATGTTTTTTGAACTTGACTCATACCAATGCCTAGGCTTGCCCGTATCTGCTGATAGGTCACTCTCTTATCTTCCTCTATCATGCGTCGCACAACATTGATGTTATCTTCAGTAGTCGCTGTTAAAGGACGTCCCTCACGCGGATCATCATTGAGATTGCTACGTCCACGCTTAAACTCGTTAAACCAATTGTAAATAGTGGCACAAGATTGGGCTTCATTAAGAAATGCTAATCGCAGCCTATCATAGCTTTGTTGTTGAGTAAGCCCACAACGAAAGTCATAATAAATCATTGACCGAAAATTTTCTCGCGTTAGGTTCATTTTCACGTGTAACAAGAGTTTTAGATTTGCCGCCAATTCACAAAAACAAATGACAAATGAATGCAATTTACTACATTAGGTTAGCAAAGAGTTCTAAAATTGAAATTCAAAAAAAAATTCATTAGCAATGTTTCTAGCTGGCCAGTTCTAAACATTTTCAGTGTTACCCACGTATTAAGATTATATTATTCAATCGATCATTTATGTTTAGTTAACATAATAGTAACATAACGTAGCAGTGATAGCCTAGCGGTTAGAACGTTGGTCTCCCAAACGAAGAGGCCCGAGTTCAAATCCTGGCACGCACCTCTAATTTCAAATATTATGTGCGTATTAGAAGTTAATTATCACTTGCTTCGGTGAAGGAAAACATCGTGAGGAAACCTGCACACCGGAGAGTTCTCCATAAAGTTCTCAAAGGTGTGTGAAGTCTACCAATCTGCACTTGGCCAGCGTGGTAGACTATGGCCTAATACCCCTCACATTGTGAGAGGAGACCCCGAGCCCAGCAGTGGAACAATTATGGGTTGTTGCTTTGCTTTTGCTTTGCTTAACATAATAGTTATGTTTTAAACGGAGACCACGCCTCGGTAAATGGAGCACAGGACGCTCCGACCAGGTGGACCGACGACCTGATGAAGACAACGGGTATCCGCTGGAGTAGTAGTCAGTAGGCTCAGGACCGGTCAAAGTGGTGCTTGTTAGGGGAGGCCTATGTCCAGCAGTGGAGCTCTAAAGTATGGATATTAATGTTTTCAAATATCATGACAATGTGTCGAGCAGGTACGGGTGCTGGTCGGAGGAGTGCGTGAGCATGGCGCTGCCGTCGTACCGCAGCCACTTCCTGCTGCTGAGCGCCGTGTGCATGGAGGCCGCGCACGACTACCTCGCGCTGCGGCTCGACTCCTGCCCCGACAGGCCCTCGTGCCTCACCGTCAAACAGGTGCACTCTCACTTCGGACTTGTTATGATGTACATTGTATGCGTACTAACACATATTCCATTTCTTTAGTCAAGTCCTATTTGATACACAAATAAACTTGACAAGTGCGAGTTAAACTCGCTTGGAGAGGGTTTCGTTTGTTGATTATTTATTTACCGTTATTTTTGTATTTTTATAATTTTTGGCCTAAAAAGACTATAGACTTAAATATTACAGGAAAACCTATAAATAAATAAAATAGAAAAATAAAATAATGGTAAATACATCATCAACATATTGAACCCTTTCTAAGCGAGTTTAACTCGCACTTGTCAAGTTTTATTTTGTGATGACATGTGTGATAGATTACTAATGACACGATCGGTGTGATGCGGCGGCGCGTAGCAGCCCTTCTGAAATTGACTCGCCACGTTCAACGCGGCACGTACTTGTAACATCATTCCAAAAGTGCGGAGTGAACCTGGCCTGCTTAAAAAGCAAGCATCGTTATTAGTGTCAGTCGGTATGACGAAATCGCAGAGGAGTACCAAATAGGGCTTGTCTAAAAATGGAGTATGCAGAAGGTCATTATAACGTTGTGGTCGTGTTCGCAGCTAATCCACGAACTCAAGGAGGGGCTGGACATCGCGACGTCGATGCGCGCGTCGTTCGTGCGGCACGTGGCGGCCGCGCTGCGGGGCCGGCGGGCGGGCGCGGCCGCGCGCGCGGACCTGCGCCTGCTGCTGCACACCTTCGACCGGACCGTGGAGACCGCGCTGCAGGTAACATGGCGACCGTGTCTGTGTGTGTGTGTGTGTAACGTAATCTGAAAACCTTTAATAAATATTATATAATCGAAACAGTAAATAAACAGGGATTCCTTTGGCAGCCATATGTTCTGGTTGGGGTCGAGTAATGGACTGGCTCGCCTGCGAAAAAGCCCTTTAGTATGACAGATGGATGCTTGCAAAATGGGTGAGAAGGAAAGGGGCTCTAGTAAGCAGATAGCCTTACAGGGTCTAGGTATAGCAAAACGTACAAACTGCCACGTCTGCGACGCGGCATGCAGCTTTAATACTGCAATGTGTTAGTACTTGAATATCGAAGATGTATCATGTCGTCCAATAAAAAAGCGTGTGATTCTGAGTTAAATATAAATGTAACAGTTATACTTACGTGTCCAATTGATCATGAAAGACACGTGTTGTGTGTGCAGCAATACCTGTCGTACCTGCGCACGATGTCGGGCACGGAGGCGTTGCCGCGCGCCTGGCTGACGGCCGAGTGGGCGTTCACCGCGCGCCTGGCCGCGCGCGCGCCGCACGCCGCCGACCTCGCGCCCGCCGCCTTCACGTTAGTATCAAATACATTTAAATATAAATTGAGAAAAACTATTATTATGTATTTATTAACGCAATGAATCGCATAGAAATGATTTTTAGACTGTTTGTCTGTTCTGTGCTTGTCTGTGCGTTTGTTCCGGCTAATCTCAAGAACGGGTTAACACATTTAGATACGGTTTGTGCTGATGTATTGTAGTGAGCTGAGTTAACATGTCGTGTTTGTTTTATTTCAATCGGTTCACAAATAAAAAAAAAATATGTCAATTTAAACAATACCGTTCATTAATTTTTCTAGTGTGGGCTTACAGAAAGGTTTACCGAAGTAAAGCGAGGGCATTTACTAGTAAAATAATAATATTATGTTTAAGATACTTATGTTGAATGTTGTTCACATTGGTGTTCCTGCCCACCCCCAGGGACATGGCGTGCAACCAGCTGCAGATGGTGCTGCGGCGGTTCGAGGACAAGCTGCAGAAGGTCATGGCCGAGGAGCCCAGCGAGCCGCTCGACCACGACGAGACCAGGTACTCACCGCACCAGCGTCGTCCTAACAGCTCGGGTGGACTGGTGCTAGTATATAGCCCTCACTGTTTATGTTCCAGACTAAAAGATTGTGACTACTACCACTATCCACGGTCTTTTTAGAGGTGACCTTAGATAGTAAACTTCAGTGGGGCCCACATATAGCAAATCTCGCGAATAAACTCGGTAGGGCTGCTTATGCTGTTAGGAAAATAGGGCAGTATACTGACGTCGAAACTGCTAGGATAGTTTATGTAGTACCCATAGTTACATATATATTAATTGGTGCATCTCTGACTAATAAGCAGTAATAAAGAGTTACTCAAGGAGTTATGTAGTTTATCTTAGCATCGCGAACACTCAACCTTATATTTATTTTGCTTATTTCCACAGTGTTATGTCCTATGCCATATTGCTGTGGGGCAAAGCAGCCAGTATAGAACAAATTTTCATACTCCAAAAGAGGGCTATTAGGGCTATTTATAAACTTAAGTCTCGGGAATCTTTGCGTGAAAAGTTCAAGGAAATAGGCATACTTACAGTAGCTTCCCAGTATATCTTTAGCAATGTAGTTTTTATACGGAAGAATATAAGCGCGTATAAACAAAATTGTGATATTCATAATCGCCAAACAAGAAGAATGCATCAATTAGTTACGCCTTCGTTCCGCCTAAGTAAAGTGCAGCGAACTTTCATGGGGCTTGGTGTACATTTCTATAATAAAATTCCAAAATCAATACGTGACTTGCCAATAGAATCTTTCAAAAAACGTGTAAAAACACAATTGTTAGGCAAGGGATATTATAGAATAGACGAGTATTTAAATGACAAAGATGCATGGAAATGACCAGTTCTGCAACCAGTTCCGCTCAGATTAGTAAATATTTTTGTAATATTTTCTTTTATGTAATATTTTTTTAAAAGATGTGCGAGGAGTTTCTTTCGGCTTTTCTTCTCCTCCATGACATAGCGCCCTTCCGAAAAGCTGGTATATAAAAAAATGATGACGTGCATAAGTGTATCAGTGATACCTATATGAATAAAATATTTTGACTTTTGACTTTTGATTGTGACTCTTGAATAATGTATAAGAGCTAGCTATTATATCAGCTCATGATTGTGGCAAATTCGTTAAGCGATAGAATAGAGGAATATAGCAATACCACAAGCCCCTTTCCAGGATTTCAAGTGTTCTATGGGTCCATGAGGGGTCAGTCACCTTAGGAGCACTGTTAGCTGGTTATTCTTCCTAACTACATTTACGAAAATAGTAAAATATGAATACAACAATTTGTTATACTTTTCTGTACACTCATATTAACACTGTGTTTACAATATCAAAGTGACTCAACAATAATTCTCTGACGCGCTGTACTGACATGTGTGCGTGTGCGTGTGCGTGCCTGCAGGTACGTGGCGTACGCGATGTGCCGCGCGACGCAGGACGTGTTCGCGCGCGAGCGGGAGCCCACGCTGGCGGCGGCGCAGTGGGCGCGCGCGCTCGCCGCCCGCTTGCCGCGCCCGCACTACGCGCTGAGACGACATCTCGCGGTAACTACTTTAGTAATATACTGTGGTTTGAAAGCGTATGTTTTCTATATATTAGTTTGGTTTACAGTACATTTGTGTGAAAGTTTGTTATTCTTTCACAAAGCAAAACCTAGTACTTTTTGCGTGACAATAAGTAAAAAAGCAATGTGTGTGCGGTGACGTCCCAGAACAGCCTGATGTCGATCCGCGAGTGCATCGTGCGGCACACGCGCGCCGTGTTCGCCAAGACGCGGCCCGAGGCCATCGTGGACGTGCCGCGCGACCTGTACGACGCCATCAGCCCGCGCATGCGCGAGCTGCTGCTGCAGGTCTACAAGCTCGGCTTCGAGGTCGGTACCACCAGCTCCACCAGTCACACTTACCAGCTGTACCAACACCGACGTACACTTTTAGATTATACGCAGTGACTATCCTCCATGGTATTTTCTTACATGGCTGTTTTACTCCATTTCTTTTTCTTCTCATGTTAATATTTAATTATTCTATTAACAAGTTCCTGCTTCATTATTAAGTTTCATTGCATGAACTATCACTGTCTCTACATACCATAATATTTTCTTGATGGAGTATATCTCTTTAAAATTGAATAATTATTTGAATTTTACAGCAATAAAAATCTTTAAAAATTCAAGCATCTTCTAAAATTACACAATTATATTTAGAAAGTCCCTCAACCAGTTGTACTGACGATCTAAAGAAGACAGCGGGAAACCGCTGGATTCAGAGGGCCAAGGATCGGTCGGAGTGGTGCCATATGGGGGAGGTCTTTGTTCAGCAGTGGACTTTAAAAGGCTGATAGATAGATAAATACATTTTGTAAATACTGCATGTTATCATTATGTTGGAAATGATAAGAAAGTAGCACTATCCCACACAGTTGCAATATAATTATTACTAACGCACAGCACGTCCCAGTAACCGCAGTAACCGCACGCTCGCGCTCCGCACGTATGTTCGCAGCTGCACAGTGAAATGTACCAATTCGCGCAGGCGCCCTTCAAGCAGTGCCGGCGGGGGGCGAGGGGGCGCCCCGCGTCGCTGCAGCCGCGCCGCCCGCCGCCGACGCCCCTCGCCCGCCGCCGCCCCGAGACCGTGCTCGTACACGATTTCAACCCGCTGGTACGATCTGAGCGGGGCTGGAGACATCGGAGCGGTGTACGTTGACTTGACAGACTGGACGTTGGACATTATCTCCCCGCACATCGATCCCATACAAACAGAACCGTTGTTGTCGTGGTCAGTTATTAGTGACCTCGCCTCACTAAATCGATGCGTTCTCATGAGATTCCACAGAGATCAATTCACCAAGTGGCTACCTTGGCATTTAGTGAGTAGGAATCTTACATAACTAGGGTTAGTTTAGGTTAGACGATTTCGGCCTCAAAAAAAAAGGGTATTTAAGTATAAGTATAAGTAACTACCTTCTAAAATAAATTCACTATCTAATTATATTACGTAATAATTTAGTTTTGTGTAAATATGAAGAATGAAATTAATAATTTTATTTTAATTTAAAAACTTGACTATCCAGTATACGCGTCTTTTTCTCTCTTTGATCCTTTCTGAAACACTTGCACTGTACTGTATGCCGTCTCTGATCCTCTCACACCTCTCCCGCCGTCTTCTGGTGATGGTGTGTGTCAGTCGATTGTGGTGTCGTGTTGTGTCGTGTGTCAATTGGTTGTGATTAAAGCGTGCTTTATATTTTGGTATATTATGTATTAACATTCATGTATTTATGTAAAGTTGTACTGTTTTAAATTGTAATTGATGATTTTTGAAATGTTAAACCCATTAAATGTAAACCAATTATTGAGGCTAAATTGTATACTTTTTAGTACTTATAAATCCTATCTAAATACCTATCCCTTTCTATTTCAGATCCACAAGGAGTTGCACAAGTTCGTGAGCGAGATGGGCGTGCGCGATGCGGGCGCGGGCGCAGGTGCGGGCGCGGGCGTGCGGCGCTCCGTGCAGGAGTCGCCGAGCCGCCGGCTGCGTCTGCTGCGGTCAGAGAGCATCGGCGAGGAGCCCGCCATGGACGAGGACATGTTCGACAGGAAGCACCGACAGGTCACCATTGATGATACGTTACGTTCGTGTGTATACGTTACCGTGAGCTTGCATCCTTCATACGTGTAATCTTGATTATGAGATGCGATCCTTGTTAGTGTCTATTCTCAGCTGTAGCAGAGAGATGACGAAATTAGTGATGAATATTGCCATGCGATATTTCAACGCTCGCGTAAATTAAACTATGCCCGCCAACTATCGTTTGTTTGTGTCGCTTTTCACATATAACAGTAAACCTTTTGAATAATTTCACATTTAACTATTGCACACAAATACTTCCAATGCTAAGTTAGCACAAATTTCTAAAATTTTATATCTTTTTTCAGTCAGAAAATAACTTAGACGCGTTGCTAGGCGACTCGGTGGCACCCGCGCTCGGCACTGACCGAGTGGACGGCGCGGGTGGCGCAGGCGGTGCGGGGAGCGCAGGGGGTGACGCGGAGGGGGGCGAGCCCAGCGAGGACGAGGCGGAGTGGGCGCGCCGCGTCGCCATCGCCATCATCGACTTCGCCAAGTGCTGGATGCAGTTCGTCGTGGAGCGCTGCGAGCGGGGGCGCGGCTTGCGGCCTCGGTGAGATACATTCTTCACTTTTATAATGTTTAGTAAAAAGATTTTTAATTAAATGAAGAGTAAATTTAATACTGTGTTCTCCGGAGGACATAAAGTCGTTCTTGTTTTTGTTGAATCGATTTTATAATATACTTATATGTATAATATACATTTTATTTAAATGAAATGCTAAAAAATTGCTAAACTTCTCCAGTATCGACATTTATCTATAATAGTAATAATACTTAACTTATTGACATATTTTTTATACTTTATAGTGTATGAAGCCCCGAGTTAGTTCGAAACTGTGTTTCGCGTATCAGCGTCCTCTCCCAGTCTTTTATTGATGTCTATAACAATATGTTCAATAAGCAAAAATTATGAATAGAAGCGAAGCAAACGTGTTCGTATATTGTTTTCATAACATTACCGTGTGCGCGTCAGATGGGCGAGCCAAGGCCTGGAGTTCCTGATGCTGGCGTGCGAGCCGTGCAACACGCGCCACCTGTCGGACGACGAGTTCCGCGCGCTCAAGCAGCTGATGGACGGCTGCATCTCGCACGTGATCGGCTCGCGCGCGCCGCCCGCCCCGCCCCGCGCGCCCTCCCCCGCGCCCGCCTCGCCCGCCTCGCCCGCGGCGCCCGCGTCCCCCGCGCCGCCGCACCGCCCGCGGCACAAGATACATGTGAGTCTTGGTACTGTATTGTTATGTAGGGTACAGTTTAAATAGTGTAGCAGTAATAGCAGAGCGCATTTTAGTATAATACATATACGGTTACGGCTAGAGTTCACGATCTCTGCAACTGGGTGTAAATATCGCCGTATAAAATATTATCGTGAGTACCCGTATTATACTAAAAATGTGTTAAGTCCATGATGACTTAACTTTTTAAATCATGAATAGCAGAGCGGTTTGAACGCTCGTCATTTTCTCCTGTAAAGCAGACTGTCTGTCCGCTGGGTCAGTGGTAGATTATGACCTTTACTTTTTGAATTGTGATAGGCGACGTGTGAAACGCGCATTGAGTTGGTAATAAGTTAAGTTGATGACTTTACAGTTCCGTCATAATTAAACAGTGTTTATAAAGCACAACTTATCACAGCACGTGATGGCATGTTCGAACAATATCACTAACATAACATAATATGACTTGTCACAGAGTCCGTTGTCCGCTGGCAACTTCAAGGAGGCGCCGACGCCGCCCACGCCGCCCAGCGAGACGGAACCTCCTGACTTCACCACCGAAGACTCTGTTGGTAAGATGCTCCTTGATGTAATAAGGTTTACAAAGTTGATGTAGCATCATCAACCCAATAATGTCTCAGTACTGGTGTTCGCTGTATTGCATGTTACCGAACACCGTATAGGTATTGACGTCACTACGACGTGCCACTGATCGCCTCGCGAGCATTTAAAGTAATTTATAAAATTAGTGTATAATCAATTACCGCCGCGATCCGGTGCTAATAAGATATCATCAGCAATAATTATCATCTATATATGGAGAACTAAAAAAAAGTCATCCATGTACGGAGATCGATCAATTACAGTTTTATTATACGTATGATGAAATGATAATATGAATAGATGTGTGTGTAGCGCAACGCAAGCGCGTGCTGTCGGCGATCGCGGAGCTGGAGCGCGCGCGCGACGAGGGGCTGCGGCGGCGCAAGGCGGTGGGGCGCGTGCTGGAGGCCGCGGTGGCCAGCTACGAGCCGCGCCTGCGGCAGCTCGCCTTCAAGTGGCAGCGCGGCCTGAAGATCGGGGCCGGCACCTTCGGGAAGGTTTGTACTTAGTACCATACAGAGAACAATATAATTCCATACATCTGTTTATTTATTTTATTTATTTATTTATTTTGGATTACCAACATAAGATACAGCGTTAACATTAAAATTTCTGAAACATTTTTTTCTTATAACAACTATCAAACTGTTCTTACTATAACCACAGCATGCTTTGTGATTAGCGAAATTTACATTACATTTAAAATAATAGTAAAATTTAAATTAACATCAATTAAAAACGAAATTAAAATACAAGAATGGACTTAAAATTTTAGTCACATAGTCAAAAATAAAAATAAAATTATTCAGAATCAATATTAAAAAAATTAAGTTCCGTTCACACCGATTGGACTCATGGAGTATCTCTACGAACCCCTCTGTTTCCGGAGTGTTATAGCATGGGGTTCTTAAAATTGTAAAAAAATTCTTCAGGGCTAACGTCGCATTGGCGATACCTCTAGTATTGCTCATGTCCATAGGCGACAGCGACTACTTACTATCAGGTGGCCCGTCTGCTTTTTCGTCAGCCCTTCAGGCTATAAAAAACAAAAGGGCAAAATACAAGTGAAGAACGCGGTCGATTCATTTAGTACTTCACATATTCGCGTTTATCTTTCGTGTCCGTGAACGGTGTACATACGGCTTGAGCGCGGTTGTGGGGAGATATTCTTCTGTATGTATCTGTTTTGTAATGGAACTATTAGTTTGCCCAGAGCGACCAGTGAATTCTTGGTCACATCAACGGTTAAGTGATCGAGGAATCTATTCTTGATCAATGTAATAATAGCCTTCATAGTTTCCTAAGATCTGCGTCGATCGCGGGGTCTATTGAGTTGGACCGTGGTGTTTGCAGACTTTTTCGAAAGTACAGTTGCTTATGGCGCTAGCGGTCTTCACAGCTTCACACGGGCAATAGACAAGTATAGAAAGACAAGAATTGCGAAGAGTGAGGATTACCTCATCCTCTCGAAATAGGTGTTTTTTTTTTATACCGAATAAGTTAGTGCTTGACCACAAAACCACCTGATGGTAAGCAGTAATGAAGCCTTGGATGGTAAAGTGTTGCGAACGCCTGCGCAGAATCAACTCCCACATGGGGTTCAAAACTCTGTTTAAGATGTGTTTTGGTTTTTGACAATGCGTTGTGCGTGCAATGTTGCAGGTGTACACGGTGGTGAACACGGAGAGCGGGCAGCTGCTGGCCATGAAGGAGCTGGGCGTGGGCGCGGGCGACCGGCGCGCGCTGCAGCGGGCCGCCAACGAGCTGCGCGTGCTGGAGGGCGTGCTGCACCCACACCTCGTGCGCTACTACGGCTGCGAGCTGCATCGGGTCAGTGCACCTAGTTAGATAGAGGGCGCTAGTAGATCTACACTCGTGCAAAGTCTAAATTCTAAATCTTTTATTCTTATAGAGGTATTACTGATACACTTATGCATGTTTTTTTTACCCGACTGCGCGATGCAAAGGAGGGTAATGTTTTAATCTACCAGCTTCTCAGAAAGGTTCTTTAATAATAATTTTGTGACAAAAGTATATTTTGTGTATTTGTACTCTGTACCTAAACTAAAGACGGATGACGTCAATAGTCCCAGGATATATCTATCAGTATATCAGTTTTCATGACATAGATAATCTTGAAGAAATTATAATAAAATGTGTCAATTCAATGTTATATTTTTTTGATGGACCAGAAAAAATATTAGAAAACATTTTGAAGAACCATATCAAAATAGGATATATTTTTTCTAAGTGTGGACACCCTACAGTTATGAAGGACAACCGCAATCCGGCCTGTAATTAGTCGAATAGTCATTTTATTGTGACGTCATCCGTCTCCAAGTACCTCTACGAGGTTATATATCCAGTTAGAGTAATATGTCCATGATAAATCCCTAATATTTTTTATAAAATATATCCTATGTTACTCGGAAAAAAGTAAGAAAAGCATTAGTAGTAGAAGAGCATCGACAGTAAGCAATAACCTGGATGACGGTTTTTTTCGACGTATTAAAGGATTTTAATTCTGTTGGCCACAAACATAAACATTAACGCAGATGTAGCAGGGACAACGTGTTCTGTCATTACCACCGTCACGCCCCTTTTAGGACGCTAACTGTCGGCCCCACCTGCGTAACCACGACACCACGTTCAACAAGGACATTAATATAATATAGTATGGGTGTCCCAGGAGGAGATGCTACTGTTCATGGAGCTGTGCGTGGAGGGCTCGCTGGAGGCGCTGGTGGGCACGGTGGGCGCGCTGGCCGAGCCCGCCGTGCGCCGCTACACCAAGCAGCTGCTCAGCGCCGTGGCTGAGCTGCACGCCCGGGGGATCGCGCACCGGGATATCAAGAGTTAGTGCCTGACTATACTACTATAGTGTTTAAACGAACATGATAGAATAACAATTCTCCACCAATCGCCACTGGAGCAGCGTGGTGGAGTATGCTTTAGGCCTCCTCGTAGCTAAGAACTATCTAGACAAATTAGCTTGGAACTATCTAGATAGATGAGGCTTTAAAAAAACTGTATCAAAATCGGTCGGTTGGTTGAAGAGTTACGATGCCACAGACATATAGACATTTCAAAGTTATAACAGCCCTGTGATGATGCGCAGACAAATAGGTGAAACTTATAATATTTGCAGGCGGCAACATCTTCCTGACGAACGAGGGCCACTGCCTGAAGCTGGGCGACTTCGGCTGCGCCGTCAAGATCCGCGCCAACACCACCGCGCCCGGCGAGCTGCAGGGCTTTGTCGGCACGCAAGGTGACACACACACACACACACGCCCACACATACATATGTCTTATAGGACTAACAGTATTCACTTACAAAAGCTGTATATTATTATGCGTTAGCATTAGTTACCTACACTGGGAGAAATCTGCGGCGTAGACAACTCATTTTCATTTTTGTAGTTTTTATAACATTCCAATCTTGCATAGTATGTTTTTATCTGAATATAAAATAATATAATCTTTTATTATGATTACTATAATAAAGAAAATAATATAAATTTAATGTTAACGATCATATACACACGTATATAGCACTGTAGCACATCAATATCAATAGCTGTCAGCTGTGTTTGTGTTATGAACATAGTATTCTTACTAAAAGACAGGTAAGTTAAAAATGTCGTCAGTAAAATAACTGTTTCATTTCAATTGTATATAACCATCGGAATAATTTGAGAAGCACCTCATTTAGTTACAGTCGAACGTGTATGTACATTACACTGTCCAGTAACATACATAGTTAAAGTTTAGTGTGTTTACAGCGTACATGGCTCCAGAGGTGTTCATGAAGTCGTCTGGCCACGGGCGCGCCGCCGACATCTGGTCGCTCGGCTGCGTCGTCACCGAGATGGCCTCGGGGAAGGTCGGTCGCACACACGCACACACACACGCACGCACGCACGCACGCACGCACGCACGCACGTATACGCAAACACCTACCACCTCAAGATCGCAAGAAGTGCATGCTGTTTTTATAGCTCATGTACGAGCTGTTGCATCGTACACGGATCGAAGACAATGCCCACGACTAAAATGCAATTAGGCAATATGCACATACTCAGCGTACCTCATACAAATGACGTTTTTAATAAATTTGGGTTCAAACTGCACACGTTGGATTGTGTTATTTAGCCCTGCCTCTTCTAAAAATAACTACGACCATACCCAATTTTGTCCTACATCCATATTTTTTTTAATTTAATTTTATGAAATAAAAGTGAATAAACTTTATCATCTGACTTAGTAAATAAAAGATCGAGTTATAACACTTATGAATTTTTATTACTTTAAATTCTGTAAAATCGAGTATTTAAATAATAATCGAGTGATGAGAACTGTCCGAGGGGTGACATAGATCGTGTTGTGCCCGTGAGCTGATAGAGAGAGTAGAGAGAGCGTTCTTCCATTCTGGTCGAGTTTATATATAATAATATACGAGAACCATTAATATTTAATCAATTCAACTACGCCATCTATCTACTCCACCGGGAAATGCGTTGTGCGTGTTGGTTGTACTTTGCCTATTCCACATTGATTGTCCTTTGGCTCCATAGATGGCGTTAACACACATATTGAATCTTTGCATAGTCGGTTGAATCTATTCACACTCGTTGTGTTTGTTTCCTCAGCGTCCGTTCTCGGAATACGACAGCAACTACCAGATAATGTTCGTGGTGGGCATGGGGGGGCGGCCGGACGTCCCCGCCGCGCTGTCGGAGGAGGGGCGCCAGTTCTGCCTCGCCTGCCTCACGCACGACCCCGACCAGCGCCCGCGGGCTGAGGCGCTCGCCATGCATCACTTTCTCATGGTAAATGAACGCACGCACGCACGCACGCACGCACGCACGTACTCAGGTGTGCTCGCACACGTACTTACGTGAGATGTGTCTGATAGCTACTACCCTCTTGCTTGAGTCAGCCACCAACAGTTCTTTCTTTCTTTTTTTTCTCTTTCTTGGCCGGCAACGCATCAGTGATGCCTTAGGTTGTGATGTACGTCGCGTAAAGAGTTATTCAGTACTTTGTG
Organism: Thymelicus acteon; assembly: GCA_951805285.1. Taxonomy (NCBI): domain Eukaryota; kingdom Metazoa; phylum Arthropoda; class Insecta; order Lepidoptera; family Hesperiidae; genus Thymelicus; species Thymelicus acteon. Next base: position 19,136,236 of record OX638223.1, read on the forward strand.
GCATTAGTATTAAACTTATGTACCTACGAGTAACCGCCCTCGCTTTGCTTCGGTTTTCTTGTTTTTTTACACCTTGGGTTACATTATTGGAGTTTTATTAAGGATCCCTAATTGTTTTGAAAATATAATATAGCCTATGTTACTCGGGGATAGTGTAGCTTCCCAACAGTGAAAGAATTTTTCAAATCGGTTCAGTAGTTTCGGAGCCTATTCAATGCAAACAAAAAATCAAATCTTTTCTCTTTATATATTAGTATAGATTGTCCACAATAAAGCATCTTTGACTTTGACTTTGACTTTGAATTGACATACAACGGTCGTTTCTATAGAGAAACGGGTATAGACCCAAACGCCTCACCTTAAAAGGAGTCGCTGATGTCCAGTGTGTCCATGGGCTACGATAGTCACTTATCACCAGGTGGATCGTTAGCTCGTTTGTCGCCTATTTCCATAAGAAAGACAACCTTATGGTTAACGCGTCTTTTAGTATATCCCGAACCTGTACGCGAAAACATTGATATCGTTTTACAGGCTCGCTCCACTCTCCACACACAATACTGAACGAATATTCTATTACTATTGCGTGCTCACTCGCACTTAGACTTAAGATTTAAGTGCGAGTGAGCACGTATAAGTTTCGCCCTGCTCGCTCTTTATGTGAACGAGTGCAGCGAGATAATGCGACTAGCCGACTACTATAAGTACAATTGTACCCAATCGCAGGTGAAATCGGACGACGACTGCAAGTGCGAGCCGGCCTACCTGTCGTTCAAGACGCACGTGGGCGCCACCGACGCCCTCGACGCCCTCGACGACATGCCCATATGAATCACACGCCTGTGACGTCACGATGTGTCGTGTCGGTCCCGACCTCGCGCTGGTACGTGCAACAGTTCGCGTACGTACAACTGTTACTGAATTGTGACGTATGCACGATCCCAGCGGCCGATGATTGTATGTGATGAAGGTAATTTACTTTGTTTGGGTGGCCGGAGCGTGGAATCGTAAGCATACACAGTGCGGCAGGTACATATTCAGAGCGTTTTTGTAACTGTCATTGACTTGTGATTGCGCCCCACGCAACAGAAAATATCTTAGTCACACTGCAACAACTCCAATTTACATTACGCCACATGTAGGTAGTAAATGTATTTTTAATGGAAAGCTCCAGAAATTAATTTTATTATTATTTGGCGTGTTTTTATGCAAGCGTCAATATTAAGAATAATTCATCAAGAAATATCGTGAGCATATTGTATTGGCGTAGCGTAGATTGAAGATGTCGACCGATTATAGGAACCAATTCGATGTGAGGTTATCGAACAAGAGACAAACCTTGAACAAATAATTTGGAGTTATTAAAGAATCGAGTAATGAATCAGGAGTTTATAGTTCCTACGAAGTACTTGTTTTTGTTCCTACACGTGTTGTGGGCTGTTTTTGAAGTAGAATTTTCCCGGCTGCTAAAACCAAACGTCAGGTGACAGCTGCTGATCAGCAGTTAGCTACAGCTGCCCAATTTTTTAAAGTAATCAATAAATTCTAGAGATTGAATGAGTATCTGTATTGAAATGATAATATTTCGTAACAAAACCATTCATGTCGCTCAGTCTGTGTTGTAATAAATATATATTTAAATACATTTTAAAATAGACAAAATATAGCAATAAAATGTTTATCTATGTATATAAACTATTGTGTATTGTATACTTAACATTGGTTTGTGTTAACCAGCTAATTGATGTAGTTACGAAAATAGGTGTGATGAAAGCATTTTTATATTTGAAACTAAAAAATGAAATAATGTAAAGAGGACAGCTGTATATTTTGTAAGTTGTATATACTTGTATTTATTTCAATAAGTAGTGTATTATAAATATTTTTGTACAAGCGAAAATGTCGCGAAATTTTATTTTTACATATACTCGTAGAAGAAGACTTGAGCATTCTGAACATGTGTAATTGAATTTTACTCGAACACTTCGTACGCCAGAAGTGCCATTAATATTTATTACCAATCGTACTGTGAATTTGTACTGTGTATAAAATAACAAGTGCGTGTCAGGCCACGCGCAATGTAGGGTTCCGAAGTAGTTTATCGACTATTACGCAGTAACTACTTATGTTAACATAGCCGTGATAGTTTTCCTTGTAAATTCATCATATAACCTATTTTTGACAATTTTTTCACTTGCCCAATTCCAACCGCTTAGCCGGCAGGAGGGGATAGTTGATTCTAACCAAAATTAGCACTTTAAAGCCAAATATTTCGCAAATGAACCCCTAATTCCAAAATTGGTCTTAAAGACCCATACTATTTTTGAAAGACCTTTTCAACGATACCCCACACTATAGGGTACGCGATGAATAAAAAATCATTCTCACGTTACCTGTAGGGGAGGTACCCTGAAAAAAATGTTTTTCATTATTTTAATCTACGATTCTGGAGTTTTAATAAATATGTATATCCATACCAAATTACAGCTTTCTAGCACTATGGGTCTCGGCGCTTTGCTTCGGGCAGACGGACGGACGGACATGACGAAACTATAAGGGTTCCGATTTTACTTTAGAACCCTAAAAATTGACATACTTCTCAAAGAAAATATATAGATTAAGGGATATTGTGTTAATGATTAATTATTGTACTTGCTATAACTAGCAAACTTGTCGTCAATCCAACATATTGTAGGTGATGTGCCCAACTGTAGGACTTCAGTGGGCTGATTAGGGCTATATTTCTAAAATAAAAATGATCAAATTCGGCACTTAAACATAAATAGTTTATGAACATTAATTATAAACATTCCAAACCTATGTAGGTATGTACCTGTAGAAGTCAGGCCTGTGTAATGTTAAATCATGTATCTACATATAAATGATGCGATATTCCTATTTGTGGTACCTTCTTGAAAACAAATATTACATTGTTTTGGGAAAACGTTCCGTCGATATGAAAATATTATTATAGTTTATATCGTCAGCCATGCTGCTCGTTTATATTAGTCATAGTTGTAGTTGTAGTTGAAAGCATTTATTTTTGTATAATTAAACGTCTGGCAACTCGATTCTACAAGAACATTTTATACGATGAATTGAAGGAATAATTATTTATTGTTGAAATAACAAGTAGTTGAAAATTTTAAATGTAGAAAAATAAGGGTGTTATGTATTTTTATAAGAAAATGTAATTTTTATAGGTAGCTAGTATGATGCAGGGAGAGTTATGTCGTGTTGTTATACAGTTGGAGATGTGCGGAGATGCGTGTCGATACTGTGATGGCGATTGGTCTGTGCGTGTGTCACTGTGATGTACTGGGCGGGAGCGCCGAGCGGGTCCTGTGATCGTTCATGGCGAACATGGAAGATAGAGTAGAAAGAAGGCCATCTCTGTATATAAAAACTGTCCGTAAAAACGCGTCCAGTCACGGGTGGCGCTGCGGTGCGGTCTACAACAGCTATGTTCGAATATCTATTTGGCGGACACTAGCGCCATTCAGAAATGGCCATTATTGCAACCTCTATTTTTTGTAAACAGTTTTTTAACTTTCCCTTCATATGAGATGGCCTTCCTTCAACCTCAATACTCCATGACGGCGAAACTTCGTTTCGAATCAAATCAAATTTATTGTCGAACTTGGAGATGTCAATGAAGATGTTAGTAAACAATATTAATTTGCTACATCTACGGCATAAGTGGGCGCATTAACACAGAATTGCTATTTGTGTTTTCCAAATGTTTTGAAAGGTCGATAGTAGAGATCGGACTTGGGTCAGTTAGTCATGATGCTGAGTTACTCGTAGTTCGCTCGTTCTTTCATTCATTCGCTTATGTAGGTACCTGGTGGTTGGTACTTTAGATTCTTTAGACATTTATTTTGTATATGCTTTAGACATTTAAACATTTAATACGAAACGTACCTTAATTAAGATCATTTAAAGAAGTTGAACATTTGATCTCGATTAATATTTTTGCGACAAATTGTGAGTCACATAGCCGATACATACTTCGTGGTTTGTTCCACTGCTTCTTGTATGTGGGGTTATAATGTTATATGCTTTAATTATAGGGACATGCAAGACCATGTCTTATTCATTGATTTTTAACCCACGACGAAAAAAGAGAGGTGTTATAAGTTTGACGTGTATCTGTGGATCTGTATGTCTGTCTGTGGCATCGTGGCTCCCAAACGGATGAACCGATTTTGATCTAGTTTGGTTTTGTATGAAAGGTGATTTAATCTAGTGTTCTTAGCTTAGAGTCGAGAGTTTTTTTACATTTTAATTTAAGATTATGTACTTTGATGTTAGAATGTAATTCGTTCCGCGGGTTGGTAATTGCCACAGCTAGAATAGAACAAGAGATGTGGGGATGATACGTTAAAAATGAGATTAATTTCATGTTGTCCCGAATCGCAATAAGCGATCACAGCGCGCCGCAGATTTTATTATTACGACATATTAAGAAAATGGTAATAAATTGTGATTTTCAATTACTGTCTTTGATTATTATTTACCCTTAAATGTAATTCTGATGATTGCCAAATTAATCATAAAAATACGGGATTCAATAACAATAAGCTACTGTTATGTGATGTGTAATACTGTAATGATACTGTAATGTGAAATATTTAACTCCCAAAGTAGACAAGGTCAATTTTTCAATATGTTTTGTCCTTTGAATGTTCCCGTATGAAGATTGTTAGGTACACGTCACAAATTACCCCCTATAGATAATAAGTGAAATTTTCTTAGAGTTTGAACTCACAAAATTTGGCGGAAGGCGCGGCTTGCGGGGGACAAGAAATGCGCTGTGATTGGCTATTTATAATTCATACTTGGACTTCACGGGTTAGTATTTTTCGACACTAATGTCGTGAATATGCAAATGCACGTACAGTCACCTGCAGAGAAAAGTAACCCACCTGTTTATAAATCTGTGGTACACGTACACCGCATAATGTTTTAAGGAGCAGAGGAGAATAATATAAATAATTTGAAATAAAACTTTATTGAGATAACATAGAATTGACACAGACTTACATTGATATGTTCCGTTGCATTTTAACAGTAGCTCACTACCGGCCCCTGTCGGCCGCTACCCGCACTACCCGCACTACTACACATACAACATTGCACATACACATACTAACTCCAACTAAACGTTTAGTGATTGCAATGTTTCAGTTTGAACAGCACGAGGCATGTGGACGAATTATAAGCGATTACCCTACGAAAGTAATGAGAATTTATAACATCAACGTGATAATAATTATTATAATAGCATGATTAAAATAGATAAATTTACTAAATATAATTATACCATAGATTTTAAATCTATGATAAATAAATAGAATCAATTTATTTTAATTTGAATTAGAAATAGTAACATTTAATAATTTTAAAAAGAATATACTTGAATTATAACATTAATATTTAACGAACCACATTCAATAAACACTATTTTCAAGAACAACAGCCAAGTGACAGTAACATACAGAACGAGGCATGTTACTACATACTAAACATATCCCGAAATTCAGAAACAACACTTGCCTAAATGCTAGTATTGCTATCTCTCAGTACGTTACTTATGTCGAGCCTTCTGTTTCACAGTTAATGTTTCTTGGCTGAACGCACGCATAGTGACATTTATTGACGCACAGCGAACATTTATTATAGATCCCTGTAATTGGTATATTTGATGCGATAAACTTCACTATAGTAATCTCAATATCTCGCTGCACTCGTCGACATATTGCGCGCTCACTCGTACAGTTCGGCCGCTGTATCTTGGTGCGTCTGAACTTCGCGCAGAAGGCTGCGCAGTAACATAATTCGGCAATGCTCACTGCGCAGTTTATTGTGTCTCAGTCACACGTTAGCATGTTCGTGTTGCCATCTCTATCTTACATGCGCTAAAGTTCGCAAAGCCTATGTTCAGACGCGCCAAGATACAGCGGCCGTACTGTACTTAGGTTTTAGGTCTAATTGTAGGTGCGAGCGAGCGCGCAATATGTTAACGAGTGCAGCGAGATATTGAGACTACTTTAATACTCATTTCACAAAGGCAAAAGATAGAAATATAAACAACCGATCCTTTCTTTCTATTTTGATATCAGTCAAACCAATCTTAAAATATGACAAACACAACGATGGATTTCACTCAAGTATTGTTTATGAAATGGATTTGATGACGCTATGCACTCGCAGGCACTGGGAGACCTCAGTGTTGTTTCTGAATGCGGGCTATACAACTACAGAATTATTCCATCTATCTATTTGATATTTAACTTCACAGTGACCTACAGCATGTTTTTGTTTAAACCTTTATGTATTCATACACAGTCACACAAGCAGTATCATAATAATTATATGCTGCTATGTACAATTGTAGATATATCACATTGCATACAATGTACCTAATGGTAGGTAATAGGTACCTACCTGTACCAAATCCCAACGTTGCATCAGAAAAATGCGTCGTCCGAATCAGCAACTATCAACTAATCCAAAATGTATTATGTATATCTATTTAAATAGTATATTAATTAATGGGCCGGTTACCCAGTAACATGGTAGTTGAAATCAGAAATATCTCAAAAAGTTTATAACGTTATTTAAATATTTTAAGTGAATATTTAGCTAAGCTACAGGTTATCTTAAAATATGGGTTTCATATAGTTTTCAGCCTGCAGAAGGTAAAAGTCCTAGTTGTGTCTAGATGATACTAGATCTGTAGTGAACATGTTTCCTACGGCTGGTCATCAAGCACAAGGTGCATCAAGCCACGTTGCATACGAATACTTTTTCTCCGCGAAGTTTTTATCTAACTTTACTGAAACTTAAGTACACGAAACACAGAATGCATGAACTTGTTTCGTGTGTCGCCTGGCGTCCCACACCTGGGACCCCAGATAGAAATCGTCCCGATAGCTTAGTTCGTGGCTAGAGCAGATGCAACCCTAATTCTAACATCTATTTTGTAGGAACCTAGTGCTTTGTTCTATATACATTTTTGACTAATAGGTTACTTAACAGTAAGAGAAGACAACCCTAGCAGCTCCGTGCTCTGAGATTCTCTACGTCTGAGTTTCGAGATCATTGGCTCCTCCAAACCACTCCTAATGATTCTAATAATAATCTAATCTAATACACAACATCCATTCTACTACATCATTTTCTTCCGAGTGCTTCGCTTCGTCCTTCGTTTACAAGCGACGTTACTCTAAGTTTAATTTAGAACTAGTAAAAGTAATACGCCTGTCCGTTTAGATAAAGCTACAGGGCTCACTAAAATAAAATAAATATATAATTTGTCTTTTCATTATGCAAATGCTTATCAGCATAAAAACTATGATGTTTCAGAGGAAGGAGGTATAGGTATACCATATCCAGATTTAAAGTAGGTAGTATAATCACAATACTTTTTTAATATAAAATGGAGTCCTCCACTTGCATATCAGAAGCAATGTTTTTTTTCAAAACTAACAATTTTGATATTATTCTTATACGTATTAGAAAAGTTTTGCACTGCAATGTATGTTTGCAAGAAGCCATTTAAAGCTATCAGCGATGGTAATTGACAATTGACAATCTTTAAAATCAATCTCTTCGGGTCTGTAACTTAATATGTATATTTTCTCATATAAGCAGTTTCTAACTACACAGCCCTACATTTAATTACATAATTAAAAAATAAAATGTAAAATATGAGAAAAATAACCATAATAAAAAAATACTTTCCAGCTTCAAACTATTACCAATATTCGTACGACGACCTACAACGTATTACCTAATAAACCATTAGAACAACATAGAAGCGTTATAGAACCACATATAGAACTACACCTACATTTAAAAGTTGTATAGATAGATTTCAGTAAAACTTACATTGATATCCTTACCAGCTAACACTTATAGTACAATCTTTGATATGTTTTTGATATTCTTGGCCACGTCACACATGACAGTCCACATAGCGATATGTATAATTTTCTTCAGACGAGGCCACAACACCGCAAGAACGATGTCGCACCGCAATGCAATGCGTTGTCGCAACGCAAAAATTTCGTCTTTTACTACATCGAAATGTTGTGGACTCGCCCTTTACTTAGACTAGGGTTACCATAAAGTCTCAAAAATAAACACGGAAACATATCGTTTCAAAACAACTGTAAATAGTTTTTCGTGATGATTGAAACAAAACCTTTACGAGAGCTTATTATGAGGTCATTAAATTATTGTTTTTAATCTACTCAAACAATTGTAAATTAAGCGTTATGATAACACGAGACTGCAGGTATAATAGGTACTAAACTTAATCTAAAATCTTATATTTATAAAACCTTTGCGTTAACGTGCAATCTAGTTGTTAGCTCATGACTCCGGTCAAATTTCATTCTCACTACGGGGAAATAGATAAATTATTTTGTGTACCTTATATAAATACTTCACAATATCTCTAATATACGTACGTGTACGTGCGACAGTATAGGTATAGTAAAACTACACAGAAGAAGTCTTCTTGTTCACAATACACATAATATCAACAGTAAAACGTTCGAAACTCCGCAGATGTAGATGCAATTTTGGCAGTTCTAACAAGCGGCATATAAGTATAATTTGAGTAGATATATTACAATTCTAACGTTTATCATATCACCACAGCATTGACAATTGATTCCTTAATTTACATCATTTTCTAACAATTAATAAATAGATTAGATATGTATGTATAGTACAACATTCAGATTTTAACATTTATAATCCTTCTAAACTTATGATAAAATACAAAAAATAACTTAAAATATAAGCGTGAGTATTTAGGATACTTAGGCACAAAACAAATCATTAGTTTCTTGTAGTTTGAAGTTAATGAATTCAATTCAATGATACCTATGGCTATTCAATAAATATTTTAATAAACTATAACAATTTGTGTAATATGAAACATTTGATTTGATATGTATCAATAATTTTTAATACTTAAAATTTAAAAATTTGATTGTAATAATTTTAACAACATATAAAATTATCTAATAAGAATCTGAAGGAACAACAATTAACAATTTAAAATAGATGAAGTAAATAACGACTTAGCCGAATAACAAACTATATCCATAAGACTTAATAACACGGCAATAATTTAACTTACATATGACTAGATTTAACAGGAAATTATAATAATACTGTATCTGTATGTACCTATGTAAGGAACGTCCCGAAATGTTTCCTTATTTAATGGTAACGCAAATTTTAACTAAGAATTATCCACCCTAGGTACTGTGAGCATGAAATTATATCGTTTTATACTTTTGGTTTAATATATGTAAATGGTAAGGTGTGTATGATGTAATTTATGCCTCCATTGATAGAACATTAGACACTTAGATAAAGTATGAAAACACCATTCTAAAATTTGCTTTATCTTGGACATTTATACATATTTCGTAAAACGAACTATACTCGACGTAGGTACCTACAAGCAATGTGTGCTTAATATTTCGCCAAAAATTTCACATTAGCTACTTTTAAGATAGAATTTTGTAAACTGTGTTTCGCGTACCTATCTCCTAATTTAACAATTTTTAATATAAATGTATCTCTTGCAACATTAATTAAATGTACTTTATAATGAATTATGTATATGTAAAGTAGCTCTTATATAAAATGTAAAAGACACATTTAGAAATATTCTACTAAAAATAATAATTAATCAGACATTTTGATATGTTTAAGTTTCAAAGTTAATATTAAATATTCAAATAAAATTTAATTTTATATTAAATACGAGTGAATAATAAATTACTCTTAATTTTACTAAGAGTATTAACGTTCATAATACTTGGACTAGGTATTTTCAATATAATTTAAATACAAGTAAAACACGCTCATTACGTTACGATAGTTCAGGGCAGACGTTTATACGTAGGTAGATAAAATTACGTTAGCTAATTCTATAAATTCATGTCAATTTCAATTAATACAAATATAAATAGATATATAACTTTACATACGTGTCTCTCATTCATTTATCCATGATCAGTTACAATAAATGTTTCGGTGGCTCCCTATGTTTCCTTCTTGTTCTGGAACATGAGTTTCATGGAGTTCAATGCCTCCTCGAGCGAGAGGCGGAAGGCCTCGGTGCTGGTGACGCTGGAAGAGTGGAAGGAGGCGATGCAGAAGATGACGTGGTCCTTCTTGGGGTTGTAGCTGCAGCCGTACCCGTCGGGGACCACCGCGCCGTACCCCATGAACGTGCCCTCGCTCGTCGTCGCCACCTGCGATTCATTCGGTTAACATTTTGTTTGTGTTTCGAATGGTAAGTTGTCGATGGTCCTAACAACATTTACAGCTTCAAGCGGACAGAGGGTGACTGCATCTTGATTCTAATGAGCATATCAAGTCTACAACAAACATTTCGTCCATCTGTAGGTTCTTCTGAAGTAAGTTACGCATGTAATTCTTGACAAAAAATAACCGACTTCAAAATTAGGGATAACTCGAAAATTACTCGTCAGATTAGAAATTTTAGTGTGACCACATGACACGCACCAGCTTTCGATTAAAACAAGAATCATCAAAATCGGTTCACCCAGTCGAAAATTCTGAGGTAACAAACATAAAAAAATACAGTCGAATTGAATACCTCCTCCTGTTTTGAAGTCTGTAGCTCGAGCACGAATATTTGCGAGAAAGTATTCGTATGGTTAACGTAAGCAATTTGTATGGAATTTTTTCAAAAGCGCCTCTATCGTGCGTAAATGGTACTAAATCGGCAGCACGAATATTTGCGTCAAACTTGCGTATCGCAAGCGTATCGCAAGCGTATCGCCGCGTAACGCTACGTAAGCATTTTGTATGGAAATCGGTAGCACGAGTATTTTTTTGACATACGGACGATAGCTGGCTAGCGTCATCTTACGAATGTTTTTTCACGGAGAAATGTTGCGTGAGAAAACTTTCGTATCACTTTTTAACAGCGAATTTCAGTGTTTAAATTGATTTTTAAACTAAATTTAAGTAAAAATGCATGAAAAAAGTATAATTGAACGTATCACAATTTATTATTACCTTGCTGCACAATTAATTGGAAGCAGCGGAGTGATGAAATATAGAATAGTTTCTAAAGAAAAAATAATTTGTTTAAATGAAAATAAGTTTAACATTGTGTGACTAATCCAATAACTAAAATAATAATAATAATAATATGATTGTCATAATTATGATGATTGTCTCATTTAATTTGTTTCCAGTGAAATAAATTGCAGAGTAGAATAATCTCTAATTTGTCAGGTGCAATGAAATAGTATTTAAAATTGATATCTTCTTAGCAATGCAGGTTTTAAAATCTAGTGCAATTAACTTCGTCGTCTTTTAAATCAAACTAAAGAATTATCCTCAAAGTCAAGGATTTGTACCTACCTGCTACTTATGTGAAGTGATAAATAGGTTTATGTGAAATACAAATGCATTTCCTAATTAATTAATTCTTCCATTAGTATCACAAGATTAGTTTTCAGTTATTACGAGTAGTAAAATACCTAGAAGCGATTAGAATATACACCAACATCTATGTAATTAAATAACAAGTCACACTTGAGGCACGAAATAAAAGAAGATAATAAATAATAATATCTTTATTTCAAGCAACGAGGTCATATATAAATACCGTACAAAGTAACATACAATATTTCCACTGCACATCATTTATAACTAAATCACTAATTTTATCGACGTAGAAAGACGCGCATTCGGTGGCTGATGGTCGTCAGTCGTTCGGCCACAACTTCAGCAATGTAGACAAGAGCTCTATTGTAAAGCGCACAATAAATGGGTTGAAGTTCACTGCATTGCGCGAATCCAAGTTATGGTCAAGAATCAACCACTACTTCGTCTTCTTCACCAACTACTCAACGACATCGGAGACCTTCGCAATGTAATGGAGATGAAGTCGAGAAACTTTGTATATCATATAGGTCATTGGGACGTTGTATCCTATATACAAATAAGTCTTTTAGTGATGGGTACTTTTCCATTAACGCCGCAATCATTATTAAGTATTACATAGGTACCTATTTGTATTTTGAATTACTTTAACTAAGGTGCATAATTAATTATAAAATTCACAAAATATTAGTTTGACAACAATAACAAACGTAGTACCGCAGAACGCTAAAGGCGCCAAACCACAGGCTAGATAGGGACACAGAGTACTTAAACGGTAGAGATTCAGCTTGACAATGTACGCGTTCGAATACCAAAGTTCAAGAGACACGGAAATATTTTTATTTGTGTAAAATATATCATTAACTTAATGTTTCTTAATGTAAACTGTATTTTTATTGAAAAGTTAATACAGCTTGATGTAAAAAGTGTGATTTCATAGAGTTTTAATGAAATTTCTTTACATAATTATTTTTTTTCAATTCACATGTAACTTTTGAACGCACCATTCATTCGTTCATTCATTCACTTGGTCCCCTTCTTATTTACGATAGGATGACGTCACTTGCGAGTTGACGCTAGCACGACGCAAGTAACTCGTGCTGCCAACTTGCGTCTACGTAAATTACGTATCGTCAATTCGATACGGAGACGCTACGAATGTTTTAAAAACTCGTGCTCGCTGTACTGTTAAAAATATTGAAAACATTTTTAATCGTTGCGAAACTCTTATGAATAGCAATAAAATTGATATTAGCGTTCCTTCGATATTCTCGATTCGTGCGGCAACCTGCACACTATCCCCGTCCTCACCCACCTGGCTAGTGCTGAGCTTGAACTCGATCATCCGTCGGTAGGTGATGTCGGTGAAGAGCGGCGGCAGCGCGCCCGCGGACTCGCGCGCCGCCTCCCGCAGCCCCAGCAGGTGGTTGTCTATCCCGCGGCCTAGGATGTTGGCCTCCATGATGGCCGTCTGCTTGCGAGCTGCCTCCTCGAACAGCTCGAGTTTACGCTGCTCCTGGGGAATGGGACTCGTTAGCGATTACCATTTACCAGTGAGAACCAGCTTCGTTTCTGTAGTGTTGGAGATTGATGTTGCTATCGTTATGGTTAAAGTACATAGGTACCTACCTACTACAATCATTTTAATAGATTTAGATATAGAAGAAAAGGTAACAGTGGCGTTACAGGAGAGTTAATTAACAAGCAGTTACGCTGCTTGTATTTTGTGATAATTGTCAAAAAATGGAAGGCTAAATATGTTCTGCCGCTGCTGTTAAAGCAATGACCTTCATAATTAACATAGAAATGTTAAGATTATTTTCTCAAGAGATACGGTTTTATTGAGCCAGCAGTTACCGCAGAAGCCAAGCCTCCTCAACATAAGTATAACATTCCTCACCCCATACAAATTGAAGGAGACCTTCTTCTGCCCGTCATCGTCGGCGGCGGCGGCGAGGGGCGGAGTCTCGGCGGTGCACATGGCGGCGGCCCAGGCGCGCGCGGCCGCGTGCGCCGAGCGGATGTTGTCGACGCGTCCGTGCCGGAAGCGCCGCAGGGACGCCGACTCGTACGTCGACACCAGGTACCCGTACATCCTGCCAATATGATGCTGTATGAACTCTGCCTTTTAACCCCCGACGCAAAAGAGGGGTGTTATAAGTTTGATGTGTCTGTGTGTCTGTTTGTGTAATCGTAGCTCCTAAACAAATGGACCGATTATGATGCGGTTTTTTGTTTGAAAGCTGACGTGATCGAGAAGGTTCTTAAGATCTGTTCAGGCGTTTCAAGGTCACCAGCTGTTTTTTGGGGAAATCTAAAGCGGCGAGGGTTTAAAATTTATAGTAAATTCCACTCATTGGTCAATGGTCGCTCTGGGCCTTTGTGTCTAAGTCTGGGTGTCCAGTACAATCAGTTGGTATAGCACATTTTTTATAACATACTTGTAGTAAGTGTACTGCAACGCGAGCTGGATGTAGACGTCGGGGCTGGTGCGGCAGGACTTCATGAACTCGCGCCCGTAGCCGCGGTACGTGTACACCTTGAAGTCCAGGTCCGAGATTTGACTGCCCAAACAAAATAATACTATCAGTTCCCGTTTGACAAACATCCATGAGTTTACTTTACGCTTGGGAAAAAAAACTCAAATGTCACATTTGGCCGATACTAAGATTTTTGTATCCAGAAATCTTGAAATCATCGGTCCATTTAATCTGGTCCATATGCTCCTTTTGCCAAAGAGTAATTAAAAAAAAACAGCTCGAAAAATCTACCCAATTAACTAGAACCAGAACCTCACCGATCAATTTCTTTAGCAGCGCGCTCAATAGTGTTATGCAGTTCAGGAGTAAGATTCCACCGGAAGGCCTGCGGCGCGGGCAGCAGCGCGGGCGGCGGCGCGGGCCGGTCCGCCACCGCAGCCCGAGCCAGCGCGCGCTCGGCCAGCCGGATCACCGCCACGCCCTCCGCCGCGCTGTGCTCGTAGCACATGCCCACCGTGCCGTCCGATGAGATGATTAGCTGGGGGACACGGTCTCATGACAGGGTGGTCACATAGATAGCCCTTCACTTCATGGACGAATATGGATGCATATTTACTGAAAAAGTATTTGTGTAAGCCTGTATCTTATATACACTAAATGTATGCTTAAAAACATCAACCTATACGGGTCCACTTCTGCACATAGGCTTTCCCTAATTTGAGCCACGCTCACCCTTTCTGACCCTCCTGAATCCAGCGGATGCCCGCGTTTCCTTCAGATCACACTAAACACACAGTTTCTACCTGGTCGAAGGGCGTCCTATGCTCCTTTTTCCGAGACATGGTCTCCTAAAACCTATATTCTCCAATGTTTATAGGTGTATATATCTGAATATGTGTATGGACTATGCATGTTACGTCGTTACCTGCACAGTCTTATCGAACCACCGGTTGGCGGTGTGATGGCTGGTGCCGGCGCCGTGCATGGCGCGCAGCATGCCGTTGGTGTCGGCGTCCAGGTCCGCCCGGTCCCCGCCCCCCTCGTCCAAGCACAGCACGCACAGTGCGCGGGAGATCAACTCCAGGTTCATGCGGTTCAGTTCATCTGGATCATAAAGCGTTGCTTTTAACGTCAGCGCTGAGGGCCTTTTGACGTTGAAAGAAAACGTCCCCCAAACAGGAAACAATAGTACACAGAGAACATTACCAGGGACTTAATGCAATGTTCTAATTGAAAATACTTTGTCATCCTTATATGACATTCATGTCAGCACCAGAGTATTTTTAATATTCTCCAGATTATTATGTAGTCACTAAATTAAATATAAACAAAAATGAGTTTAATGGCTACTAAATTTCACTTTAGCAAACGACTGTACGAGGGAGTTGGAGCTATCTATTCTGTAATTGGTGTATGAAGAGTTGTCAGGACTCATGCTTCACCTAGGTAGAGAACATTGAAGGAGCACGAACGATCCCCGTTCAATGGTTTCTTTCCTGAAGTCTCCTGAAAGAAGCCAATACCTTTAATAAGTTGCTCCCTGGCCCTGGCCCAGTGGTCTCTGTTCATGGTGGTGAGCAGACCCACGCGGGGCGCGGGGGGCGCGCCGGCCGCGTCCACCATGGCGTGCAGCAGCTGCGCCTGGATCTCGCCCGGGGTGAGGCGCCCGCGGTCCGCCGCCTTCACCGGGATCGGGTACAGCTGGAATGGACACGCTGGTGAGTTCGCAGCGATTTAGCTCGATGTTTTGCTCGTGGTTGTTTTATCTTCGGCATGTTTACGGTATTGGATACAGCTGGATTGGAAACACTTGTGGGTCCTTTGGCGTGTCTTAGTTTAATGTTCGTGATTGAAATTTAAGTACCTAATACTATGCGCCTTGATTTGATATTTTATTTTGCCGATTAAATTGATTAGTGTATTTGATTTCAAAATTGGTTGACTGGTAGGGAATGCTCTTATGCATTAAGTTCGCCCATAGTACTTAGAATAAAATTGTTGCAATTAAGGTTAAAAATGAATAAATCTTATTAGGTATTAGGCTACTTTGCAACAAGACGCGATTAACTTGTATGATATTGCGTGGCATGGCACCTCCCTTTTTCCCAAAAAGGAAACATGCACTAAAGTAAAAAAAAATACAAAACATACAACAACACTTATATTTTATATGTACTTAGTAGAAAATTTGATAAAAAAAATTTTGATGATAAAATTTAGTTAGTGTTTAGAGTATGTTCAACGAGATATTCTAGGAGCTCATAATTTAATCAACTGGAGTCTGCTTTACGGCTTTCGCATAAATATAATAGTTTTAGTGATAAAAGCGAACCACTAACTAGCTAGACTCACAGGGATTGCGGTAAGTAACGAAGTTAAGGATGAACAGAATATTAAATTTGGCCGAAGTTCGGAACTATCTTGAACTACAATCTGGTTTTAACATTAAAGACATCGGCTCGCTAAGGCTTAGTGTTACATATTTCATGTTACAACGGTTGCACTCGTGTTATTAACCGAAGGCGATGAAGATTTTATTAAATTACACGTTTAAATTTAATGTTTTTAGAGGATAACAAACAAGCTTGCAATGCCATAGTGATATGATATATTAGCAATCGTAATATAAATGTTGTTCAACAAGTCGACAACAATTCGTGTTCAACTCACATAGTTCCTGCAGGCGACGACGATCAGTTCCTCGGACTCGGCGGTGTCGCTGGGCCTGGGCGGCAGCGCGAGGCGGTCCCGGCCCACCTCCGGGATGCGGCAGACGCCCAGTAGCCGGTAGAACTGCTCCATGCACAGCGGCTGACCCTTCTCGCGGCTCGTGGCACGCTCTAGGGGTAGCTCGCCTCTGACACGTTAACATTTGACAATCAATTGCACTGTTTTAACAGGATCTACTGATCTTTGTTCCAGCTTGTTCAAACAATGTTCGTATATTTTCTAAATATTGTAATACGTTCCTAATTCATTTATTCGTTAATGTTAGTATTTCACATTGACTTCTTACCTTAGCTACATTTTAAATTTACATGTAAAATATGTAATATTACAAGAGCCCGCGACAGCCAGCCTTCCTTATTTTATAAAACCTAAAAGATTATCTGTGCATATCCCCAATAGGCACAGGTGAGGCGCTCCGGGACTATGAAGTTTTGATGATGGTTACTTTGGCAGGTACCGGGTAACAAGAAGAAAGGTAAATAATTAACTGAAAATATCTTCGAAAAAACGTGATGAGCAAATAGTTACCTGTCCAGCATTTCCTTGTAATCAAGCAGGTCATCGATAAACAGCGCGCCCAGGTCTGCCACCTCGTCCATCTTGGCGAAGTGTCGTTTGGGGAACACCATGCCGGGGTTGGAGTTGATGGGCAGCGGCAGCCGCACCTTCAGATACATGTCGTCCAGCCACCACTCCGTCACCTGGGGAATAAATTGTCCATTAGATCATGGTTAAATACATGAGTCAGTTTACGAGCCTATAGATATTATAAACTTTGTGTTGTTTCAGTTTTTAATTTACTGTAGTCTGGCCAGGAATTACTTTGCAAACCCACTCGCGATATACATATTTTTTAGTATGCTAAAGATATAAAGCACTTTTCATCCTTTCAGAGATTTATGTGACGGATAAATATTTTTACTCCGGTCAGGGGTGTGACTGTGATGTGTCGTCCATGCCACCCGCGATATAGGTAATAACCTACTGCGGGGGGGGGGGGGGGGGGTATGAGTGTGTTAGCGTTTATTTTATTTATTTACTTAAACAGATGAGTGAAGGCTGCTTTTAGTTCGGATCTTAGACCATAAGAACAACGTGAAAGAAGCCTATTTTATTTTCTTGTTTTTTTTTTTTTTTTTTTTTATCAGCAGACTTCAGTACAACTAATAGCGTTACTTAACTTCAACCCATCAGGGGTCTACGGTGTGAGATGAATGGGGGCTAAAAAGTAAGTTTTTATGCTACCTAAAGGACTGATGCCTTAACGTGTCGTTCAAAGTACCTTCATAAGTGCCTAAGTAAGTCAGTATACTTATATAGTCAATGTACTTATATATATAAGTACCTTCTCATTTTTGGCACTAACGGTCACCTTTCCAACTCCCAACCGCCCCAGAATTCCTTAATTATAAGCGGTATAAGCTCTACTGTGTGCCTCGCAATTGAAAAATTTTTCATAGGGTATCTACTTGTAATATTGTTAAACTAATAAATAATGCAATTTCTTTAATAATAATTTAATCACAACTTGATATAAAACATTAAAAATATCTTCTATATGGTACGGTTGGACTTAAAAAGAATAAGGTTCTTCTAGATCGTCTTTTGTGCTTAGAAGTAACGACTGTTGTCTGCGTGGTGTCCTCATTTACCCAACCGCCATTATTAAAATAAAAGTCCGTAGCTTCTTCAGACTTAAAATCATCAGAATTATCTGAAGTATGCCTCATAAAATAGTTCTGAACTGAATTTTGTGTGGGTTTTACAACGTCTACTATGTTCAAATAGTTTCTAATTGAATCAATTCTATCTCGTAAGAATTTTGGCTTGTTTAAATTTGGCAATGGTTGTTGATATTCCGGTCGCTCTATAATGTTAGCCGAGTCTATCTCTTCGGTTACAGGAGGAATTATGTTCTCTCTCACGTAATTAACTTTATCTCGTGAAGAAAATCCACTTTTATGATGTCCTTGAAATGATTCTTTGTAAAAATCGTCACTATTAATAAATAACGGTTTTGGTCTAAAATATTTCTTTAAGTGTTCATTTGCATCTTTTTCTTCAAATTCAAGGAAGGGAAATTGTCGTCTTCCTGGAGATATATGATTATTTTTCTGTAAAGGTTGCCGATGAATGATTGGCATATCTTTGGTATCCTTTTTTTGGCTTCTAAAGCGCTTTTGTGTAAAGAAATCATTTGAATTCCTGGTAATTACTTCCCTATTATTATGTCCTATTCGTATTCTTTTCATAGTTTTTCTTTGTTTATGTGATGGTATCATCTTAGTAGGATATAATTTAGTTTTTTCAAATGGATCGAAAAGTGACTTCAAGTTACTGCCAGTTTTTTTGAATTTATCATGAATATTTTTGGACAATTTTTTATTTGGTTGTACTTTGCTATTCTTTGTTGGCTTACTGATTATAAATTGGTGAGTTGTACTTGTTGTTTTGTCTGTAAGACGTACTGGTGATACTGGTGTGTTATGTTTATTTATGTGTTTAGATTCGCTAATTTTTTTGCGAATATTGTTTTTTCTTACCATTGAGGCTTTTCTTCTATTAAAAAATTGATTTGTTGGTGGAACTATATCACTTTCCGACGGTGCATATGTGTTATACTTTATTACTTTTACTTTTTTGATGGTCGTTGATTTGGGTCTACTAGAAATGTATTTAGTTATTATGGGTCTTGCTGCAACTATGACTGAATCACTTTTAACATTATTTATCGTCTCGGTTTTCTTTTTTCTACTACTGGTTAAATATTTATGTTTAGTGATTTTATGTTTAATATAGGAATTATTTTGTGAGCTTTGGTTAGTAATGTGGGGTGATTTATTATGTATTTCTTTATTTACCTTAGTTTTGGGTATAACAGAAGGTTTAGTATTTACTATTCTATAACTGCCTGATATTACCTCTGTAATATTGTCTCCAAAACTGAGGTTATTATAAAATAAAGTTACGTTAAAGTTTTTCTGTTCAATATTTGTGGCTCCAATCAAATTAACATTTGAAATTAATTGTAGTAAATTGTGTTTTTGTAAATTATTATGTGGTTTATCTGTAATATTGGTTATGTTATTTGATGCCGCATCATATATTCTTACTAACTCATTTTTATTTCCCTGTCTTCTAACAGGCACAATAATGTTACTCCGTTGGTAATCGTTTTTAATATTTTTATACGATGGATTAGAGGTCAATAAAACGTTTCCAATCAATGTATCCTGAGATTTTTGCTGTTGTAATGTTATATTTCTTTTATGGTTATAAGACACAAACGTTGGCAATTGACTCGTAGAATGCAAATTATAAGTATAATTATTGACATATTTGTTTATGCTTTCTGTAATGCGGAAAATATTATTTAACCTAGTGTTATTATTTTTGTTAAGACTTCGTGCTTTGGCGTTCGGTTCAAAAGTGTTAGGCATAGAAGCAAAATATTTTATTTGGGAGCTGGTATTTAATTTTTTATTGTGTGTGTTTGAATACACCTTTGAATCAATTGTTTTGTTTTTATTTTCAACTATATTAGAAGTGGCTTCAGTTTCGGAGGGATTTTCAATTGAATCTAATTTGAAAGATAATGCAATTGATATATTTGACTTATCCGAGGATAAAAGACTGTGATTTAAATAATGAGAATCAGTTTCTGTATTTTCAAAATTTCCTTTCACTTTATTTTCTCTACTGTATTGTTTATTTTTTAAATATGTGTGATTCAAGGCAGACATATTTAAGTATGTTTTTTTAAGTTTGTCGATATTGTTCCAAGATTTTGTACTTTTGTTTGTATCAGTATTGTTTTTCATTACTTTACTACTGATAGCTTCATTAAGTAATAACATCGTGCTATTTGAAGCGAAATCACGAATATTTCGTGCGTGTTTTTCAACTAAAGTTATATCTTCCGATCGGTTATTTTTTAACCGATCGTTTTTTGGCAAAGTCCAAAGGGTCGAAATTTTAGAAATATTTTTGTCTTTTGCTAAATTTAATTCCATGCTTTCATTCATTATTCTTGTAGACTGATTGTTTTGATCCAATAAAGATTCTGGTCTTGCAATCTGGGAGTTTGAAAAATCTGTTTTAAAAGTAGATACAAATACTGGTGTTGATGGATAATACAAATATTTCGAATAGTTAATAAATTCAGTATTGGCATTTATTTGTGTTTTCTTTATATAGTTTACTTCAAATTGTGTTGTGTGTTTCAATTTTTTTATGTCATTTTTAAATCTTAGACTTTCATTTCTTTTTTTTATATTATTATTTTTTATACGAGTGATATTATAAAATTTTATACTTGGAATATATTTTATTAATTTGTATTCCTTTTTACCGTTATTATTTTGTATCGATTGAACGGTTTTTATGTGGTTGTCGCTTGATAAATTACGTTTGATTTCAAATTTTTCAATATCATTAAACTTATTCCTTAAGCCAGTAGTTGGAGCTCTTGTGTTTTTATTAATTATCGCTTCAGTAATAGTTGTATATTGTTTTAAATCTTTTTTCGTCGTAATATTTGAATGAGGAACATTGGGGACATTAAAGCCAGAATCAGATGCGTCTTTAACAAAGTTTGAATTCATAAGTAGTGATTTAGTAACTAAGTTTGTTTGGATGAAAGGTTTCAATGATTCGACTACATCTTGTTTCGTAAAAGTTATTGTTTTTGCGGTTCTTTCTTGTCCATGGAATTCAGAAAATGCTTTTTGCTGTGAAATTCTTGTTGTTTCCGTGGAACCAAAAGTTTTATGAGTATAGAGAACTGGTGAATGAACGTGTTCGGGCCTAACTGGAGTAAAATTACGGTTTTCTCCAAACTGAAAAGTGGAGTTGACAATAATTTTTGTTTTTCTGTTTTTATTTATTGCTTCAGTCTTTGTTTTAATTTGTTTCATGTTCGTTTGAACAGGAAACTCGGATTTCTTGTACCCATTCTGACTCTCGGTTCCATTTTGAACCAAGTTTGCATATTGAGGTTGTAATTTTTGTAATAAATTTGAATAAGTAAAAGATTTTAATGATTTTAAAGTTGCTGGTTTCGTAAATGTAAATGTTTTGACTGGTTTCTGCTTTCCTTGTAATATTAAAATTTCGTTTTCTGACGAATGTTTCATTGGAATCGCAGTACCAAAGTTTTGATGCTCATGCAAATGTGATGGTAGAAAATTTTGGGATGTGGTTACAGTAAAAATTGAGTTTTCTCCGTAAATGCCAAGATAGTTAGCACCGTTCGCTGTCGTTTTTGGATTGTTGTTAATTTTCGATGTTGTCACCGCTTTCTCTTGCATTAAATCGTTTTTAATCGTGAAAATAGAAATAGAGGGAGTTGTGGTTTCAATAAATTTTACTTTTTTAATGTAGCTTTTATGATCGCGAGTTTTATATTTAAGTAGGGATTCCGTAAAGAAATTTGATTCTTTAAAAAATCTTGAATAATTCTTTTTTGATGAAAATTTTAAAGAACTTGTAGAACCAAAGGTCTCTCGCGTATCGTGATCCAATGAATGCAGATTCTGAAGTGTTATTGTGGTAAGGGTACGGTTGACTACAAGGCTATCGATATTCATGAAATTCGCACCGTCATTTATTGTTCTCCTCTTATTATTGATTATTATTTCATTATTTTCTGTCTTTTGTTTAAAATAATTTTTCATTTTGAACAATAATTCAGAAGGAATAATGGTGTCGGTAAAGCTGGATGCATTGTATCTCTTCTGACCATCAGTTTTATTTGGTTCTAACGTTGTTGGTTTTGTAAAAACTAAGTTTTCGATGGACCTCTCTTTTTCTTTGAATTTAGAAACATTTTTTTTCGGAAAAGTGGTAAAGAAATTTGTAGGGCTAAGGCTCTTTAGCGTATAGAAACTCGATGGTTGTGACTTTTGGGGCATTATTATTTTAAAACTAACAATATTATTTAAGTTTGTACTATTCTCTATTATTTTTGTGTTGTGATTAATAATAACTTCTGATAATTCTGTGTTGTTATTAATCATCCTATCAGTCTTTACTTTGTTTTGATTCAAATCATTTTTCAGTTTGTAAAATGTATTGGGAGCAATAGGGGAGGAGATAAAGTTTGATTTATTGTATCTCCTCTCATTATCAGTTTTATTTTGAACCAAATTCAAATTAACAAAAGCTTTAAATAGTTTAGACGTTGTTGATTTTGTCAAAGCCAATATTTCGTTCGATATCTCTTTTTCTTTGTAACTTGAAATTTTCATGGACAAATTACGTATTAAATACACAGAACCAGGATTTTGTAGGGCATGAGAAGTTGATGCAATTACATATTTTGGTGCTATCCTTGAAAAATTACAGATGTTACTCCGACTATCAATAGTCATGAAAATTGCGCTATTTGTTTTATTTTTTCTGTTGTATTTGTATTTTGTTACCCCTTCAGTCATCATTGTGTTTTGGTTGAAATCTTTTTTAGTTGTAAAAAGTACATTAGACGGATTAGTGGTGACTGTAAAGTCAGATTTAGCGTATGTCTTGTGATGGTCGATTGTTTTTTGAACCCAGTTTGAATCATTAAAAACTTTTAATGTTTTGGATGTTGCTGGTTTTGTTAAAGTTAATGATTTCTCTTTTGCTTCGAATCTTGAGAATTTCATTTTTGACGAATTGTGCACTGAATCATTAAAACCAAAAGTTTTAAGTGTATAAGAATTCGACGAATGTTGATTTTGAGGTGTTACTATTGTATTTTGAACCCAATCTGAATGATCGAAAGTTTTTAATGGTTCTGAAGTTGATGGTTCTGACGTTGATGGTTCTGTCGAAGTGAATATTTTGTTCCATTTCTCTTTTTCTTCAAATCTTGCAAATATAATTTTCGATGAAGTGCTCATTGAATCCGTAGAGTTAAGCGTTTTCATCGGAACCGATGATATGTTTTGAGGTATTACTGTTGTAAAATCACTTGTATCCATGAGAATGTCAATATAAATGAAGTTTGTGGCATTTGTTATTACTCTCGTGTTGTTATTAATTAATGCTTGAGTTATTGCTGTATTGTTGTTAATTACCATTTCAGTTATAGTTGTGTTTTGTTTCAAATCTTTTTTGGTTGGGTAAGTAAAATGAGAAGAAATGATGGTGATGATAGAGTCGGAATTATTTTGTCTCTTCTCACGGTCAGTTTTATTTTGAAACCAGGTCGAAGGATTGAAAGTTCTTAAAGGTTCCGATGTTGCTGGTTTTGTCGAAGTTAATATTTTGTTCAAATTTTCATTTTCTTCAAATCTAGAAATATTCATTTTCGAAAAAGTGCTCATTAAATCCACAGAATTGAGTGATTTTAGTGGATAAAGATTTGTTAATGGTTTTTGAGTGGTTACTCTTGTCATATCACGGGTGTCCGAAATAATATTGATATTATTGAAGTTCGTGGCATGTTTTCTCTTGTTATTATTAATCATCACTTCTACTATTTCTGTGTTATTATTAATTACTGCTTCAGTTATTGCTGTATTTTGGTTCAAATATTGTTTGGTTGGGTAAATTAAATAAGAAGAAGTCATGGTGGTGATAAAGTCGGAATTATTGTATCCTTCCTCACGGTCAGTTTTAATTGGAAACCAGTTTGCTGGTTTTGTCGAAGATAATATTTTGGTAAATTTCTCTTTTTCATCAAATTTAGAAGATTTCATTTTAAATGAAGTGCTCATTGAATCGGTAGAATCAAGCGTATTTAGTGAATAAAGATTCGATGGTATGGTCTGCGGTGGTAGTGTTGTAAAATTACGGGTATCTGTAGGAATATCAGTATTAATGAAGTTTATGGCATTTGTTATCCCTTTGATGTTATTAATCACCCCTTCTGCTGTGTCTGCATTGCTATTAATTACCGATTCGGTTATTGCTGTGTTTTCGTTTAAATCTTTTTTGGTTGGATAAATGAAATTAAAGGAAATAATTGTAGTAATGTTATCTGAATTATTATATCTCCTCTCACTGTCGGTTTTATTTTGAACCAAGTTTGAATGATCAAAAGTTTTTAATGTTGTTGTCGAACTTAATATTTTGTCCAAATTTTCTTTTTCTGCAAATCTTGAAAATTTCAATTTCGGCAAAGTGCTCATTGATCCCGCAGAATCAAGCGTTTTCAGTGAATAAGGATTCGTTGATAGGTTTTGAGGCATAATTGTTTTAAAATCACGGGTGTCCGTAAAGATATCAACATTTATGAAGTTCGCTGCATTTGTTTTTGTTCCCTTGTTGTTACTAGTCATCACTACAGCTGTTTTTGTGTTGTTATTAATTACCGCTTCAGTTATTTCTGTGTTTTGGGTCAAATCTTTTTCATTAGGGTACATAAAATTAGGAAAAGTATTGGTCGTGATAGAGTTGGAATAATTATATCTCCTCTCACTGTCATTTTTATTTTGAACCAAGTTTGATTGATCAAATGTTTTTAATGGTTCCGATATTGTTGGTTTCGTCGAAGTAAATTTTTTGTCATATTTCTCTTGTGCTCCAAATATAAAAAAGTTAGTTTTAGACCTATCGTTTATTGAATCATTATTACTAATCGTTCTGAGTGCATAAGGGAGGTGTGAATGTAGATTTTGGGATGTTATTGTCATAAAATTAGAGTTGTCTGTATGATTATGTATGTTAATGAAGTTCAAGCTCTTCGTTCTTGTTCTTCTGTTGTTATTAATCATGGCTTCAGTCATTGCAGCGTTGTGTTTTAAGTCTGTTCTAATTGAAATGTAAGGAATAGTGGTGACGGTAAACTCAGATTTATTGTATCTCCTTTGACCACCCGTTGAATACTGAACCAAGTTTGAATGATCAAAAAATTTTAATTTTTGTGATGTTATTGGCTTTGTTAAAGTCAATATTTTGTCTGATTTCTCTTTTGCTTTGAATTTTGACAGTTTCATTTTCAAAGAAACTATCGTTGAATGTGTAGTACCAAAGGTTGGGAGCGTTAAAAAATAAGGTGATTGATAATTTGTAGGCATGGTTGAAGTAAAATTAAGTTTGTCACTAAAATCATCAATGTCGTTAACACCATTTGTTGTTGATTTCATGTCGATACTAGGTGTTCCTCTGTTTTGTATTAAATTATTTTTAGTCGCAAAAAATAAAGTAGTAGGAGTGGTGGTTACTGTCATATCAATGTTATTGTATCCCTTTTGACCTTGTGTTGTATTTTTAATTAGTGATTTTTTTATTAAATTTGATTTATATAAAGATTTCAATGATGTCAGTGGTGTTGGTTCCGTGAAGGTTGATATTTTGAATGATTTCTCATTTCCGTTGGATGTATAAAATTTAATTTTTGAAGAATTGTTGTTTGGCTTTGTAGACTCAAAGATTTTTAGAGGAAAAGGATTCGATGGTTGAAAACTCGGGGATGTGGTTGAAGTGAAATTAAAAGTATCTCTAACAGTGTCAATGTAGTTATCGCTATTCATTATGGTTTCTGTGTTTTTATTATTTATTGCATTAGTTATTGTTGTGTTTTGGTTTAAATTTGTTATCATAGTGAAAGATGAATAAGCAGGTGTAGTGGTGATATTAGAATCAGCTTTATTGCATTCTATCTGACTATCACTCATACTATTAATCAAGTTTTCATTACGAGGAAGCAAGTCTAGATATTTTTTGGATGAATTATGAAGGGATTTTAATGATTTAGTTTTCCCTATTTTCGTTAAAGACATTTTGTTAATAGATCCTTTTATTTCATTGAATTTTAAAGATTTCTTTCCTAGAATATTCATTGACTTTGTGGAATTAACGCTTTGTGTGTTGTGATTCGAGGAGATTAAGTTGTGAAAAATTACTGAAGTAAAATTATCACGAAACACGGTTGAGTTATGAGGTGATTTATATTGTTGCATTTGCCGTAAATTTGTATTATTAATGTGCTTTAAGTAATTATGTTTAATAGTTGATGTTACATAATTGTAATCGGTTGATAGGGAGGATGTAATTACATCTTTAGTTTTTCCGTCAAAAATATAACCTTTAGAAAGTGATGGAAACATTTTGTGACTTTTTTTTTGTTCAAAACCGTCAATACTTGCTGAACTTATGAAATTATTATAATCTTTTAATTTTATTGATGGTGTCAAGATTGTATTCATTTGGGTTTTTGTATTTCTACTCAGCCCTATTTGTTCTTCCTTTCTTTCTTTCTGACTCTTTCCTTTTACCGTCTCATTTATCATATGAGTAACTTTAAATGCCGAGTTCTTTGCTATATTTTTTGTGTTTGTTTCTGCTACATATTTTTTCTTAAATCTATGGAATGGAATAGTAATCATCTCTCTTAATATTTCTGAACCTTGTGATGGCATTGGCAAACTATTTAAAGTAATATAGCTTTCAATCGGATCTTCTGTAACGTAGAAAATTCTTGTTCCAAAAAATAAACGTGGCCCTAAATTATTTACACTTGGATTATTTTGATTATTCGTATTTGTTGGACTAGTTAGAACAGTAAAAGGAACAGACGGATATGTCTTATATTTTGAGGGTTCTGTTTTAATTTTCGTCTGTTTAGAATAAGTGTTCGATTGCAATGGAAATAATGTATT
This sequence comes from Thymelicus acteon, assembly GCA_951805285.1. Classification (NCBI taxonomy): domain Eukaryota; kingdom Metazoa; phylum Arthropoda; class Insecta; order Lepidoptera; family Hesperiidae; genus Thymelicus; species Thymelicus acteon. Next base: position 19,163,486 of record OX638223.1, read on the forward strand.
GCCATACGTAATGGCAGAACTACTTTTGGATGTATTAAATATCGTTGTATCTATTTTAATTGGACGTCTCAAAACACTTACTGTTACTGTAGTACTTTTTTTAACTCTGTCTGTCGCATACTTAGATATAGAGCTCTTTGATGTATTTATTGTAGACTTTGTTGCATTTTGTTTCTTATTAAGCATTCTCTGATCTATACTTACTAATTGAAATATTGAGCTCGTTGCATCTTTTTCATTTAAAAATTTTGAGCTATCAATGAATGTTGAATTATTTGGAATAGTCTTAGTACCGTTCATATGTGACTCTAAATTATTTTTATTGAATTGAGTTGAATTTATTATATTTTTCAGTAAAGATGTATGAAACATATTATTTGGTGTAGCATGTAATATATATTTTTCTGTATTTGATTTCTTTTTTTCTATTTTAGTCAAGTCTTTAAATCTCGCATTTATACTCTCGATTGTATTTTGCAATGTATTATAATTGAATTTAGCTTTTGTTGTTAATAATATTCCTGGAGCAGTATTAGATATCGGTAAGTTCGGAATTTTATTTTTTAAATCCACAAACATTTCATTGTTAACTATGGTTGGTGGTATTGAAATGGGTGTCGTATTAAAAATGTTGGTTTTTTGAACCTTATATGGATATGTATTCAAGAACACAGATTTATGTCTAATTTGTGTTTGTTTTATTTTATTGTTGGTAGTAACAAGATCATCTGTTTTTCCGTTAAATGTATTTGTACTGGTTTTGTGATTGTAATTAATTACTGCATGTAATGCGTAATCTACGACTTTTGGCATCGCAATGGTGCCATTTTTCAACGTATTACCATAATCCAAACTAGAATTAAAAAATGTTTTCTGTTTGCTTTTTATTGTAACATTTTTTACATCTAAATCAGACATTTTATTGTTTTGTGCTAATTCACTAAACGATTTATTAAGTTTTTGCTGGCTTAAAGATATTTTCCCTACTTGATTCACCAGACAATGTTCTGACGGTCTTATAGTAGTAGAATGATGTATACGAGCATCCTCAGATATAGGGTTTGTAGTATTTTTTAACGTGTTTGTAATTAAAAAAATATCCGAACTCGATCCAAATGATTCTTGAACACTGTTTATTGCAGTGTAATTATGGTGTATACTAAACATTTTATTTCTGTTTATTCTATCGCTAGTAGGAGATGTCAAGTAAGAGGTTGGTTGGTTAATTTCCTTTGCCATATTCTTTTTATTTTGTAACAAAATAGGATTTCCCATATCTGTAGTTTTGAAAGGACTGATTTCTGTAGTTTTTGATGAATGAATAGATTTCGTAGAACTAAGTTGTGTCTTAAATATATTTGTAGAAAAATCTGCAAGTTCATATTTATACATATCTTTGCTGGTGGTTTCGATAATGGAATCATTTAAAATCCAATTAATATGTTCTGGTAAATACATATGCGCTCTGAAAACTTTATTGTGAATATTGTGTGGTAAAGACTTTCCTGCATTTGGATTACTTGGTAATGAAATTAGTGAATCATCTGTTTTATATTTTGATACTTTTGTGAATAATTTAATACCACCATAAGTATTTTCCTCATCATTTTCTGTATGAAGTTTAGTAAAATCTTCTTTTATTTTTTGCTTAAAATGCCGATTTTCCTGGGTATCAAAATGTTTAATTTGACTTTTATTTGGATATGATTTTATATTTGATAAATCTGAATTATTAAACATGCCTCTCTGCAGTTTTTTTGTAGTATGATAATTATTATATTCCACGTCAGAATTATATTGTCTTTCCGGGTGTGTTATTAACATATTGTTGTATTCATCATCACTTTTAGTGTGAAAATTGTTCTCTTTAATAACAGTTTTAACGCATAAACTTAAATTAGTAGAACATCCAACGTCCTGTTTGTAACTGCTAAACATATACTCGTAATCATTCGTAATTGATTTAATACTGTCATCTTTTATTTCCTTGTTATATAAATTAAATAAATTCTTTATTTTAGAAATTGTCTTCTTATAACTAAGTTCCTTTTCAGAATAGCTGCTGATATTGTGAATATTATACATTGTGTTATCTGTAATATTACTCTCTAAATTATTAGTATTACAAACTGCGAGAGCAGAGTTAGTGCAGCACATCATTGTATAATCGTCATGATTTGTTTTAATATAGAAATTTATATATACCTTAATTGTATTTCCTTTTCGTAGTCGCTTGAATGCTTTTATTTCGTGGTTTTTAAATTTATTAAACAAAAATACATACATTGACTGTAAAATACAATGAGACGCCGATTCTCTGTTAGTTAATTTATTAGAAAGCTTCTCAAATTTCATATCTATCACATCAATATCCACGGAAGAGTTTGTAACAATCGCTTTGTTTATTTCATAATCACTAACTTTTGAAGAATCATTGACTCGGCTAAAATTTTTGTCAGGATATAATGTGACTATAACTATGGAGTCTTGCAACACATTTTTGTTTAAAAGAGATTGTTTCAGTACACTGTATTTACGGATGTAGTATTTATGATTGTTTCTTGTTTCCATGAGAATTCTATACAAAATATCGAAGTTATTATCGTTAGTTTCGTCTTGAATTTTGTCTGATACATTCTGTACTTTTCTATGTAACCTGTTCTTCAAATCCAATGTATCTCTTTGAACGGCATTGTCTCTTAATTTAATCAATTTATTATGTATTTTAGTCTTCAAGGCTAAACAGGTTTTGTTATAAATCTCGGCGTAGATATCCGCGTCATGGTATTTATCTTGGATTAAGAGATTATTGCCATCATTGAAACTTCTCTCTTTTGACTTCAGCGTCTCTTTCATGCACACGCAAAGGCTTTTTAATAATTTAAAGGTCACATCATATAATCGTTCATCACTATTTGTTTCGTTAAACAGTTGCAGTATTTTCATCAACACTTCACTGTCCCTAAAATTATTTCGTGGCACTTCTAGTAATGCTTGATTCGTGTTAATTGAGTATAAGAGATAGAAAAACAAGAATCCGAAAAATTTTGAGTCCATTTTCATGTAATTTTCAGTTTATTTTTTTCTCCGCATATTGACTGTTTTGGTGCCGTAAAGTTAGACGAAATGGCGGGAACAATGCCGCTTACGTAATGCCATTGTTTAGAATTATTAGCTCTGAAGGGAAACGTTGCCGCAGCTGATAAGGGAGAGACTACTGCTTTGCATTCAAAGTTTACGCCAATGACACTTTACGTTTCAGCGACAATGTATACTTATTATTAAATCCCGCGACGACAACAATGTTACATGAAATGGTTATTGTTCCTCACACATGCCGTACTCAAGACACCAATTTCAGAGACAAAATAATCTTTAATCTAAGAATCTTTTCTGAATATTATTTCCAAGATGTGAAAAGTACGACAATACGTTTTTCATAATATGCATAATATTGTAGCATCAGTCTTATATAATAATATAATGTGTTTGCAAAAAAACCGATATAGGGTAAATTACCCAATGATTGACACCCTAAGCGTTTACTCTAGAATGTATGTCATTTTAAAACTTTTCTGCTTTAAAATGCTATTTATTTAAGGATTTTTTAAGAGGATTAATTAGAATTTTAGTGCAGTTAATTCATTTAATCAAGAAAAATATGTTTTAAAATAAAAGGGTGCAAAACCGTAATCATTGACACCTGAATACAATTCATTTATTTATTTATTTTGGTAAAATTTGCCAATTTATCAAATTACAATTATAGTAATTAAAATTTAAGTTAGCAAACATTAAAAATAATATGCTTAGTTTAGGGCATAATACGAAAAAGGTGTCAATCATTGGGGGGAAGGGGGGTCAACAATAGTAGACTTTCCCCTATTTCTGTTTGATTTCGGTAATTGGTATGAGGGACAGTAACCGCTCTACAACAAATAACTTGTTTACAAAGTACCAAGTAGGTTCAATAACTTACCCAGTTGTTCATCTCCTTCTGTCTATCCAGTAGCATGTTCTGCAGCTTCGGACCCAAGTCTTCCATAAAACTCCTCGCCAGCTTTTGGGTATCCTCCAGCTGTTTTTGAGTTACGATCACCGAAGCGAAGTCCAGGTAAGAGTCCAAGGTGGCCTGAAGATCCGGCACCGGCAGCTTCGGAAGCTGCACATCCTGTGGAGGAAACATCAAGTATTTGTAGGTATAATGACGAATGAACGATTAAATATTTAAAGGGGTGTGATGGACCCCATACACATGTATGGATCCCAGTCAACCTTGCCCCGTCCCAGGCAACATGCATACCCAGCTCGCTTGTTTTTTGGCAGATGTCTGCTATGAAAGTCCAAGTAGACTAGACTAGAGTCCCAACTATTTAAATGAAAATTAATTACCTGGAAGTCTTCGTCTTCGGTGCCGTACACCTGGGTGCTCAGCCATTTTTTTGGCAACGACAGCAGGGATTCGCCCCATCCTGCAACAAACAAGAAAAACAATAGTAGTACCTAAGTCAAAAAACGATTGAGTAAAACGCAAAGGTTTTGTACTAACAATATTCATTCCGAGAATAGGATTTATTAAAATCTTCTACATAATGTTCAATGTTCATGTATAACAACCGTTCGCAGTAATCTAACATTTGATTGGTTTTACGCCCCATTCCTTATATATAATTTGTATTAGTTATTTATTATTAATTATCTATACTAATATATAAAGAGGAAAGATTTGATTTTTTGTTTGCATTGAATAGGCTCCGAAACTACAGAACCGATTTGAAAAATTCTTTCACTGTTAAGAAGCTACACTATCCCCGAGTTACATAGGCTATATTATATTTCCAAAAAAATTAGGGGTCCTTAATAAAACTCGAATAATGTAACCCAAGGTGTAAAAAAATATGAAAACCGAAGCAAAGCGAGGGCAGTTACTCGTTTATTATATATTAATTAGTATTGTTTTTTTTTGTGTGTTACTTCGGTGTACAAATAAAGTGTATTTGAATTGTATTGTACAATGTTTTGAATTTAAGTGTTACTTTGGTTACCACACGAGAAATGTAGAACCATAAAGTTACTGAGTTTGTTTTCACACCGTTCTGTATGAAGCGGAAAATGAGTTCAATGAGAAACGAGCTAAAGTTGGTCGAGGGGTACGAAATTTATATCACCTATTAAAATGATAATTTTGACGATAAAAAGCGAACCAAGATTAACAAGGAAACCTGAAGGGCCTTTACTGAAGAATGTCCTACTATAGAAGTATAGCTCTTTTGCTTCTCAAATAAAATTTAATAAAAAATGGTGCTGGCGGCGACACGATCACCTGGCTATATTTACTTAAAGCTTTTTCAATTAAGGTTGTGCTCGTTGGCAAACAAGGTAGGAGGGAGGCGATAATTCTCAATCTTACTAAACAAACATTCCACGAGGCGGCTAAGCACTGGGACTGGCACGCGGTGGCTATAATTGGAATTCACGTTAGGGGCAACATTTATAAAAATGTCGATGAGACGACAAATGGTCCAAGGGGACTGAGTGAGATAGTGCTGTATGTCAATGTCAAAGGCGCTATTAAACGATCGCTTTCGCCAAATCCTCCGCTCGAGGCGAAAAATTATTCTGTGAATTTATTTAACTTAGGTATTTTCCATCCTCCGTATTTTTCTCATAAAAATGGAGAAAGTTTATAATAATAATAAATCTTTATTTCAGACCATATTTCGAGTCTATATTTTGGTTAGTATCACACATGATATTCTTAAAACTATGTTTGTCATAATAATATACTAGAAACAGTAGGGTTAGTATGAAGATAAACTTACCCTATGTTAATATAAAAATTTAAACAAGAAGAATCTTATGCTATACTAAATACACAAACACTTATTGGCGAGTGTGTGTGCACCATTCCAGACGAGAGCATAGATTAATATTGTATACTGGGACGAGAGGCTTCGCGCCGGCTACGGAGACTACGGTATTAAGATGGAGTGGCAATATCCTGTGGGAAATTGCACCTCGCATCTCTAGATGGTGCGATGTTACCGGCAATGTTCGGCAGTTATTATTGTCATTGGAATATAATTGTTCGAGGTACTTACACATTTTTTGTTCTGAATGAGAGTGTAGCTATTAAATTAAGATCTAAATGAAGTATTTTAGCCGTATTAGGGCGGCTTAGAAAACTAACCCCAATCCCACGCCGGATGGGTGTCGTAAGAGGCGACTAAATCCGGCCCACTGGCGGTAGGGCCCCTCGGAGGGATTATATTGGTAAAATTGATTTTAATTATTAATTAATACCATTATTACCATTATTATTTCTCAATAAGGTTCGTCTGGATAGCTACCACCCTTGAGCATGAGTCAACCGCCAAACGACTCGTCGTGTACCGGCTGAGGGATTGAGAACCAGTTCTTTCTTTCTTTCTTTTTCTTCTCTCTTTATTGGCCGGCAACGCATCAGAAATGCGTTTGGTGTTACTGATGTCCATGAGCGACGATAGCCACTTACCATCAGGTGGATCGTCAGCTCATTTGCCGGCTATTTCCACAAAGAAAACGAAGTATTACAATAAATAGGTAATACTTAATTTACGGGATAGTTCGCGATCCTTAAACGTTAAAAAATGCTAATAAATTGTAGACAACAGATACTAGACTAGACACGTCGTCTAACAGACAGGTCCCCGCAACTTTAAGTCACCACACATAACTCAATAACAAATGCAAAGCGATAAACATTATTTGATTAATTTGCTTGATTATACTTGGCTTATTTATACCTTAAGCTGAGACACTGAACGCTGAAAAAACTATTTATCTGAGTTTTTTGAGGCGTCTCGTGAAGGCCGCGTTATTAGCGAAAAAGTATTCATGGAGCTACCCTCGCCTCTCGAGAGCTCCGTCACAATAGGGGAATAAATTGAAGAGCTCTTCAGTTTGACCCTATGGAGGAGAAGTCGTTCCAAACTCTCTACATTCACATCATTTTTATTTTAATAATGAATATTAAATACTTTTTCACGTTTAGTGTCCCCCGACGCAAAAAGAGAGATGTTATATGACCATGGCCGTAGCTAGGGGGGGGGCATTGTGGGGCAATGCCCTACCTTAAAATCACAATTCCCTACCTTAAAAATACCAAAAACTAAGATAAATTATTATAATTAAATTGTTTATTCATAGTTTCAAATAAAAAAGAATTGTAGCGATAGGTATCTAAATTTTTCCGAACATACCACAGTTTGTGACATTATAATTCTTTGTTCTGTGACCTAGAGAGCAGATCAATTATGATTTTTTACTTCTGTCCTACCTGTAACCAATGCTGCCCTACCTCAAATTCGACTCAAGCTACAACCCTGTATATGACGTGTCTGTGTGTTTGAACGAATGGACCGATTTTGATGGGTTTTGTTTTTTTTATTGTTGTAGTGATCAAGATGCATGTTTGGTAAAAAACAAAATTGTAGGGGTTGCGTATAGCCAAGTGTAGATCTATCTTTAGATAGTCTCCATGCAACCTTAATTCCAAATGGATGCTGAAAACCATATTACTGGGTTTTTTGAGTTGTTTGGAACACATACGTAAAATTAATACTGTTTAATGTCCTCGCCACTGTAGTTTTTTAGGTCGGAAACGACTTTAATCGCCGTGAATTTCGCATATTTCACCATGATATGGTACCTACGTATTTCACAATAAATGTAGGTACAGTGTATACTCGTACTTCGTACAAAGGTAAGTAAGCCGATCTATGCATAAATTCTACGTTCTGCGAATAGCTTGCGTCCAGTTTGTATAAAACAAAATACAATGACAAAGCTTCATTAAAAATGTAAGCACTATGCCGGACGTACCTGTAGCTTGCAAGAAAGGTGTTTGATCAAAAGGGGATTTTATCTCCGAATGGAAGAGTAACTATAACTTCTAGGTATAGTTAAACTTGGCAGAAAATGTTTCCAATAAATAGAACTATAAACGAGTTACCATGACATTTGTAAAATGTGCTATCATAACGATAGCAATTTCTGCGAGCGTGGGTGGTGCGGGTGGTGCGGGTAATATCAAACGGTAGCCCGAAGTAAAGCGAGGCTGGTTACTATACATGTGTAAATGTTTTTAATAAGTAAGACGAAATAAAAGTCGGTTTTACTCTACAGTTGTGTGCGGTGTAGTTTCCGTTACATAGCTTTAAATAGCTCATCGTCGAGTTTACATCCAACCTTAACTGACAGCTAACTTCTAGTTTTCCTCCACCGCGGCACCGGCTGCCAGCTCGTGGCTACTAGCTAACTATAGTTCATGTTCTAGTGATCTAATCTCTTCGTTATTATCATATAACTTGACATCATAGTTGATCATAGCTATACAGCATACATAGATCATTTTATGAGTGATTCTACTTAATTTTGTTTGTTAATCAATCACCCAACTTTGCTTATATTAAGTTCATGTGTTTATCGATAATGTTATTACTTATTAGTAGCAGTTTCCCATTATATCCCTGATCTGTTTATTTATGCGGTATTACAGCGAGTCTGACCGCCTGCCCTCCGGCCGCTCGATCACCGCCGGCCATCCATCAATCTCGACAACAATTAGCGGCTAAATCACTGAATAGGAAAATCTTCGATCTTAATAATTAATGACTGTGCTTTGAAAATGTTGCTTATACTCGTAGGTAATTCTTAGTAATCCTTGGCCCTTGTTAGTGACCGTGCGCGTGGATGGTAATGGTACCTCTTGACTATACCTAGGCATTCCAATTCTTCACGGAACGTGAATAACGAGGCAAGGCTTGTAATTAGTGTAACCCTTAAGTAAGTAGAGTAACCCTTAAGTAAGTAATGTAACCCTTAAGTACGCATACTTAAGGGTAGTTTGGCGAAAGGATAGATGTAAAGGAAAGACTCGTCGTGCATCGATTTAAGTCCTCCAGATCAGAGCCGGCGCCGCGGCGTTAGGGGGGGGGGAGGTGGGACCAAATTTGGAGGGGCGCCACATTTGGGGTGAGGAGCAAAAAAAAACTTGAGAGGTGTCAAGGGACACCCGGATGGAACGAAGTTCCTTGCAGTCAGTACTAGGATAGCAAAAACATGCAGCAAGTGTACCAAAACAAATCTGGGGTATTAAATTTAGGGGGTATTAAACTAGGTGAACAAAGCCGATGAGAAATTGAATACCCCAGATTTGTTTTGGCACACTCGCTTGCATGTTTTTGCTATCCTAGTACTTACTGCAAGAAACGAAAATATCTGGCTTGCTTTCTATAAGAGAGAGAGAGACAGACAGAGAAACATGCGCACGCCGCACGACATGTAACGACGCCGCACGAGTTGTAACGACTAACGACGGCAAAAAGTGTCGTTACAACTTTTCGTTACCAAATTTTCCGTCTAGCATCCTTTCGCAACGCGCGATAAGGATCCAAAAAAGGAAAAATAAAATTCTTAATAAACGTTCCCATTGGTTCAGTAAAAAATTTTTCGAGCAAAAACAGCTCGATTTTTATATTCTTATGTGGGCGCCACAATATTCTTGCCTAGGGTGTTAGTGGCTCTAACGCTGGCACTGCTCCGGATATTCGGATATACGGTGGGTATTGGATACCTATAAAATTTTGTTCGCGATTGTTTCTAAGAAGACAAATACAATAATAATAACATAATAAAAATGAATGGATTTCCGCAAAGTAGCGCCTGATGCTATTAACTAAGTATTATTTTATATGTATCTAGTCATTAAGCTCTTACACCCTGTTTGGCAAATTTTATGTTGTATAAACTGAATTTTACATTAACGACGTGAGTTGAGTTGTTTAGATACACCACTTTTCACAGGTTTATTTTGGTTCAATTAATTATTAGCTGTAAATATAAACCACGGACCTAAAAAAAAGACGGACGTGATCCCAGGAACAAATTTAGTGAAGCACCCATAGTAATACCAACTCTCTATTCGTACAAGTACACACACCAACACATTGACACTTCACTGCTTCAATCGCGAATCAAAAATTACGCACACATAGTAAGCGGGCGGCCATTGCTATGCTTCACTCTCGATTAGACGAGGTTACGTCCGTATTTTTTCAGGTCCGTGCTATAAAATTGTCTTCTGTAACAACTACCGACTATTTTCATTCCTAAAATAAAAGTCTCGTCTGCAGGGACACAAAGTGAGTCAGTGTCTTAAGAAGCGACTGACAAAAAGAAAATTTTGTGTAAAATTCAGTTTAAACTCCATTCGTCGTCCGGGGGGCGTGGAGAGCGGGGGGGGGGGCAGGCAAATTGGATTCCCTTTTATTTCGCACAAACGACTCGTCTGAAGCGCACAAATTACGTTTTAAAATAAATCGCTCGTATTTTATGAATAAAATATACAAAAACACATTTGGACTAGATTAAATCCTCTCAAGTATTCATTTCCATTATGAGTGTTTTCACAATTCAGACAAATTTTATAAAAGCCCTATTATTTATTTAAAGCGAACGCCTTTCTCATTCAAAATAGTGTAATGGTACTTGGCATCGTGCGTGTGAGCGACCTGCCCGTTGGCTCTGCGCTTACCTATCATTAAAATAAATCATAATATTATGTTCAACCCATTAACGACGTACCGCAGAGTACGGGGAAGACTTGAGGATATTTAATACATTAATTGAGGAAGCGTAGAATCTACATCGTCATACTGCTTCAGTACCTAAGGAGGAGGGTTAGTCGCAACCCAAGAGTCAGAAGGTTTACGCTGTCCGCAGACCTCCAACATAACCTTAATGAGAGCTATCTAGAGACAACAACCGGGATCCATGCGAGCGAACCTACCACCCGCACCCGCAGACACAACAACCAGGTTACGAGCGCTTCCATCAGCATCATACACAATAAACGTAAAGTCATCAATAATGTTTACTTTATCAACAAGATCACGAGCCAGTTATAAGCTAAGCCGCGGCTGAGCTGGCCCTGAGCAAACATGACGCGGCTTGTAATGCCGACCCTGGAACTTATTAACAGGCACGAGGCAGGGGGCACCCTCCGAGGCCCCTCGCCCTCTTTCGGTCACCTGGCTATTCCCACGAACGTGTACTCACGAATTCCTATCTATAAAAACATGTATTTCTAGATTTGTATAAATATTAATGTACATTGGAGAGTCGCCTTGAATAACTTCAATAATTCATGGCTGAATAACCTAGTGTAGATACACTTGAACTACGTTTGACAATACTAACGCTGACTGTTTGACATGCTGAATGCTGATTAGGAATGTCCTTCCTGGTGGATTTTAAATAACACATCAAATGTAACGTAAAAGAACCCTGAAAGTTAATTCAAAAATAATGAAAAATACTCAGTTAATGGTAGTTCAAGTTACAGAAAACCTATCGAATTATTTTTTGTCATAAATTGATTTTAATAAAGAAGTTTTTCACCCAGAATTAAATCATCTTTACCAGTTTCCAGGTTAACAAAACACAAAGTTAGTAAATGAGATAGTGCACATTAGTCGAGAGACTGCACTTTAATTCGCAGTTCAATCAAAAAACTGTCCTAACAAAAAACACATACGAATGAAACTAGCAACGATACATCACGCCAACAACACCCCGTAGAGAGGGGTGGGGGTGGGGGTGAGTGGCTAAAAATATTAGTCCATCCCGCGGCTCGCTATTTAATTACGCAACCCTTGCGTGATGTATGATGCGCTGTAGGTGAGGACAGCGTGACGTCAGCGGGTTCATTTGGCATGTCGTATTACTTCATCATTTCGTTGACAAGACATTGTACACAGGATATGCCGTGGACAGGGGAAGTAGGCTTGGACTTAAGAAAGGAATGGCCCCTTGTACAAATGATAATGAATTGATATTGAAAACACAAAAGGGACGGTGTACTGTAGCAGAAACTATACAATGTAAATACATATGCAAGTGAAGTCATACGCCTCTACATCTTCAATAATTTTTAAGAAGATGTCAAAGTTTGCCCGGTAGGAGCTGCAAAGTCGCTGCTCACTTAATACTTAACTGAACTTGCAAAGTGAAGAAAACGTATACTTTCAAACTTTACACTGAAGTTATACCTACTTTATATTTTTGTAGGGAATTTTTAATGCAGTTGTAAAGTTAACAAATGGAAAGTATAAATATTTTCTTCTTCTTCTTCGTGCTTCGGAGGTCTCCTGTTTGTCTGCCGGATAATGTGTCCCTCATTTGGAGCCATGTTTTGCAGTGAATATGAATCAAAAGAATAGCCACTTGATGGTAAATGTCACTGTCGTCCGAACATCAGTATTACCAAAGGCGTCACCGACGCACTAGTGAAGAATGCTCTGAATCTTCCAGCCGGAACACGAGGCGTTTGGCGGCTCACTCAAACAAAGCATTGGAGCGCCAGGCAGGCTTCAAGGAAAGCCCAAATGATACCTACCATAAGAACGTTTGTTAAATTAAATCGTACTAACAATACTTCTTTTAAGGAAATAGCCGGCAAACGAGCTGACGATCCACCTGATGATAATTGGCTATCGTCGCCCATGGACGTCAGCAACACCAAAGGCATCACTGATGCGTTGCCGGACAAGAAAGAGAGAAGAAAAAGAAAGAAACTACTTTTACTACCAATACTTTACTTAGAGATACTTCTTTTATTACCAGTACTCTTTACCCAACCTTGTATAAAGAGGCATAATCTAATACGAGTATATCAAATTCTCGTGTCACGGTGTTAGAAGTTGAATTCCTCCGAAACAGCTCGACCGATTTTCGTGAATCTTTGCGTGCATATCGGCTAGGGTCGAGAATCGGACAACATCTATTTTTCATCCCCCTACCCCTAAAAAATTTTTGGCAGAAAAACGTTTGCCCGGTCAGCTAGTTGATTTATATTATTGTTAGGAACACTGTATAGCGATATAGTAGACATATGAGCAATAGTTGAATGTCAGTGTGTAGTACGCTCCCCGCTCCCCGCTACCCGCTACCTGCCGTGACTGCGGCCGCTGGCGGGCAGGGTGGGTCCGTCGCCATGGCAACGCAGGTGCGCCATCGATCGGCCGTGCGCCAGCCGCCAGGTGTGAGCGACATGCATCGCTGGCTGTTGTCGGCGCGGCGGCGTCGCACTCGTCAGTGGAAAATATTTTCCACCCAGTTTGTACAACAATTGTCTAATATTGTCGGGGACCGGGGTGCTTATTTCATCGTTATAAATGTACTGAATACTAGCTGACCCGGCGAACTTCGTATCGCCTAACAAACCATTTTTTTCTAAAATAAAAGTAGCCTAAGTTACTCCTTGTTACATCAGCTATCTGCTAGTAAAAGTCCCGTCAAAATCGGTCCTGCCATTTCAGAGATTAGCCGGAACAAACATACAGACAGACAAAAATTGTAAAAAATGTTGTTTTGGTATATGTATCGTGTATACATCTAGATGCATTTAGTAAAAAGCTGTCATTTTAATATTACAAACAGACACTCAAATTTTATTTATTTGTATAGATAAAAGCTTTTCTCTTACGATTTCTTTAAAGACAAAGTGTCAATGCCGGATTTTAAGTCCCAATGGGTAGGGATTAACGTGGATTCATTTGGTATTAACATTTTCACTTGAAAGACATCAATTTTGATAATATGTTAATCGGCAATCAGAATTATTTAACGAAAACCACGTTGTGTAATGTTAAATACGTTACAGCTGGAAAACGCTTAGTTTCGAGTTTGGGTTAATAACATGAATTGTAAATTACAAAGGGTATAGTTATGAATGTCTAACTGTGATTTCACAAGTGGGTCATGAACACGTCACACCGTGAGTCACCGTCCGCTTTGTGACGTCACTGGGCACTGGGGCAAACGTCACTTGCTGGTGCAGTAAGGGTACGATAACTTACAGCTTCACACCATCCCAATAATTATATTTAAACACTTACATACTTCGCACCCTGCGTGGCATCAACAGATATTATTAAGACATCACAAACACCTTTAATACAAGAATAAACATTTATCCGGCATCGAACCCGGTACCCCCCGCTTCGCAGGGTATGGCGTCGTTTTTTATTCTGTTTATAAATTGTTTTAACAAGCAGTACCTAACTGACGCGGTTACATACACATATGAACACATCACCTGTGTAATCCCGCCGATAAAATTAATATAAAACAAACGAAGGAAGGGTCTGTACCGCACACTCCACGTCCTGGGCGGGGGGGAGGGGGAGGGGGTAGTATCCTGCACTCGTCCGCACAGCTCCACACCATGACCAATTAGTCCACGACGTGGGGTAGCGTCGTGGCCCGTGGGAGTGTTAATTAGTGAGTACTGAGTTATTACGTGTGATAGTTTATATTAATCGATATTCCTAACCCACCTTCAATAAAATTATTTTGTCTGAAAATATTTATTACAGCGCACACCAAATTATGCTTTTTAGGAAGTTTTTGAGGACCCCAAGGCTGCAATTTTTGTGAGAATCTCTAACGCCCCAACTCAGAGTCACTACCGGTTACTTTAATCGCTCCTTGGCAAAGAATCTCCATACAAATTCTGTACTAAGAAGCGATTTAAGTAACCGTTAGTGACTCTGAGTTGGGGCGTTTGGCTTGTTTATTTACCTATAAGCCGACAGTAATTACTCTATAATGTATGGTTTAATGTCATAGATCTATATGTACATATATACAATACTAGACAGGCTGTTCAGTAAGTACTAAAAGTTTGGACACCTATGTTGACACCAAATGGAGTCAACGCATTTTAGTCGGCTGCGAGCAAGCGAGACGTCATTTTTGGAAAATCCCGACAGAAACACACTAACGCTTAAGAACACAATAACGCATATTGTTTATTGTGCACAGTTTAACGTCTTCATTATTTATCTTTGAACATTATTTGAGTTTATTTAAATTATAATTGGTAAATAGTTATATGGTATATTTTTACTTACATTTTTAAAAATTAATTAGTGCAAAATATTTGATATCCGCCATCTTGAGCCGAACTTGACTCAACGAAACACTATCACAGAGTATGAAAAGTGCTTGAAAAATATGACAAGGATTAAATAAATTAAAGGATTTTATTCGTAACAGCACGTCTATATTATTTAAGTGTATATTTAATGTGTGTGAAGTTATTGCGACCTGTTTGTAACCAGTTTGGCGAACCCGGCGGCTGTAACTAACGCACGTTACCGAAAACTTTGCGGCCGCTCCAACTTTTACGGTTTATTGAAACAAACTTTAACCTATACTAACATATACTAAGCTACAGGGCCGTAAACAAATTGTATAGATAGATGGTGATCGCAAACTAACTGATTCCAATTAGCTATACTTGTCTCTAAAATCAAATTACTGAATTACAACATCGTAACTACCAAATCGAGAACAAAATAACTCATATAGGTTACATAATAATCTATACTAATATATAAAGAGGAAAGATTTGATTTTTTGTTTGCATTGTATAGGCTCCGAAACTACTGAACCGGTTTCAAAAATTCTTTCACTGTTGGGAAGCTACACTATCCCCGAGTAACATAGGCTATATTATATTTTCAAAAAAAATAGGGATCCTTAATAAAACTCCAATTACATAACCCCAGGTGTAAAAAAATAAGAAAACCGAAGCAAAGCGAGGACGGGTTACTCGTAAATAATAAAAGTGAAGTTAAACTACCGAAATAATTGGTACAATTACTAACCCCGATCACAATAATTTATTGGTTATAATGGGAAGTGGATTCTTATAACTGAATCAAGTCGAAACCGTGAATTATTTATTCTCCCCTACTGATACAAATTAAACTCGTAGCACGTGAGGGACTATTGTTAATGTCCGTCTACGAACACGTAGCCGTAGCACGTAGAGACGCTACGTGAGTGCTACGCCGCTCACAGAAGGGGCGAAGTTGAAAAATCGATTTTAGGTCAACTTAGACACGCTAGTTCGAATAGAACCATTTCTTTATATGAGTGTGCACGTAATAACGTTACGATAGACAGTGAAAAAAACTCTTATATTTATGATTATTATGCAAATAAAATAATAAGAAGAAATACTCTAAACACTTGTAGAAACTGTACATAATACTCGTATATTGCGTAATTAAAATATCGGCGGAAACGCACAGGTTGAAACAAATTTTCAACTTTTTCCTATTAGTACAGTTTTAAAGCTAATACAATTCTTATACTATAATACAATACACGGTGTAGTGTGTACACTAACGACATACACATTGTACTCTGCACTGTTTCGGATCATCAGTCAAGGCGACCTCTGGCGGGCGGCCGTCCACTTATTCCGTCTGAAAGGTTTAAATATTTTATGACACGTCCGGGGCTTGTTAAATTTTCATGGTAGTGCGAGCAGTCCCCTGCCCTCTGTTCCCCTGCTCTCCCGTCCCTTCAGCACGCGCTTTCCTGAATGATTCTACCGCGAGTATAGATGAGACGTGTTGGAATAAAATTAAAGTTAGTTGTTTGATTGTGACTTTAATTAAATACTTTGAGAATAATATATGACAATGACTTACATTTTCTTTTTTTCTGGTATAAATAAAACCATACATAAACGCTACAAAATAAATAAGTCAGTAGTATGTTGGCGACCATTTGTAATTTTATTACGTCAAGCCGTTATGCGTTATCAAAATTATAACAATGTTAATAATATGCAGTTTTAATTGGTAAAACCTTGGAACGGTTCGCGTGAGACGTGACCATCGTCGTAACTCTTGCTATTCAACCTGTATAGTGTATCTGTATACCGATCGGTGCCAGCGCTCTTAAACATATTCCATTTAATTCCTTTACTGAAGTTATACTTCTTATGCGACTTGCAAGAAGGTTGCGTTAAACGTTTGCGCTACTATGGAGGGGGTATGAAAGCACTGGATAGATGGCCCTAACTTCTTATTATCTTTACTTGACCTCGTTTAAAATTTAATGTTATTACTTATACAAATCTCACAGAATCTCAACAGCGTGTTTCAATAATAGTTTTTGAAAGATAATTAAAACTGATACACGTTATTAAATTAAATATTTATTTAATTATGTCAAGCATAACCTTTCACGCGCGTACTAAAGTACACGCACCCTTTTTTATACAGTTGTGTTCAGTTGACCTCGTTCCTAGATCGATCGAATCGTACTTCTATCCGCGAACGGTTCAAGATATCCAAGGTAATGGGTTACTATGAGATAAATATCTGCAGTTTACCCTGGGACCAAGTTATTGTATGAAACTGTATGGACTGACAATCTAAACAGACATCCGCTGGATTCTGAAAGCTCATAACTAGGGCTGATGGATGGATGGTGTTAATATTGGGATAGCTTATTTCGATTTAAATTTTACAAGTGCTACGACGTACGAAAATGCGTCTTTCAGAATGTCAGTTACATATTATTATATTTTTTGATATACTAATAACATTTCTGTTTACCTATAAACTAAAACATCCTAATACATAATTTTGTATTATTTAGTTAAAAATGATTAAAATAGTTTCAGAAATATTCGTTTCTGGTTCTCTGTCCAACAAATACATTTTCAATTCCAAGTCACACGTCAGCGACGACAGCCAGGGGACGCGTGGCTGTGGGATTCACATATTCACCTGGCGATGTAAATATAGAAACTTGACATGAGTTAGTATGTGTGATTTGTGGACATACTTACCGCGACAAGGGGAACGAAATGATTTAACTTACATTTATCAGGTTTTGGTATCTAAAATTCAATTATCGATGTACACATACTGGCCATACTGCATAAATATGCTCTTGGTGACATTGCGTCGTGATAATCTCGTTAGCTTTTTATAAACAGTGTTGCGAATGTTCAATTAAAATACGGATGACTCGTCAGCAAATTATAACAAACCCTAGAATGTGATGAGGAAGTTTTTCATGTTCAACCACTCAACCACAGAGTACCTATGTTCAATATAAAAATTTGGACTGCACCTGCTAATACTCATACCGGTGAACAAGAAAGGAGATGTTACAAAGCATTGGTCCTTTAATAGGAGAAAACAATTTTGTGACAACACATTTTAAATATTACGTTCACAGAAACTACACAACTTATTAGTGTGAAAGCAAGGTCACATGGGAGTGGTCGAGCGGTCGAGCGGTCGAGCGGTCGATACCACTCCGTACCTCAAAGAGCCGTCTGTTTATATAAAACATAGACGGGACCTTGTCTAACTATTATCAGATTAGGGTCAACATAGTTCCGACATTCTGTTACTGAGGGATTGTGTTAGTTGGGGACTGGAGTGAGTTAGTCTCTTATTACGCTACCAGTGCAGCCGCTGGCTTTTATTAGGTTTTGTGGCAAAGGTAAAGTCTAGGAGCTTGTTACGGAGCTTGTTTTAAAGTCTCCGACCGAGCTATACTAGTCTTTCATTTTATTTTCAGAGAGAACTGATTTTTGTGACATTGAACGTGATGAGATTCAGACACGTACAAAATAAGTAAATTCCTTTCCTTGGATCTAACTTGACACATTACTCGTGACATTTCCGTTGTTATGAAACTTTTATGAAACATCAAATTTATATGAATTAAATCGCATAAGGTATTTTCGCGTGACGCGGCGCGCGGGGATAACAAAGCCTTATTTGCATATTATGATAACAAGATCCCAGACGCACACAGCCGGCCAGCTCTACACTACGATCCTGTCTCGCGGGTCACATAAAAATACATTAATATGACATGGAAATACTAACGAACCGTAACAATATTAATATATGTCACCCTTTTCCCGGAAACCCCTCTGTTTAGCCAGGACTGTAGGAATCTTTAATCGAAGAGATTTCACTGCTCAGGACTTTATCTCCATTAAAAACGGAGAAATGGCTAGTTAAATCAACTTGATGTAGTCAAATAGTACTACCTACAGTACAGTGTCATAGTCAGTTGCATCGGAGGCCTTCAAGTTTATTATTGGTAAACTGTAATAAAGATTGGCAGTCGAGGGGATGCAGTGGGGCAGGCATTGGAAAAATACCAAACATTTCCTATTCACATTCAACTGTACGAGTGGACACGTCGCCCCCTTTAATTTGACTAATTACTACTGAAAACAACTTTATTGCGTGCTGGAACCCTCGGAGATCACCGCAGAACAATAGCAACCTTACCGCTCCTACGTACAGTACAAATTGGTTCTGCAGAATTTCCCTCGCGTCTGACAAAATTTGTGACGAAGCGTATCGAACTTTAAATTACCGGGTCAAAGTTTATATTCCGATGACGCGCCGCTAACGACCTCCGGCAACGCAATTACTATTTTAACAAGCTCTTGCCGCAGTTTTGAAGTAAATAACGCAGTTACGGTAACTTAATGGTCTATTGAATTAATGTAGGGTACCTGACAACGTTTGCCGCACGATAACGTCGGCTAAAACTATCTATTAAGAGGACTACAAGACCTAACTGACCTTGAATGATGCACGCACACATTAACATTTCCCATATTTACAAAATTAATATCAAAGAACCTTATTCTTATTACACTATTTTAGCTTAGTCGGTATTTCTTTAGAAACCTGCGGCACCGGGAGGGGGGTGGAGTTAGGGGGGGAGGGGAGGGGGTGGGGTAAGGACCCCCCCCTTAAAAGGGCTAAGTGAGGAAACACATAGTTTTTGAGTTTTTTTATTTTTATTTTGAAGTTAAATCTGTGAAAACTGCTCAATATTTGTCTTAAACTAGTCTAAATTAATGTCAGGTGGTGGAGGAAGAAATAAAGTTACGACCTCCGTATGGGGAGACACACAAAACGCACCAATTTTATAAAAAAATGACAAATCATTATAATTACAAACTTACAGTTTAAGCAATTTCAGGGAGAATTTAGGGGTTTTTGATACACAAACAGGCTTCCAAACGTCTCCGGCGCTGCGGGAAGTGCAGCCCCTCCGCGCCTCCGGGGTTTACATTCACTCTAGGGGTAGGGCAGACTAGTACCACGTGGGGTCGGGGTTGACTAAGTCGGTTCTGTCACCAATTTTCAAAAATTTAACTAGAATGTAATAAATAAATTTAACAGAGTATGACATAAACAGTAAAATTTATATAGGACATTATGTAACCTTTCTTGTATTTCCTATTTCCAAATTTCATCTAGCTCGACCACCTTCCCCGGGCCACCAATCTTTCCAATGAACTCCTAATTACTATAATTATAATATATAATACAATAAAATATACCTAATAACATAAATTTTATAAATAAGTATCATAATTCGTGTTGTATTTTTTGGAAATAACCTCAAAAATTAAAATTAAGATTTTTAAAAAACGGCGCATTACCTCACAAAAACCAACTAGATTATGATTAGGGGCATCACTGCCTATCGATTAAAGCAAAAATCACCCAGATACCGATGCCGCAGGTTTCTAAAGTCAACCCGCTTAGTCTTCTATATTTACAAGAAAGAAAAATATTTAGGGAAAGAAGACATAAAACAATGTATCCACAAATAAAATTTTACAATAACAATAAACACTAATTCTGGTGGAAATGAATCGGCGAAAAGATCGACACGTCCGTATAGCAACAGGCGTCGGCCGGCACTGTCAGTACACAGGCGTTTACGCACACATGCGTACGTAATATGTTCGGGAATAAGAATATGTGATTTCTTCTTCTCTTCTTCTTCTTCTCGGCCGATAAGCTCTTGACAGAGCTGACGTGGTCGTCACGTAGTAGTGGAGTTGGGGGCAGATGTAATTCGCCTCACGACATCTCGCCATCTCTCTCTGCTGGTCGTCATCCTGGTGCACTCACATAAGGGGCCACCTATTGCGTTTTTAACCTGGTCAGTCCATCGCATAGGTGACCGACCGCGAGGTCTTGTACCATCGACCCTGCCCTGAACAACCAGCCGTTCTATGGATGCCTCATTTCTTCGCGAAACGTGGCCAAAGAAGAGAGACAGTGGCGGTATAACCACTATCCTACCAGGAAACTGGGTAGAAGAGGCTACAGCGGCCTTGGAGTCCAAATCACTCCAAAAATGTCTGGGGCAGAAGGCAAGGGGAAACCACTGCTACTACTTCCCAAGAAAGTCGTCATGAAAGTAAAAATGCAAGAAATATGTGATTTACAAAAAATCTATTGATTGGACAAAAAAATAAGACAGTATTATGTTAGTATTTTGCTTGTAAAATTATTTTTCAAAAAATCTGAATAATCGCATGTACTTTAGTATGGTTTTTAATCGTTAACAGAATTTTTTAGATGTATCTTCGTGATTTTTTTCTATCGAGTAAAATCAGTTGTATTATGTTTTCAACACACTATGTAACTAGCATATATCCTGAAGAATATCATATATTTTTCCGATTTGGTTTACTGCAATGAATCATATCCTTTTAAGCATTATAAAACTCGCGTTAGCTCCTGTAGTCCCCTTAAGAGCCCGCTGTTAACTCCCGATGTTATTATGAGTTTATTGGACCCGGTAGCAAGCGTTACATATATCTGCTTAAACATAATACCTGGGTTGCAACTTGCATGTAGCATACAAAAAAAAAATACAAAAATCTTTATTTGTCTATTACCGTTACATATCAATATTTAAACAGTGGTTGAGACCACTTATTAAACATATAAGATATGTTTGTGGCAAGTGGCCTCGCTCTTCTTTATACATCATTCTTATACGTAATAGACGTAAGTGTTTGTGTGTGTGTGTGTGTGTGATTTATTATAAGAACTATATTTATTTAGGAGGTCCTCTGTGTTATTATAGCTTAGTGATAAAAGCCAATTTAACAATATATTTTTACATTTATATAATTTTAAGTTGTAGATCGTAAGTTTTTTTATTTATGTTATTATTATCGCTGATTGAGTAACATACTGTCTTTTGGCTAAATCTGTTTTAGTGAATTGTACAGGAGCAACTTTGGTTTTTCTTCTATTTAGGAGCAATGCGGGATCGAATGGTAATGAGCTATGAAGTTTTAAAGTTGTACGGAGTATATAAAGTTTTCTTACAGATAATAATTTGCATTCAATATCTTCAGTCGGATATCTGTAGGGCTTAAAGTACATAACTTTAAGTAGGCAGCGTTGAGCTCTTTCTACTTCTATGATTTTTGATTTAGTGGCTCCACCCCAAATAGTAATACAGTAACCTATCACTGATTGAACTAAAGACACGTATATTTGGTTTAGTAGCTTTGTAGTAGCCACGTTCCTTAGAATTTTGGAGATCCAAATCAGCTTTCTAATAATACAGAAATAGGTCTATAATTATTCATATCATCCTTTTTAGGGTTCCGTAGCCGAATGGCAAAAAACGGAACCCTTATAGATTCGTCATGTCTGTCTGTCTGTCTGTCTGTCTGTCTGTCTGTCTGTCTGTCTGTCCGTCCGTATGTCACAGCCACTTTTTTCCGAAACTATAAGAGCTATACTGTTGAAACTTGGTAAGTAGATGTATTCTGTGAACCGCATTAAGATTTTCACACAAAAACAGAAAGAAAACAATAAATTTTGGGGGTTCCCCATACTTAGAACTGAAACTCAAAAATGTTTTTTTCATCAAACCCATACGTGTAGGGTATCTATGGATAGGTCTTCAAAAATGATATTGAGGTTTCTAATATAATTTTTTTCTAAACTGAATAGTTTGCGCGAGAGACACTTCCAAAGTGGTAAAATGTGTGTCCCCCCCCCCTGTAACTTCTAAAATAAGAGAATAATAAAACTAAAAAAAAATATATGATGTACATTACCATGCAAACTTCCAACGAAAATTGGTTTGAACGAGATCTAGTAAGTAGTTTTTTTTTAATACGTCGTAAATCGTAAACTACAAAAAACATCGATCAAAGTTACAACGAACTAAAAGAACTTTTATATTATGTTACTTGCTGCTACGGAACCCTTCATGGGTGAGTCCGACTCGCACTTGGCCGCTTTTTCCATTTTTATAGATAGGTGTAACTATAGACTTTTTTAGGAAAGATGGAAAAACTCCTTTATTGAAACAGAGGTTTGTTAAATGACTTATTACGGGTGCAATTAAATCACAAGCTAGTTTTATGAATTTAGTTGGTATATTATCCCACCCGGCAGCGCTATTAGGTTTTAGATTAGAAATAATAGTTTTGATTTCATTCGAGTCTGTGTCTAGCAATACGAAAGACGTTGGGTGTGGATATAGGACACGATTTGAGAACGTTCCTGGCGGTGAGAATTGTTTAGAAAGAATTGCCTCTGCCGGATTCTTTCCTACATTAGCAAAGGACTGATTTACAACGTTGACCGACTCTTCCTGAGTTGCTTTTATATTTAAGAGATGTAAGTTAGGTGTTTGTTTATTTCTAAAATTGGTTAACTTATTAATCGTACTCCATAAAGCTTTAGGGTTTTTTTCTGACTTTGTCAAGAGTTTCTTTTCATATGAATTCTTTAATTTTCTAATAAGTTTATTGCAATAATTGCGATATCGTTTAAATGTGATTTTCAGTATCTCGTTGTGTGGATCCGATCTTAGTTTAAGTTGCATTTTATTTCTGTTCTTGATACATCGAAGAATTCCAGGAGTAATCCAGGGCTTGATACATTGGTTTTTCGTAGATAAAAAATTAATTACTGTATTTTCATCAAGGGATTGTTTTATAGTACTAGTTAACTTTTCAATTACATAATCTGGAGCGTCACTTAAAAGTAGGGTTTCAATATTCTTACTCATTAAGGTTGATAATGCTTCCTCAAAATTTGTATATTTTATGTGTTTTGAGCGACACTTAATGTGTTTAGATTTTGTTAAACATAAAAGTATTGTAGAGTGATCAGTAATTGATGTATTTAGAACAGCAATGTTAGCAGTTATTTTGTTTTTATCAATTTTCAGCATAAAGTGGTCTAAGCAAGTCTGCATTCTCGTTGGTAGCAAGTGACCTGGTAGTAAGCCATGGAGTGCGAGCATATTTAAGTACATAATTAATCCTATTTGTACATTCATTTGTACGTTCATTTAAATTAGCTAAAAGGTTAATGTTTATATTCCCTGTAATTATTATATTTTTACTAGATTTTAAGGTTTCTAGGTGAGTATTTAATGAAATTATAAAGTTAGCAGCAGATAGATTAGATGGTGAACGATATATAGCCAGTATAATGTTGTTAAGTACATTGATCTGAAGGCATGAAGCATGCTCAAGCTTAATTTCTTTTATATGTATAGCTTTTAAATATGTCCTTGATATAAACAACTACTCCGTCGTTTTGATTTAAGTTATGAGTGGATGCGTAAGAGACATAATTTTTAATTAAAGGTATTGGCTTATTCACGTTAATACGACATTCCGTTAATATTAAAATATCCGGATCAAATTGTAATTGAGAAAGCAACATTTGGAAGTCTTCGATATTGCTATATATGCCTCGTATATTTTGCGTAATAATGGTTAGGTCTTTTTTGTTAATGCATATATGCTTCTGAAGGTTTTGAGTATCACATTCAACTGCATATGCTATATTCGCGCTATCTATTGCATTTATTGTGCTAAGAGTACTATCCATTATCGTTTGTTATAATAATATTGAGTTGTAAATACTTAATTTTGAATATAGTTGCAGTAAAAGTTTGACAATTATGCTCCTGGATTTTGTTTACATAAAAGTTATAAAATGATGTATTTGCACAGGTTAGTATAAGTCGTTTTAAGTATATGATATAGAAATTATTTGTTATATTCATTATACGAGTAAGTAATAATGTATAAGAGTGCGAGTGTATGTTTGAATGATGATATTCGTGTAAATGTAAATTTAACTGTAGTGTCGTTGTGTAACAAATGTGTATTTTAAGGTAATAGAATACGTACTAAGTATATAAATATATCGGATAGATTGTGGAGCTGGGATTGCGTTTATATATACTATATTTATGTATGTTATTATATTTACCATATATTTATGCAAGCTTGGATAACTTGAACTGTACGTTTTTGGATGTACAAATATTTGATAGATTATTTTAGTTTTCTCCAGTTTTAAATAAATTATACATTTTGAAATGAAATTGGTTTGTGTGTTTTTAATGATATAATATAAATATACGGTAGAAAGAAGTGTGTAAGTAGTATATTATTGTGGTTGAAAATGTAAACGAATATACATGTTACTAGGCTTAAGATTAGGTAAGTATTAAATTCTAAACAATTTAGGTGTACAACAAATTTTAAAACATATAGTCAGGTTTCCTGTATCAATTTTTGGATTTGGATCTCGTTATTGATCAATATAACTCGTGAGTTTTCGTCTTTTCTAACGTATACTTTCTCATAGGCTGTCCAACAAAATTTATACGATGAAGACTTAACCAGTTCCCTTCCAAGAAAGTATAGACGAGAAGATTTTGCTGTTAAATTTTCCGATATAAAGACAGGGGTGTCTTCATGTGTGCGAAATCCAAGATGTTTGGCGCAAATTTTTGATTTGTGCTTGATGTTGAACGATTTACACATTTTAAGAAAATCATTTTTAATTATGGTTGATGATGTTTCTACAATAATAAGTGTATTAGTTTGACCATCCTTTTTCGCACGCACTCTATAGATATCTTTTATGTCTGACTTTTTTATTTCACAACTAATGGTTTTTGATAAACAAGTGATCATATTTACTAAATCTTCTTTTGTTTCCTTATCTTTTCTTGGTACGTTTTTCAACTCAAGACTGGTTTTTCTCATTCCCCAAAATAATAAAACTTCCATTCGGACGCCGCTCTGCTTCTTAGTTTTTAGCTTGTTTATCGCATTCACGCACAACATTTAGTCAAGAGGTAAACTGGGTGGATTTTTTTAACTACCTGGTTAAGTGAATAGTTGTAAATATTGCAGATTATTATTACTACATTATCTGAAATACGATTAAAACTTACACTGTAGTATTAAATCATGTAGAAATCTTATTATCTCTAATTAAAGAAACGTAGTCCGTCAGGTGGCCGGGTACTGGCACATGGCCGGCTACCGGCACATCGACCCTACGCACTGCGTTGATTGGATTTTTACACACTGAATAACTCACGTGCCGTGTTGCTCGGTACCAGGGCTACAGCTCACAGTTATCAGCAGTCGCACTACACTTCACTTATGCACTCCTATTATTTGGAGGCGATTATTTTAAGCAAAATATTATTTTATTTTGAAAATTAACTTAAAAAAGATCTATTACACGTTTACGCTTGGTGGCGGTCCGGGGGGAAGAGGAGCATGTGGCATGACAAACGCAAATTATACATCCGTATCTTAATAACAATATAATGAAGTGATCAAGAAATAATTACTATATAGTTCGATAACAAATACGTATGAGGTGCAACTAATTGCAACTGTCATTTTAGTTTATCTTCACCGGCGAGTTTGTATGCTTGATTCAATGTGAACGATCGAAGGATTCGACCAGAAGGTGATATATGTTTGACGGGGGGGCGAAGGGTTTATAAAGTAATAAGAGGTGATATTGGTGTAACAAGTTTATTCGATCACTGGATAAAGTTCGAGCACTGCACGTACAGGTACATCTAGATTATGTTCGGTTATGACATTAATTTCGATACAATTCGTAATACCTACCACTGGATGTGCCATATTTCATTTTATATACATAACGCTATAATAAATATGTCAATAATGTAAATTACAACGTTAAAATATATAAAATATAACATAGCATTGTCGTATGATAGTGGAAAAATATCCTAAAAATATTATTTTCGATGTCCATTGCTTTTCTTAATTTACTTAAGTTACTTACTTTTTCTTTATTTACGCTTAAAATTCGTTAAAATAATTAATTATAATCATTTATTTATGTTTTTAAATAACCATTGCATATTTAATAAATATAACATAAGCAAGTATTCGTTCCTTTGATAATTTTAGGATAATTTTCACCATCGACCCCAGTCCTTACATATAAAAAAATCTACAATAACATTTTAAACTGTACGGAGCGACGTAGCTCATAAGTGAATACCACGATATGAGCCATTTTGCACTCTAACACCTCGTGTTGTGGTTTCAGATTCCATCAGCCGGCACTGTACGTTCGACATGAGCCAGATGAGCCACATGAGCCACGTAGCTCCGTGAACCGGAGTTAAACTTCGAACTAGACTATAGACAATAATAACAGTTCTCTACGTGTAAAGATTTTTACATCACCAGTACATCAATGCACACCGCACGCTCTCCACTATTCTACTGTACGAATGAATGAGGCGTTCACATAAATAAATATAATATAATGTACGATGATTAAAATTGTTATTATTATATCATTTGCTTATCATTATAATGATTTACATAAACGTGGTTAACTCTTTCACTACATGTAGACTAATGTAGTGTTTCTTACACTACGATTATATTTAATTAATACGTTAATTACATAGAGATATTGAAAGGATTAGTGTGAAAGTTTTTAAACGGAAAAATTGAGCCTACATAACGCATGACCTTTGGAATACCTAACATACATATTATTTAATGTATTGTAAGATGAATAAACCGACTCTTTGTAGTTGGAAGAGACAAAATCCATTCTATATGAGTAAAGACATTAACTTCACGTATTGGTGTGTTGTAATACAAGTCTTAACAGTCTTAACACAACTGACAAGTTATGAGGTACATCACTGATCTCTGTACAGCACTAGCCACTGGCGGCACGAGCCAGTCCCGCGGATTACTGCACGTTAACATATTATTATAATGACATTTTATTTTACTGACAATGCTATCTATATCTTCGAGAAAAAAAATCGAATTCTTATTTTGTATTAAATTTATAATTTGATAGTATTGGGATAAACAATTTTTTTATCCACTTAAGTAATGGCATGTAGTCAATAAAAATTTATTTGATGTATTTCAAGAGCCGTAATTGAGATGCTGCATTTTTATGAATGGTCTGATCTCAATGACGGTTATAATTTCTATATTTATAGTATTATGGAAATTAAAATTTTGTAAATCGAGGACGCAGTCAACCTCTACAACATCTACATTAATACACCACGCCATTAGTAGTTGATTTATAAGTATTTTATTGTATTACGATTAAATCGAAACAAGTACCTAAAGTAAGGCTATTCACAATACTTACTTTATATCGAATGAGGTATTTTGATATTTAATAAACATACATTTAATAAATTATGTAAATGACTAGATTTATTATTTAAATTACTAATGCAAATAAAATGCAATGCATTTTTTATATACAAGCCAAAACCAATGAATATAACATTACATGGGTATAATTTATCTTACGTTTCATCAACAATATACTCTAATGTCACTAATCGTACTACTCGTAGATGATTATTAATATTTTTGATAATTAATAAATTATAATGATTCAATAATACAGCATATGGTATTTATGAGGAGCGACATCAAAGGGGAAAAGTTGCTTTTTAAGCGATATCTAGTATTTTTATAACGTATGTACATTACAGGCGTGTTCCACACACACTCTCGGTATCATCCATCCATCCATCTATCCATCAGCCTGACACACAGAAGCTAATACCTCAATGAACGCGAAGTGTGGCTACACTACACGCTACACACTACACACTACACGACAACAGCGACCGAGATCGATCTCGCTGATGTCGCAGGACATGTCCTGAATTGCCGCTTCTAACAATACAATTTACACATATTAATCTACATTTAAATGTATTAACCTGTCGGGAACAACGGTAATGCCATAATGCAATACAATAAAAGAGATTTGTTTCTCTTTTAAGAAGAGAAGAAGAAGACAGAACGATAGAAGGACTATGATTATAATATTATTTCCCTCGCTAATCTATCACTCGTTTTGTGTGGTCTCGTCGGTAGCTATATGTACAACTTTTACTAATTCTATAGGTACTACACTAAATACTACGCACTAATACTCAAATTATGTCATTAAATTAGGTTAAATCAAAATTATTTTTGTAAAAGATATTGCGATGTCTGGGCAATTATTTCATTTATTAGTGCCAAAAAATTCATCGCTCTACATTAACAAGATACATAATATTATTTTCGCGAATGCTACGAAGTAGCTGAACGATTAGTTTTGTCAACGATCAATGTTTTCTTCTTTAATTCCCAAAACATTGCTGAGCTTGAGTTATTTATTACACTATCAATTTGTCAATTGAATTATATCAATTTCTAACTAAATAATAAAAATATTCGCTTCGCAATTCAGATATATAATTTTTATATTACATTGCTAAACAAATTACATAAAGATTGAATTTTAATATGTATAACTAGATATAAATAATATTTACATATTACGTAACCATATTGTTAAATGCTAGATCTACTGAATTATTTTTAATGAAAACCATAATATTAATGTATCACGAGTCACGACATTCATGACGCAATAAGTGTCTCGCCGGCCGGCGTGCGGCGTGCGGCATGCGGCATGCGGCATGCGGCACGCGGCGCGGTGGCGCTCTATCAGCGATACTACACATTTACAATATTATGCGAATTAGCCGCCCATTGCACGCTACGACGTAAAACTAGTATTGATTAATAATGAGCTGCAATAAGTAAATCATTATAATATTATAAGAACTAAGTATGTGGAATAAGAAAACGGCTGTCGTCGGCGCTGTCGCCGCTCGGTGAGAGACCAGCTCCCACCCGCATAATACAGCACAAGTTTCGTATTGCTAATCTTTTAAAAAATTACTTATATACAGGATGTCCAGCGACCACTAGCGACAATTTAAGGGCATGAAATATACCTAATTTTATCGACAAAAAATATGATCGACCCTCTTCCTTTTGGACTGGCCACCATTTCAATTTTTTTTATTACTTCGATTTCCCTGGACTTGAAGTCCCATAGATGTGAAAAATTTATTAATTGAAAAGTGATAATACCATCTATTCATTAGGTACAAAAACGTTTGGATGAAGTTTCAAGTCACAAATGTCATTAAAAAATTATGATACTTGATGTCGTCAAAATTTTCACTAGTTTTTTTAAGTTTTTGTAACATACTTCAAAAGCATTAACACACCTTTTTTAGCACACGCATTGATTAACAAGGATATTATGTACAAAACGACATCAAAATCATTGCTCTAAGTTGCAAGCTCTAAGTCACCAGGACTTATTGCTGTTTGAATATGAGCCTTATGCTACTTTCTGTACTTCTTGCCTCCAGCTATGTGCTACATTAAAAAAAAAGATGGCTAAACCCCCACATGTGGGTGATTTTGTCGATAAAATTAGGTATATTTCATGCCCTTAAATTATCACTAGTTGGTCGCTGGACACACTGTATATAAAACAAAAATAAACTGTGTTTAAATCTCTAAAAATACATAGTTATACCAGAAATTTGAAAATATTTATAAGACAAAAAGAGAGCGGAGACTTGAAATGAATAGAGGCTGACGACGCCAATAGAGATAATATAGACAATAGAGATATAGAGAGTTACAGAGCTAACGGACGGGTACTGACCTAACATTGGAAGTATGTAAACTGCAAACTGCAAACTGCAAACACCTCGTACGGCCCATTTTGGATAAACGGAAATTATTGATCAAAGCAATATCTCAACAAATGAAAATTGTAGCGGTGTAAACTCAGTCAATTATATTTAGTCAATGAATTCTATTTAGTGGGTACATTATGTATATAGAGTACTTTTATATTATGAACATAATAGAACTTTGAAGATATGATGGACCACTAATAGCAGTGCAGTTATATAGTACGTATCCAGTGTGCTACAACATGCTGTTTTATTAATGCACATTTATTTTAATATTTTTTGTTTTTATAATTATATGACACCAAATAAAATAAAAATAGAACACAAAATAGTTTTTTTTTTAAACTTGAAGTTTGCAGTTCCATTTCCAATAGAAAATAAAACAAGGAATACGTTATAGTCTAACCTAAAACTAGTAACACGTAGAGAAATGGTTTAGTTTGACGCGCTGTATTCGCTATAAAATTGTAGTTTCAATAAAAATACACTCTAAAGTGCACATAATATATTATATTCCAGGAAATCATTATTTGAATTTCAATTTTATTATATTTAAAAAATCATTTAAAATAGAACTGTAGGTACTTGGTTCTGTTATGTGCAATAAAAGAAATACAGCGTGTCAATGAAGTACAGTAGGTAGTGAGTAATGAACAGAGTGAAGTATATGTAAAGTGAATTATATACAAAATTGTATATGAAGTGTTAAATACGTTAAACGAATGATGGTACAACAAATTATACACAGAAAGAGCGTAAGACGAAGCGTAAGAAAGAGCGTAAAAGGAGAGAAGAAGAGGCAAACTTTATACCAACTTAAGGGTTTGAAGACATTTATAAAAAACAAAGACCGTCACAAAAATAATAACGTAATTATTATAAAGTAGAAGTATTTATCTACCAAGGAAGAGTACCTTCACTGTTTTAAATGAACTTTCCCTATTTCGTAACGGTCTATAATTGACTTAAAAGTATAGTATAATTGTCATCGAAGGAAATTTTTAATGAATAAATATAAACTTTATTCTAAAAATACGATCAGACTAACTATGGCAATAAAACATTGATTGGAAGTATACACGACATCGATTATCCAAAATATTGATATAAATTACATGGAGCTATAATTGTATAATAATTACTTACTCGTACATATATATAAATGACGTCAGTATAATTAGCAAAATCTTGTATAACCTTACAGCTAGTGATATGTCTGCGATATAGGTTGCTTATTGCTGTATATACAACTCGTTACAAATACATATATTGTAATAAGAATATAATTAATATAATAATACAATTGAAATTTGTATCAAGTAATTCTTAGAATTATATAGGCATAGCATAATAATATAATTTGAGCGCGTGCTTTATTATATTGTTTGCCAAAATACAATCAATGTCGCCACAACAGTAAAATACCGATATGATTTTAAATGTTTATAAGTGTGAAAAAAAATTGGTATAAGCTATGTAAGTATAAATTGTGCTTTATTAATTTATTATTAAAAGTAAGACATTATAATAATAACTGATAATATGTATAACATAATAACTGAAACGTCTTGAGCTGGCTACAATATAGATATAAACACACGCTTCTCTATCAAACTAACAATAAGAATTACGGCTGCTCTGATAAATCTACTAATTAATTGAATTTCGGGAGAATTTGTCGCGAAAATTGACCTAAACTTACTTACATAAGATATTCGAGTGATGGAACGACGCGACGGTACCATCACACCATCACACCATCACACCATCACGCTACGCTAAACAGTCATACTTACGTAAAGACAACCATACCGATCAACTATTCTGTGTAGGTATATCTAAGATACTTCGATATTTCGCACCCTTAGAATGAGAGTGACCTAACTCAAAAATTGTAATTTGTGGGAAATGAGCAAGAAAGATTTCAAAAAAGTATATATCGATGAATAGAGCGATCAATGAAAGTGACTGATTATTAGGTTGTCCTTTTCTTACTCATAATTTGAGCTCTTTTTCATCACAGGGTTTTAGGGTACGCATTTTAAGGTAAGTTTATAGCAAAAACAGAAATTACAGGAATTTTGAGTTAGGTCACTTTCATTCTAAGGGTGCGATTTGTCGCTCTCGCTCAGTCCCAACATTAATGTATTAACATTTTCGATTAAATAGAATTTTACCAAAACAAGTAACAGTTTACTTTTAATGGCATTTTAATCAAAATTTAATCAAAGCAATAGCAACAAAGTTGCGTTAATTATGTAACATTACTTGTTAGGAACAATAAAGGACTTGATTTTTTTCGCACCTGTATTTTGTTCAATAATCAGTATCATTTGATATACCTATACATAATAGCAGGTACACATAAAGAAAATCTAGCAACTCGCGGTATCCCTCCGTATCGCATCATACGTTCACCTTGAAAAAGGGATCCGAGTCAGTTTGTGCGAGAAAACTTAAATTGTGCTATTCTTCTACAAATGCTATTGTACTTTGCAGGCTATTACTAACGTTTTTCTTATAAAATACCACTCGTTAACCTGAAATTACATATTAAAACTCCATGGATACAACTTGTAGTGGGATGTCTTCTATTAATTTAATCAGTACTGCATACATTGCAAAGTAGTTTGCTATAAAGAAACGAATGCTGACGGTATAGTCACAGAATACATAAAAGTATCTGTATAATATGGTATAGATTCAATTAAAGACAACACGTCACATACTTTTTCCATCAGGGACTGACATTCAAACTAATTGTCTAAGATGACCTTCCGAAATCAAATTGTTTGTCTATTTTAAACATTGTTTTGTATTTTGAAATGAAATATTGATAGACAAATCAATGAAATAGGTGGGAAACTTTAATTATGTAATTCCAGGTCGCCTGTCACTGAAACGGCAAATAATATATTTAATACCTAAGTGCACTCATCGATGAATATCTCACGATAAACTGGCAATTAAGTTACAAAACTTATCACATCTGTAATTAAAATACCGACGCACAAATACATATTGTACCGTATGGTACCGTGTTTTACCAGATGATATGTATATGTATAATTTCATGTTGAATTTTATAGCCCACTCACGGTAATTCGTATCATAGCTGTATATTTGGCTGTTTTCTCGTCAACATCTCGTACATTCGATGTAAAAGACTCTACTTAACTGTAGTCACGACGAAAAGCATCTGTTAAAAACCTTAAAGTTTATTATTTCCTACCGTTTCAGTCATTGCCATTTCTATTGTGTCTTAACTCTTAGTTTAAGCAATGTATCAAATTACAACTTTATTGAATAAATTTTCACTTCGCTGCCGCTTTGATTATAATTTAAAATAGGTTACTTGGCAAAATATTGACTGTCCTTAATCGTGAGATAGCCCTCGATCCAAGTATATATTCACATACAAATAAATATATTCACAATAATCACTTTACTGTACACTCGTTCAATTGACATGTCGGGTCGTCATATTCTTGTACAAATAACATTAGTCAATAACTTTCCTCTTTCAGTTCGAATTAGCAAAATAACAGCTGCGGTTGTTGATCGATTCGGTGGGCGAAGATACACGATATGTACTCGATATGTATAAAATATAAAAATAAGCGCAAGTTTTTATATTAAAAAACTGACACTCTAATAGGCAGTGTCGTGAAATAGTTAAACAAAACATTGCTAAAGAGCAATACACTTTTTACGATCTTTTGTTAAGGCTTCTTTGTTGGTCTGATTTAGAAATACTTCCTCTCATCCTAGACTGTTAAAATTTTACACACTGCTTTAGTTTCAATGACAATTCATTATAATGAGCATGGCCCTCAGGAAAAAAAGGGCCGCATTTGCCGCACCCAGTGACTCCATAGTAAAAACTCCTCATGCATCAAAAGCTACCACTTCGTCCTTCATTAATTTAATTCTAATTTCACCTTTTAATTTCGTTATTCGATGTTTCTCTCTTCATAGATGATGCCCGCAAGTCGGCAACACACAGATAACTGCATTATCTCAAGTTTGCTCAATGCGACGTACATTTCGCTAGTTCTCCGCTACTCGGTTCAATATTTCTTACGAGAACGTCTCGTACAGGGATGTTACAAGACCTCAAGTTGTATCGTCTCGTCCATCCATTACGTTCACCCTTGGGAGCTTTCCTTCCATACCAACACACCGTACTTAATCTTCGTCGGTCTCAGGGGCCTCACACGAGTCAACATATAAATAACTTTTTGTTACTTCCGACCCCGGAGCCTCTTATATCTTCTAGATAAGTTTATTTTATGGTTTGGTTTTGGCGCATCAAAGTTACCTTTATCATTTTCATACAGGCCTCTCCTAATGTGTCTAGTGAACGTTATCTGCCATCGCATAATAAACTTTAAAAACGTTCAACCATAACCTTATCTTCATGTTTATTGATATATTGAAAAGTTAATTTTCATATTAATATATGAAATATAGCACGGAATCATCAATTGTTTTGTTAAGATTGTAGACGGCAAGGCGCCCACCGAATGACCCCAACGAGTGTTCGCCGCGCTCGCCAGCGGCCAGTGGCCAGTGGCCACTACCACACCATCCAACATACCTCTGCCACCATCACTGTACAACGTACACTACATAAAATATTATATTATAATTTTAATTGATACTTCTTAAGCTACTTGAATCAAAAGATTCTGATATGTTTCGTTACCTTGGTTGCAACTTATCACAAGTTGATTCTACCTTACAATACTAATTGATATTTAATTGATATAAGTTTACGATTAATATACAAGCGAACCTTATCCTAATATTGCTGAAAGCGTAGGAAGATAACTTATCCCAAACCTTAGTATAACCTCTCAAAATATATATTATTATTAATGTTTACATTTTAAACGCATAGTTATAGGTATATGACATGAAAATTGTATTGAAAAACGCTTTTATTTACAAAGAATTGTATATTTTGACCTAACTTAAATTTCTTCATATTTAAGTGTTTTTTTTAATATAGTCAAAGCTTTATAAGTGCAAATAAAAGTTGATAAAATATCTTAGGCCCTAAATAATGTGCGAACTGAGTTTCTGTATCGACCAGGATACCATGAGATTGATTACCTTAGGATTATAATTACCACTACGATATGCACCATTATAATATTTTATTATGAATTGGAAATAATTGGTGTATCGGTAGTCAAGACATTTTATATAGTAGATAAATATGTAAACCGCGTTTAATAAATTTGATATCATTCATACTACTTGGTCATAAAATGTGTAGTATTAAAATTCGACAAGGGCTTAGATAAATGCTTGATATTTGTTTTGATGCACTCGAACAACATTGATGAGAAAAACAGTCGGGCCGCTAGCGTGGCATCGTTCCAACACCGTGCATCGACTAGAAACACCATGTATTAGAAGAATGGCACAGTACCGGCCCAGCGATCTACAGTAAACAGTAAGCACAGCTAGCTAGTCACTAGTCACTAGTCAGCAGTCAGACACTACACGACGCGCCGCCGGTGGACGCGGCTCAGTGATCGAAGTATATCAACTATAAGACATTTATAATTACACAACAAGTAAATTCAAAAATATAGACAACAACACTGAATGGCTCTAGAAGCCTTGTCGGAAAGGATTCCGGACCGGGGGTGGTCCCGGAGCGGGCGCGGGCGGGGGGGCTCCTCCGGCCCGGAACGGATTGCTGGCCGTCGGCTGCGGCTGGGCCGGCAGCTGCCGCGGCTGGCTGTAGCCCTCCTGCTGGTAGCCCTGCTGCTCGTACCCCTGCTGCTCGTAGCCTTGTCCGTAACCACTCTGGTACCCCTCCTGGTACTCGTAACCCCCGCCTCCGCTGTCGACGTTCGACTCTTGAACTGAACCTCCCTGGTCTGTGGAGTACTCCAAGTGGTTCTTGAATTCCCCATTCACGGGCCTTTGGTCTTGCATACTATAGGTCTGATACTCCTTGTCGGGAGGATCGGCCATGAGAATATTCGCCTCGTTCTCGAACGGCTTAAAGTCGTAAATGTGCCTCAGGTACATCAGAACTGGCGCGTACAACAAATTGCTGAATGCGATCAGTAGATTCAGAGCGGTGAAGCCGATCATCTCCACGACCTCGCCGGCTATGATCGGCCCGACGGCGTAAGCGAACGAGTAAGATATGTCAGCGATCGCGTAGATGCTGCCGTACACCGACACATACCGCACGTCGACCAAGTATCCTAGTGTAGGTAGAAGCGCAGTGTCGATCAATGCGATACCGAAGCAGATGCCGCATATCGGTATCATCAGCATTTTGTACGAGTTTGCAAAAGGTATAATAAAGCAGCATAAGCCCTCTAGAGCTAGTCCGCCTGCGGCCATTAGCCATTGATGTTGTGGATATTGTTTTGCCATCTTAACTGTTATGATTACTCCTAAGACGTGAGGGAAGAATGCCGGTAGCCATATCATACCAATTTTCCAATTATCTTTCGTGAGATTGTCCTCCATCCAAAATGAGATTGTTGGCTCGAGAAAAGCCAATGCGACGTTGGACATCATTAGAGCTCCAGCACATACTGCGATGTATGGGTCCATGAGGAGTTTCCAAATAGGCGTCCCGGCTGGTTTTGGCTCTCGTGCCTCTTTCATTTGAGTCTTTAAAGGTTTCATTACGAGAAGCAACATGAATCCATCTATGAGCGATATTAAAGCGAGGATCAGAAATGGAACTTCCTTTCCAGCAAACTGATATAGAGCCCCTCCAAAGGGCGGAGCCACTAGACAACCGAAACTAATGAAAGCAAGAGCGATTCCGAGAGCCTTAGATCGTTCATTTTCTTCGGTAAATCTGTCAGCAATCATAGCCAAGCCAGATGTATCGGCAAAAGCTGACCCGACACCTTGAAGACTTCTCGCAAAGAATAACATTCCGTAACTTCGTCCACAAGCAAATATCGACGTAGACAGAAACATAATAATCAGCCCGAACATCATGGGAATATCGTATCCAATTCGATCAATTAAGGCACCAGAGAAGGGATTAATCATAAGCTGTACTATTGCTTTGGACGCGAAAAGTACTCCAGTCGCGGAATCCTGACCCTCGTGAGATGCAGGAATGATTTTGGTAGGTATTATTGTTCTGTTTCCTTCTTTGATCGGCGCCAAGGTGACAACGTGATCGTAGCCAGCCTCGCCCCAAGCGCCAATGTACCTTAAGTAATCCGGTATTATAGGTACGATGACCATGTACAACATGTTGTCTAGTAGCAGCGCTATGGAAACAATAACTAAAATGATTTTCCTCTGCGAGGTGGGCTCCTGGATCTTCTCCCATAGCACCTCCCGCACCTCCCGCACCTCCAGGTTGACCACCGGGATGACGGAGCTGTCGATCTTCTGCCATACCGACTGTGGTTCCTCTGCCATTTTTTTATTTTTAAGAAGGATGTCGAAGTCGATTATCTGTTACGAAATCCTATAAACATGTTCGTAGGATTAGTGTATTTTATCTTCTTTCTTCTCGGTGCAATTAGTGATCGTGTCTCGTTCACTCATCATTCGCTACTCCATGCCCCGCACCACAACCCTCGAATGGGACTTCGGAACCTGACAACAAACAGAAATGATCATTTAATTATCATTTCCTTATAAATGAGGAGAACGCCCACAGGAGCGAGCGAAGGATGTTTCAAAAGGAATTTGAGTCGATCTTTGTTTCTGTGAGTTGGCATGGTTCCTCTGTCCCGCGAGATTTCAATGAACACAACAAGATCTTCTATATCCAAAGACGATTCAGAGTCCTTTTGAACACAGCACTAGATGACTAACATAGTATTAAAATTAATTAAAATAATTCTCCTCCCGTGTAAGGGCTTCAAGTATCTAACAATAAATTATTCATTTAACCCGCTAACTTAAACACTGAACGTCTCGAAATGTCCGTACAATTTACACTCAACGAAATTCTACAAAACATCAATATCATACATATTCATATTATTATACAGTCAGTACACATTACTTGGCTGTAATTAAGCAAGGACTCATTTCGTATCCAATTAGCAGCAGCCTTTCAAAGCATATATTTATTTTTTGCATCACTAATCGAATACAAAGTAATAATTGTTATCTTTATTGCTTTATATTTAGAAACACTGATGACTATAACTGTTGACACACGTCAGTAATAAACGTTCTCACATTCATACATCCATCCTTGTGCTCAAGTTCCTCAACTCAGTGAATGCTGCTGAGCAACGAACCAGTTTGTGGCTCCTACCACTACTCAATCCCGACAGTACCTGTGCATGGCTTTAGGGATCTTAAAAAGCTCTTTTCATAATTCGACCGTGAAATGATTTTTTACGCGTTTCGGTCGCAGTGTCGGCAAGCTATTACTAATGTTATCAGCTCACTGACTATCAGGAGGCTCGTCAGCTCGTTTATCAGTTTCATATAAAAAAAATGCTAACAATAGCCCCTTTTACGTGTGTGTGTCACAACACAGCACACACTGCACTCCCAATACTTGTGCTCCTATGTGACGACGAATTTACCGCGAAAAATAAAAACCTCATCGATTAAAGCACTCGTATAATCTGTTTCTATGAATAATAAATAGCTACCGATATATACAAATAAGAGACAACATTTATATATAACGACACGTACATATAAAAAAACATGATATGCTAATGTTACTTATTAATACAGAATCAATATATTTGAATGAAAATTAAGTGTGAAGATGAATAAAATTGAAGTGTGACTGAAAAAAGTTATAACCGAGACTCTTCGAAGAAACTGATATGGAAATGATAAAGAAAGGAGCTCGATGGATCGACAATGTCATGTCCACAACAGCTTTAGACACGTTTATTAGATAAATACTCGTATTAGGTCATGTATACGCTGGTTACAGGGTGAGATTGCTTTAATAAATCAAAAATCAGTAACGATCCCATTGTTGCCCACTGTAGCCTAGTTGGTAGCGACCCTGCCTGCGAAGCGAGGGGTCCCGGGTTCAATTCCCGGCCGGGGCAGATATTTATGTGCCAGATAAATATTTGTACTCGGGTCATGGGTGATAATGTGATGTGATATATGTGTCGTCCATGCCACCCGCAACACAGGTATAAATCTACTGCGGAGGTATGAGTGTGATTTATTTACGATATTTAAAAGGTCAATGAAAACAGACGCCTAGTTTCAAGTTTACATTTCCCAATAGGCATGAATTTTCCCCGAACAAGTCGGTAATTGTAACGACTTGTTTTGCCCAAATCCAATTTGCGAAGGAGCCGTTACTACCCGCAGAGGGAGCCGAGATCTTCAATACAAATGAAAATGGCGTCTCGTTCAAACGCTAACTCGATATTTCACCGCCAGCTCTTCAAATGACGTTTTTTTGAAGATTTTCCTCTTTCTATTAAAATGATTTCGTTTGAAGGTTTTTGTCACGAACGTTTTTTTTTATTTGAGACTGCAAAAAATAAGATAAAATATATTTGATTGATCTTTTTATGCAGTTTTATAAAAGAGTAAAATGCGCTGTAGCAGTAACAAACAGGTACAATATGTAGGTCTAACGCCCCAACTCGGAGTCACTAACGATTACTTAAATCGCTCCTTAGTACAGAATTTGTACGGTGATTATTTACTAAGGAGCGATTTAAGTAAACCTTAGTGCCTCTGAGTTGGGGCGTAAGACAATTGTAAGGCCTAATATGTCTAGGTTGATAAACGGATACAAACATATATAAACGTATCATCAACCAACCAACTTTAATCTCTAATACAACTCTACCTAATAAAAGAACTTTGTTAACGTTTAGTATTATCTGATCTTTCGACGTAATCAATCACGAAGTCTCGCAAGACTGCCATGTGTGTTACACGCTTCTCCTCTCTGAGGAGATTCACGTCACAACGAGAAGCTCCAGAAATTTGTAAACCATTATAACTTTCAAAATGATCTTGTTATGCGAGGTTCTTGTGTGGCTTAGTTACCTACGTCGTTTTAATTATTTCTGAACTTGAAATATTCAGTTTCATTTTACATAGGTATATTATTAGACGGTTGATGAGGTTGGCTCCTTGATGGCTGGCATTACATATAAACACACAAAATTCATTACGGTCTCAAGCCTGTATGGCAAGTGTCGCTATTGGATAACAGCGTCTGACACCAGACCTACAGAGTTTATATAAAACATGGTTAACATTATCTCTTACCATCCACACAAGCAAAATTACAGGATATATTCATTTGTGCGTATTTAGCAATGCAGCTCCCTTCTCCTAGAATTCTCCGCTTCGGAATGCTGTGTTTGTTAAATCTACTAGCTAAATGTATTACGGTTTACTCTCTGATCCGTTAACAAGAGTCCTCGTTAGGGAGGATCCTTTGTAGAGATCGCGGACCGCCCTCGAATTACAATGAGGCTAAAAAATACAAAGGAGTTCCAGTAGACGACTTTATCGAGAACACTTACAATGATAATAATATTTTCTTAACTGTGTTATAACATGTTACTAAAACAAAGTTATAAATTTTACCGGCTTCCTGGCGACTAAATGATTAGCAAATCAATTTATGATTGTTGTGATCGTTTTCGCAAACCGAAACAAGTACTTAAGGATTATATTCCTGTTACGCACCAAAGTTTAAGATGTACATGTAATTAGATTAACTAATTACAGTCACACGCCCGACGTACAATTCCCCGCGCAGCGGACGGCATTAACACTTACAAAATTACTCACGAACACTTTCCCCAGCAAAAAATATTTTTCCAAAATATTTTAAAAAATCACATTAATGTCCGGCCTGGTTGGGAATAGAACTCGAGACCACTCGGTCCACTGGTTACTGCCAATAGCTCGTCAAAGCTTAACATTAAAAAGTAAATGAAATATTAAAAATATTGGAAGTAGTTATATACAAAACAGTCTTACCACCCGTAAGGTGATTAAGTTTTCGTTAAAAAGAAATAAAAGCAACTCTTTGTTTAACAAAATCAATGTAGTGAACCTTGTTAGTCGGTCGGGGCCGGCGAGCCGGAAAATGTTCTGTAAAAATCGCGCGCGCCCCGCGTGCCGCGTGCCAATGAGGCGAGAGACGAAGGGATCTAACGACGCACCTCACTAGAGTCACTAGCGGTAGGGTGCAGGCAGGAAGGGTTGTTGTTTCGTCAAGCGTTGCTTGTTCAATTGGTATTCGTCATTGAAAAATCTTGGGATTATTGTTTTTGTTTCCTTTATTG
The DNA here is from genome assembly GCA_951805285.1 of Thymelicus acteon. Classification (NCBI taxonomy): domain Eukaryota; kingdom Metazoa; phylum Arthropoda; class Insecta; order Lepidoptera; family Hesperiidae; genus Thymelicus; species Thymelicus acteon. The sequence continues at coordinate 19,205,341 of OX638223.1, forward strand.
GAAATTAATTAACAATTTACGATGAAGGGGAACATTGCATGATATCAGATCTTCTCTTAGTACTCTAATATGTGAAGATATATTATTATCCCACTGCTGAGCAAGTTTTCAAGAAACGTCCAAGCAGTTAGGTACATTAATAACAGATATTGTATGAAGTAAACTTATCTACGTAAAAATTTTAGAAATACTTAGAATGAATACGCATAAACTAGTAAAAAAAGCTCCCGCTCTCGCAATCTATTTCCAGCGCCCCAAATGACTGCTCGAGGCCGGAAGAGTCGCGTGATAGCCCCGCTACGGGCCCACGTACTGCGGTATTCACGGAACTATTACATAAAACTTACACTATAGACACTCTACCTATGTCTCAAGTATTCTACAATGTCTCCATCAGACTTTAGCGGTTCATTTATAAAATAAATGCTTTTGCCGCATGACTAATGAGATAAAGACTGAAAGTTAACTTTTTAAACATATACCTCGTTGTTGTGGCCAAAGGAAGAAACTAAGCTTCAGCTAACACGAGAGAGCCCGTATCTCTACCAAGAGATATTAATTACCTATTTTGTTTGTGAACTACCAGCTCTATAAAAAGAATACAATTTATTTAAAATCGAAGGATGCGTCGTCAAGTCCACCCATCCGGCTATATTAAAATATACGGACGACTTCTTAAATTAATGTTACGTCATGTCACGCCATAAGCGGTCCATTAGGGGCCATCCATAAATTATGTCACATGTTAGGGGGGAGTGGAGGGGTGTCGATGTAGTGTGACATTGTGTGACAAGGGGTGGGAGTGGTCCTAAATTTCGTGACGTCACATTTCAAAATCGAATAATTGGTATGCATAGGTAAATATTAAAAAAAAACATTAATGGAAATAAAACTCATTCCGGAACTGCTGTTTTAATTTAATGATTTCTAGGTGTAAAATTTTATAATATGTCACGTCACACTAGGGGGGCTCTCACAAATGTGAACAGTTGTGACAAGAACGGGGGGAGGGGTCAAAAAGTCATGAAATTATTGTGACGTAATTTATGGATTGCCCCTTAAAGGTTATAACCTGACACTGCCTTCCACTATAGCAGCTCCTACACATTGAACATCATAACCTTTATACTCAATTTATATAATTTTATTATTTAAAGTTATCAAATTACCACGTTACTTCTTTTTTGTCAATCGGTATTAAGTCGTTCCCCAGAAACATTGAGTTTCTCTAACAACACCAGCCTATCCCACGAGCAAGAAGCGCCCGATCGCCCAAACATCCTGGATCGTTTAAATGAACAGTCGTGGAGTGGTTGCCCTTCTAATTACAACTCTCGCAGGTCGCATTACAAAGGGCGCACCCGATACAGAAGGAAAACTCTTAACGGATATTACGTTGTGTACAATCACTTAACCTGTCGCGAGCAGGTGACGTTACCGTGGTATTTACCGTCCACCGAAAAAAATACATAATTATACAAACACTCGAACTGCAATACACTAAGACGTGTTAGGGTTGATGGGGTTGATTGTACAAAGATGACAGCTAGTAGAGCAAGTAAGAAAAAATGTTTTAACGATCCTTCCCCTCCCTTACCTACACGAAAAGTGGAGATGATGTTTTTTTTCTCCTCAACCACATAGTGAGAGATATTGCAGAAAAGGTCTGTCAAAAATATTATATGTCTGCACACCTTTTCAATCCTGCGGTCCGTTTGCAAAATATTCGGTTTTAAAGTAAGTTAACTTTAGTACTTATTTAATGCATAATGGTCCATGAACTACTAACCACGGAACCCTACATTGCGAGTGGCCTGACAACACATTTGGTCATTGTTTTTACCTGATGGTAAAAAGTTACTTTCGCCCATGTAGACAAGTAACACCACAGGCATCACCAATGCGTTGGCGGACAAAATAAGAACCAGCTCTCAAGGTGTATGCATGCAGTGCGGGATCCGTTGTGTACAGGTTGCATTACGAATAGGAGAAGATTGGGTTGGAATCAAGGATGCATGGAGTCCCTTACGAGAACGCAAATAACCGCATAAATCTTCTATAATAATCTTATTAATATTGCGTAGTAATTTATATAAAAATATTATTCTACCGTTAATTAATTATCTATATTTGTGACGCTTTTATCCTCAATACACTCAGCGTTCATTGTTCCAAGTTCATTGTAACATTTTTCCACGCTATTCGCCCGCATAAAATAGTGTTGATATTTTTGGGACCCGTGAAAAAGTACGAGACACGAATGAAATATGTAATTACCTCACCCCCGGCCCGGTATGCACCCCTGACGCTCCGGAACCCCTAACGGGATTATATTGAAGGTAAACAGTCGTATTAAAACGAAATGAAATTGCAATTTCTATGGGAGTGCTGCCCCCTGCCGAGTACACCTACAAGACGAAGTGTCGCTCAAAGAAAAAGTTTAATTAAGTTTTTTATTGTTATGAAGTAAACCAAGCCAGGATACCTGGTTTGACGCTTGGCGTGCTCTGGAAAATATTCTAATTCAAGGATAAATGATTGTGTAGTTAGTTAATTTATCATATTTTACAAATTGATTTAGGCACTTGTGGAAATTTACAGGAATTATAGGAACACATAATTAGGAACTTTTTCTCGAAGTCCCTTGATCTCAAAACTATTTATGATGACGCATAAGGCGCATCTGCATAAATGTGTATCCTGGATCCTGGATCAAAATTGAACCCGGGACCCCTAACCCAGTCACTACCAGCTGAGCTGCAGGATCATGATCATAATTTACAATAAACACACACAACCAACGTGTACTGGAAACTGAATTTCATGCACCTGCAAGCAAATATTAATCATACCTTAAAACAACCGACAGAAAACTTGATTTAACGATATCTCATACCACTTTGTACTGAAGGTGAGGGCGGCGGCTCCCGGCACTCACCTGGTCCCACGGGAGGGGGAGGGGGAGGAAGACAGCTCACTAAACGCTTCAGCAATCATCGACCTTCTGTTAATAGCCATAAGGCTCTTCATCGTATATCAAATTTCGCAGCCTTCCACCACGGTATTCCCGTAGCAGTAGGATTCAAAATAGCGCAGAGCGGAGTTTATATCGTCGTCTCTCGCGTAGTGTAATATTTATTACGATGTTATGTTTGGTGTAGGAAAGCGAGATTATGAGCGCTAGTGCTTTTAGTATTAAATTTCTTCTTTGAAATATTTTAAAAATGGTTGTGGCGCTTGCTTTATAAAGATTTTTGCTATTTATGGTAAAAACCACCGCTTGATTTACTCCAGATTACATATCCATTGCCTGCTGTATCAACTTCAAATTGCTTTTATCAGGCATGAAAATTGCGATTACTATTTTCATTGTTTGAGGGATTTGTTGATTTTAGTTCCATGAAATAGAAAGACGCATGCACTAATACGTGATAGATGCGGAAAAACAGGCAATTTTATTCACTATTGACTTACAAATCAAATGAATCAATCATATCATGCAACCGCGCTTGGCTGACACGAAATCAGAGTCAGCGTGACGCCGTCATCGTCACCGCGTCACCGGCAGAGACCGGCAGAGCTTGCGGTGACAACAAACACCCCCCGTGACGTCCGCCGTGACGTCCGCCGTGACGTGGGACGTGACCCCCCGCTCCCATATTGCAGGGAGCTCGTGTCACAGGATTACCCTTTAGTCCCTTCACCACAACGATATTACATTAAGGATGGTTTCGACCATCGTGAAAACCTTATGGTAAAGAGATTTTCGGATGCAGGTACCTACAGGTATTAATTTTAGATTTGCTCTTGGGTTTTCGGAGCTAAAAGCGGGGTTTCCACTTTACAAAAAGTTACCAAACGAAAGTCGAATAATAATTAACAGTCATGAACATCAAACGAAGTTTGGAGGAGGTGTCGTTACTGACAGCACAACCTCATGTCGGTACCCTCCCGGCAGCTAGTACCCTAGCGCCCTCTGGCGGCGATAGGGCACGTGGCAAGAGACGCTTGACCTCCAGTGAGGACAGCTCACCGGAGGGCGCTCGGTCGAGTGGCTGGCGGGAGCACCGCGCGATGTGCTTCGATGCACGTACGAGTTATTTTAGGTTTCGTTTCGCTCAAAGGGGATGTCTCTGTAGCGCTGTGTTTAACTAGAGGGTGTTCTTATTATGTTCGCGGTGTGTTTACTTTGTTTTATTTCTGTTGTAAACAGGATTGCAGTCAATATTTGCATTCTTACCATGAGTAAACACACCGTTAATATTTTAAAAAGAAGCATATAAATAATGATTTGAAGAATTAGGTACTTTGAAACATGATAAAGATCACATGAAAGCTTTTTCATTATTATAAGCAGGTTATGTCACTAATGTCCAATAATTTTTGTTCCATTTAAAGCCTATAACGTTCTTCCATAGCTCCAAGTCACTACGTCTCGGAGCAAGAAATATCCACAAAGAAACAAAATGAAATTGGTTTTGTGTACTTTCCATTTGAAGGGACGGATGGGTAAAACTGGATTATATCGCCGGCGTCTCCCGGGGCCGAGGGGAGAACGGGGACAAAGGCGCCGCGAGGAAACTTGCCAGAGTCAACAGTAATCCCATCCGACTGTTTGTCTCTTTGTCTTGACAAGTACGCTTATTCCCACTTACATGAAATTCACCCCGCAACTGCGCGCAGTTGGCCTGAATTGGCCCACCTCGATTTTATTGATTTAAAGTTTACATAGTTGAACGAAAGGATATAAAACGAAGTACGTTTTGCAAATGAAATTATTTTTTTGTACCAAAATAAAAGATAAATGTAAAGTAGCATGTTCCTTATAAACTATCTTGTGGGTTTATTTTCACAAAAATAATTATCTAGTAATTATTAAATATCATCTGTAAGTACTGGTAAGTACTCTACATATTTCGAACAACTTTATTACTAGGACTGGCTAAATATTTATTTATGGAAAGTATTAGGCTCTGTTGAGACCTTGAAACTACAACCACACTACATAGTTAACTTACCAAATAGGTAAGTCGACACAAAATTGTACATTCGTTTTCTACACAGGTTGCATTCACGCGATTTAGTAATAAATGGAACAGTCCGACTTCGATTTACTGGCACCGGAGACCCGCTTCAAATAAAGTGTTTGGAGGGAATGGAAAATGTAGAAACACGATTGAACGAAAAGTAAAATACCTACCTCGAATGTTTTGACAGAAACAAACGAGGCTCTCGATCTAGCAAAACTTTAAAGCAGTATTCCATAGTGCTTCAACCTATTCCTTAGTAAAATATTCAAAAGCATCGCTACACTTACTAAAAAAACTTGAGAGGTGTCAAGGGACACCCGGATGGAACGAAGTTCCTTGCAGTCAGTACTAGGATAGCAAAAACATGCAAGCGAGTGTGCCAAAACAAATCTGCGATGAGAAATTTAATACCCCAGACTTGTTTTGGCACACTTGCTGCATGTTTTTGCTATCCTAGTACTTACTGCAAGAAACGAAAATATCTGGCTTGCTTTCTATAAGAGAGAGAGAGAGAGACAGACAGAGAAACATGCGCACGCCGCACGACATGTAATGACGCCGCACGAGTTGTAACGGCTAACGACGGCAAAAAGTGTCGTTACAACTTTTCGTTACCAAATTTTCCGCCTAGCCCCCTTTCGCAACGCGCGATAAGGAACTTCGTTCCAATAATCTAACATACAAGACAGTAATCCTCAGATAATGATAACAAGTTTTATTGTATAAATTATTCAATTTTCTCTTCTGATCAAAAATTAACCCAACCATCACCTTTGTAGACAGTTCATTTATAAGACGGAGAAGTAATTTTTCTGTTGACTGCGTGAAATTAATTCACGGCCCTAATTAGGACGTGCCGTGCGATCATTAAATTTGTACTGGTGAAGAGCAGAGCCACGCTAGGGTTACCAAAACAAATTATACTAGCAATGAGTTTCTCAAAATATTTCACTAACATAAAAACATGTTTTCATAGTGACAACAAAGTTCACAATATTCACCATTCGATGAATCGGATAACAATATTATTTTCAACAGCTTTTTACTGTATCCTCTACGAATTTAATCCCTTTTCATTTCAATTCATCCTTTTCTTTCCAACCTTTCAGGACGTTTGCGTGTTATACAAACATAATACATATCTATTAAATTAATACCGTTAAGTTTTATGTCAAAATGTATGATTTTACAGATTTTATACCATGACAATCGTTTCGTCCCCTAAGACGGTACAAAAATGGAAATTATTAATGTTATTCTTGCATTAATTTTCATTATTTGTCAGAGTCAGCCCTACAGGCTGCCGTAATTGCGGCACAGAACACGGGGGAGGCTGGGGCAAATGAAGCCGTAGCTCTAGAGATAGGAAAATCTTGCTTAGCTATTTTGAACCTTACCTTATTATATTAAGAGCAAAATAATATTATTTTCGGTTGCGATTTTCCAAAGGAAAATATGTGGTTTGACGTAAATAACCGTAGTGTTTCTGCAACGTAATATGTTGGCATTTATATGTTGTGTTTACGATATTCTTGGGGTATACGGTTACTTGGGAACGTGAGATGAAAGCTACGAAGAAAATACGGTTAGTTAAATTATATCCATAGTTAATATCGCGAACATTGCAATTTTGTACCTCAAGTCTCGTTAGCGTTTTCTAATTACTTTAATTTAAAGTCAAAAAATAATACTCTGTATTTATGAGATGAAAAGAATAAGCGTAAAAGGTAGCAAAATCATTCAAACCCGTGTCGTATCGGATACACATCGTTCATTATTCATAACACTTTATTTAAAAAAAATCCATATTCATATTCAAATTATCTAGACCACAAAAGGACGTACATGCTATTATAATAGCTTCAACGGGCATGTGGCTCTCCTCATCACTGAGAAGGTCTCCACCAGGCAGCTCCAGTGCGGGTTGGGGGAGGACATAATATGTAGCAAAAAAGTGTTCATTATAAAAGAAGGTAAATCTTTAATTGCTAAATCCAAGCTTCAGTAATACTCATGAATGAAGCGCTTGCTATAACGAAAGCGTGCAGCTTGTAAGTCGTTAAGTTTTGTTAGGGGATTAAGATTAACGCTCTTAATGTAGGAAAAGAGCAGTTTCACGACTTTATCGTCGGAAAAACCGAATTGTTGAACAACACTGGCCATTCCATTTTCGGTAATGGAAAAAGTGCCCCGGGACACGCTCTGATGAGGGCTGAGGGGGACTTCCCGCCCATAGAGCGCCCGAAGGTTTTTGTTAGTGAAGATAGTAAAAGCAAATCCATTTGAATTTGATGCCTATTTCTTTAACAAAGAGTACAGTTTCGCATTGCTTGTATAATTCGTAACCCATGCCATTTTATTATGTTGCTGATAGGACTAGGTAACTTCTGCAGTGTTTGCGAGTAGATAGATATTATTTAGCTATTTAACTTTTGAGCAACTCCGTCTCCAACAGTCTTATAATTTATGTAGCCTATAGAAATCCCATTTTAACTATCGATCCTTTGAGTATCCAAGTCTAAAACTCTGAATATTGCATGCACGTTTCGATCTATCCTTCTGTGATGGGCTGCGTCATCAGTGTACCGATACAGTTTACACTGCATAGGTTCTCGTATGTCACAGCTTACATCTCTGATGTATACGGTGACGGTGTATACGATGACGGTGAAGTCCTGGAGATACATAAGTATGAAGTAGTAAAGATATTATTATCTGGATCTCGGACAGTTGTCAAGTCGGACAAGATAATTAATTAATCCTGTATAAAATAAAACGAGATTGTCATTTATTGTCGTATTGTTCAGACCACTGCCCCATTTTCTGGCGACATGGAGGGACCGCGTTTTGTTCTTTGTGTTAGCCATTTGTAAAGAAAGTCTTTAGTGATATCGCCGCCATACGTTCTGTACGTGTGGTCATCTATTTTAATGGCTTTCCTTATTTCTTTATTTAAAGTTTTATATGACATGTTGTATTCGCTTATATTATATCATATAACTAGCTGCCCAGACACACTTCGTTCTGTCAAAAGTTTTTTTATTTATTTTGAGATGTAAGCTATCCTATCTTTCAAGTTGGATCAAATTGCACACGGTGTGCTTTGATTAACATCGGTATTTGATTAACATCACATTAAGTAGTTTAGGAGTCCATCGCGGACAAACAACGTGACACGTAATTTATATAGGTATTAAGAAGATTACTTTCAGAGGCTGTAGAAAAAATATTTTACTGGTATTTTTTTTCCACAAACTATTTAAAGGATACTACAATTCATGTAGTCACGTGTATGCCATCCTTGAAAATTTCATTTGGCTAGCAATACGGCAACATGTGAAATAAATTGAGTCAATAAGCAGCGAAAACCTTTCATACTAATTACGAAAATACCCTGAAAATAGCCTTTCGCTGTAATCGTTATTGCCAGGTGCTGAAAGATAAATTCTAACAAATCATGACAACTGCGGGTACTGATTCGAGTTAACTGACCACCAAATGTATGGATCGTGATTGCGATCGATTCGAGATGAGAGAGAGCAATTGCATTTTGTTTTTCTTGATCGCGACAACCACTACCAAAGGGCCGAATATCCGGTAGCCCGATATTCGGCACTCCGGCCTCGTAGCTTGCCGAACATCCGGTATCAGGCATCCTGCTAAACCACTATCCGTTTCATCTTTAAAATCAACCTATGATAATCATAACGTCCGTAGTGTGTCAACTACATCAACCCATTACAATTACAACATTTAAAATGCTCCTATAGATTACAAATTGTTTCTTTATCTAACTGAACCGATATATAAGGATAACTTCAGGCTAGCTCCATCATGAAAAAGTAATATTTTCGGCCATGTTTTACAAAATATTTGGACGGAAAACACGCATCGTCCGTGTAAATCGAGGTCGCGGTGGCCCCTTAGATGTGAATCTCTGTCAATTTTCCTCGGCCCGCGTTCTACAGCGCCGTATTAGCGGCCCTTATCACCCACCCTTATCACGATCGTAACAAATCATCTCGCCTCGCGCCCCGCACCCCTTCGGCCTTACTACCCTACCCCTCGCCAAGCCATATAACATAAGGAAGATCAGATAAGCTTTCTTGAATGGATTTTGCTTAATGAGATTACATTTTGAATCAAAATGTATGATTGTTAACTCATGTCATAGCGGATATTATGATTCACATAGTGAGTAGAAATAAAGCAAAATTGTAATCGTTATGTATTTTCCATTTTAAACAGTTTTATTTACCTTACCCTGTCGGTGTGGGTCAAGTCTTGCAGCTTAATTATTTATTTATTTGAACATCAACACAATGTACAACAAAACAATATAAAAGAGGATTACACAAGAAGAAACGTAATTGCCATTGTAATTAGGGATATACACTACATGGCACATGCACAGAGAAAGCGAGTGATTTAAATAAGTGGAACATACAATTTTCAATGAGGTAAGAATCAGATATTTAATGAATTAAATTACAGTTCAAAGATATCATACAATTAAAATATTTAAATCATGTCACATATATTTAAAATAAATTATACTGAAAATTTTAAAAATAAATTTTACAATAAAAATTAAAAATTAAATTGTGTAAATGTGTCAAATTAATAAAATTTAAAATATTATATTAACGGGTGGATGCACAAGACATCAAGTGATCAATAATATTGTTTTTAAACCGTAGAGTGTCATTGTCGAAGAGATCAATGTTATTGTTAAAGCTTTATACAATTATATTCTCAGACAATTCTGTTGAGAGGTGAATACTTGCCAAGGTTTGAATGGAACGATGTATCCTTAAATAAGCAGAACCTTGATGCTCTAGGTAACTTAAGTGGAGCAGAGAAGTTAAGTTGTGATAAAAGCTCTGGAGCATCGATTAGACTATTCGCAAGCTTATAAAGGAATAGTAGGTACTTAGGTCTACTTCCTCTTATAAACGCTAACATACTCATACCCCGCAGTAGGTTATTACCTGTAGGTTATGACCGCTACTTCGCAGGCATTGTCGCTACCAACTAGGCTACAGGGTCCTTAGGATACTAAGGAATTGAAATTTTACATATTGCTTTACTTCTGATGACAGTTTGTGATAAGCATGACACTCTCACTCAGGTGTGGCTGCAGACGAGAGAACGATCTAAACAGTTGACAGCGCAGTTACAATTTAGTTTCGCTTTATCTCTATACATTATAAAAGCATGTATTTCGTCTATAAACCTTTAACTTGAAAACATTTTTCTTCAGTAATTGTATACAGATTCTACTGGATACTATAATATCATCATGATCATCTTTAAATAAATATGCTTAAGCATGAAAAAGAGTTCCGCATCTGCCGAAATCGCCAGGAGGTACGGAAGAAAAATTGTAAACCAATTTAATGCAGGATCATAATTGTCCAATTCTTTCCGGTTCCCCTCTTCAATAACAAATGAATCGCGAAGGGCGACATCTTGCGGCCATTATCGTATCCTCGTCGTGTCGTAATAGTCTCTCTCCCTGTACCCGTCACGCATTATTAGGCTCGTTCCTTCTGCCCCGCTGGCTGCTTCCCACCGCCACACCACCGCGGCCACTGAGAGGTGTTTGTGTTGTAATAAAGCTATTATGCGATAACATCTCGCCGGCAGAAATGAGTTACGAGCTGCTGTTATGGGTTTCTGGTTCCGGACGATATTCATTTTCTTAGTTTGTGTAGTACATTTCGTGTAATAACAGCCGCTGTATCAAGGAGAGGTTCGTTCTGTTGTGATTGTTGACGTAGTTATGAACGATTGTCAAATTATGTAGTGTAACTATTTCTTGATCATATATAGAAATAAAAAATAGACAAAAGATGGTATCAAAAATCAACAAACCAAAACCCGAGATCATAATGGATTGTCTATCAGTAAGATTCCTTTTGGGCATATTGTCCTACCTAATAACACGCGGTAATACAAAACATAAGAGCTTTAGACACGCACGGCAGATACATGTATTGTATTGTATTGTATTGTACCAAACTAGTGAAAACGAGTAAAACAATGGTATCGTTTGTGTAAACAACCTGACGACAACAATAACCCCAGTCCCCACACAGTGCGCGTGTCACTGCGGCCCAGCGGCCGCCCGACTGGCTGGACCATTGTCGACGCTACAATGATGCCGGTATATCGGGCACGTCATTTTATAATTATTATGCATTTATTCTTCGAAAGAATTAGCTCAAAGAATTAGCCGGCTGAAGTGGCAATGGGGTGGCCACATAGTGCGAAGGACCGATAACCGTTGGGGAAGAAAGGTCCTCGAATGGCGCCCACGTCTCGGAAAAAGGAGCATAGGACGCCCCCCGACCAGGTGGACTGACGACCTGAAGAAGACAGCGGGCATCCGCTGGATTCAGAAGGCTCAGGACCGGTCAGAGTGACGCAAGTTAGGGGAGGCCTCTGGGTGGTCCAGCAGTGGACCTCTAAGGGCTGATGGATGGATGGATACATGGATGCATTAATTATTATTATATACAATCGAATAAAATTTCAGTAGAGTTATTTTTGGTTATGTCACTGATTATTGCCAACAATTTATTTTCTCTTATTTCTTATGTATTATAATTATGTATAACTGGCATGCAAGCAGACGTCGCCCATGGATATCAGCAACACCTGAAGCATCACCGATGCGTTGCTGGCCAAACAAAAAAAGAGAAGAAAGAAAGAATTGGAACTCAAGCCAAAACTGGCTCCCTGGATTAATTCATGTTTGTTTTGAAAAAAATTGTATAATTGTTAAAACAATAGATATAAGGGCAGTGCACACGGCGGGCTTGTGTGTGGCAACAATGAAGCTCCCTGAAGTGTACGCAGGGCGTAGGGTGCAGGCCGAGTAGGATGCAGGGGAAGTATGAAATTGTTTGGTCTAGTCGTCAATTGCTTGCGAGGGGACAACCTATTGTCGGTAACAATTTTCCACGGTGGCATTGAAAAGTGATATTCTTTTCATGTGAGGAATTTAACGCTTAATATTTTCCGATAGATATTACGGCCCTTTGCTTAATTCACTTATTGGTATATCAGTATTGTACTCATATTTAACTAAGTTTATTTTAAATACTCATAGCCCCACACTAGGATACCCTGTATCGTGGGGGCCATGGACAACACACAAAGACAAGCGCATACACCCAGACCGAGAACAGAAATTCGAACTCATTTAAATTTCCGCCTCGCTGGGAACCGAACCCAGGACCCTCGGTACTGGGTTAGTTTAATTAACACCAAGTATGTATGGGTCTAGCTTGCAAGCTGAATTAGAAATATTTCCTCTTATTTATCCCACGGAGTTAAAATTGTCAAATTGTGTATATTGCTTTAGTTCCGATAATAATGCATTTCTATGATAATGGTGATTTAATACTAAACTTAGGCTTGACTCCAGATGAGGAAGCTCCTCGGTGGACATCATTACAGACATTTTAAAAATTTGTCACTTTAAGGGGGTACGTACAATTTTACCGCGACAAACTAACAAAATCGCGGTCACCAGCAGTAGTTCATTTAGAAATCATTGATTCCACATCACGCACGAGTACTGATGGCGTGTGGCAAACGTTTCTTGGGTCACGCCACCAGCATTGTTGATGGGCTGCCAGCGGCCACTTCTCCCCATCCCCTCCCTGTCCCCCCTTCCTCTCCCCCGGTGACCTTCACCAACTACAAGTACCACATAACTGCATAACTTCTTAATAATTTCAATTATAACGAGGATATTTTCATTCTTTGATTTACATATTTTCTTATCGCTGTGAGATGTAACATGTGAGTATCTAGGAAAATTCAGGTAGACAAATAAATTATTATATTATATTAAACTCAGGTAGACAAATAACTTTCTCTTCAGGACTAGTACCAGTAGACTATATTATTAAGTACCTAAAGACCTATGCAGTGTCCACATAAATGTAATGTAATGCCTAAAAAATCCTTCACGCCTACTAACCCCAGGCTGACCCCAATCCCACGCCGGATGGGTGTCGTAAGAGGCGACTAAATCCGGCCCGCTGGTGCAGTGGCGTAGCTAGCCCTTCCGGGGCCCCGTATCAAAATTTTGCCGGGGGCCCCCTCCCGACTCGAGGGTAAAGATCTTTCTCAAAAGAAATAAAAAAGCTAGCGTGAATTAAAACAAATATAATATACTAACATCGATTAATAAACCACATACAATCAATACTCAAACATTTTAATCTGGGGGCAGCTGTTTCGTTTCGGGAGACCCGAACGCGAGCGCAGACTCAGTAGCCGATGTGATACGACAGGGCATTATGGTCATTGTCAACGACATGGTCATCCGCGTGTACGCTTATAGATGTATCCACCTCAGGGCTTAATACAAAGTTTAACGCTGCCTCCTGGTCAGCAAAGAAGCAACGACGATTGGACGATGGACGATGGATTGGACGATGGACGATTACGAGAATTCTGGTCGCTAGCTCAAGCTGCTGAGAGTAACTTCTATCGATCGTCTCTTCCACAACTGCGTAAATCGGACGACTCCGTGGTCCATACGGCAAAAGGGGAATGCCGAACTTCTTGGCATCCTTTTTGCCGTCAACTCAACTCTTGATGATAGAGGGATCGCCTCCGCCTAAAAACCTGTGATAGCATGATACGAAGAAGTTGAGAGAACCAGACGGTATTCACGCAGTGGTGTTAAAGATGTGTGTTCCCGAGTTGATTCCAGCCCCGGATCTAGGGGGGGGAGGGGCAAACCGGGGCACCCGCCCCGGGCGGCTATTCAGGGGGCGCAAAAATCATAATATAGTATGATTAAAAATAAAAAATAAACTTGCTGCACAAAGCGCCTAGCATACGGAAGCCTGGTTGGGAGAATAATTTTTTTAAAAAAGAGTTCTTATTGTCCCATTCACGAAAAATGCCAACTATTATTTATTTGTGAGTTTTTTTTATCGTATCTCTATCACTAACAAGTTTCTGCCCCGGTTCGAAAAAATTGTAGATCCGGGGCTGGTTGATTCCCCGTCTTAACGTGCTTATTCTTATTCTTTCTTATGCCACATGATACGTCTTCGTGGAAGGTTACCCTTTTTCATTCCATCCACATAATAGGCGATCACAATGACCTGACTAACTACAGGCCTATAGCGATAAGCCTATAGCCTCCCTGCTTGCAACGGTAATGGAGCGCGAGATTAACATGCAGCTCCTGGGATATCTGGAAGATATTCAGCTGATCTGTGATCGACAATACGGTTCTTGCGACGGTCGTTCAGCTGGTGATCAACAAATTTATCTTACGCACCTGTAGGCATCGTCAGGATATTGATCGCAACGGGGAAGCACTGGCAGTCAGCCTAGATTTCGCTAAAGCCTGTGACCAGGACTGGCACAGGGAGGTCTCACGAAGTTAACATCTTACGGTCGCTGTGAGAGGTTATGCAGTTGGGTAGTGAGCTTTCTATCTGAGCGATATATCAAGGAAGTAGTAGATGGTTGTTGCACAGATATGAAACCTATAAAATGCTGGTGTTCCCCAAGGGTCTGTGGTATCTCCTACACTGTTCATTCTGCATATCAATGACATGGCATGAGTGGCAACTGTTGCTACGCAGATGACAGCACAGGGGATGCCTACTACACAGCCCCCCTTAATTCCTCTCAGTTGAAAATTTGCAAGCGGCGGACAGCAGGCTTAAAATTGTGTCTGAAGTCGAGAACTCTCTGGAGCATGTCTCGGAATAGGGTTGACTTAATTTAGTCGAGTTCAACCCCACGAAGACACAAGTTGGCGCGTTTACCACTAAGAAACTCCCATTTTTCATAGTGCCTCAATTCCAGGGTACCGCGCTCATCACTAAAAGTGTTGTAAGAGTATGATTCTGGGAGTTGACATCTCGAGTGTAGAGAGTGTAGTATCAGCGTCATTTGGAACTTTTAGAAGCCAAGGCTAAGTTGGCTTCCAAAAAGCTTGATGTTCTAAACCGGGCTAAGGAGTACTTCACTGCGAGCGAGGCACCTGTTCATGCTTTACAAAGCTCATGGCCGAATTGAAGTTTTATCCACACCGATGAGACTCGTGGAAAACTTCTACGGTCCGATTCTGTCGATCATTTTTACCACGCACGTGCTAACTGTAGAATGAGCTGTGCTACGTGAAGAATGAGCTTCCTCCTGAGGTATTCCCGGAGCGCTGTGTCATGGGGTTGCCGCCGGCATGTCCGCGCAGCACTCAGTTCCGGAGAGCATCATGAGTCGTGTGGAACGTAATTTTTTTGTACATTAAATATTTTGTTTAAATTTCGATTAGGGCATTTAAATAACTGATTAGAAGTTTTTATTATTATTATCCGTACTGCCTGTTTGTCTTCAATTCGTCAAGTTTCCAGATTTAGAATCATGCCTCTTAAAGATAAATTGCATGATGCTAAAGTAATTAATGCATTAATACCATGATAAATGGTCCAGAAAGTAATTTTATTGTTGATTTCACTTTTCAATGAAGTATCGATGCTTTCCGGAACATTTTTAGAATCATACTAATTAATTTCCGGATCATTTCACGAATTTTTTTTTAAGGCGTATTGGGGGCCCCCTCAGCCCCGGGGCCCCGTATAATTGATACGGCTGATACGGCGGTAGCTACGCCCCTGCGCTGGTGGTAGGGCCCCTCGGAGGGAATTTATTTTTGTAATATTAATTTTAATTGTTAATTAATACCAATATTATTATTTATAATATGTATATTATTATTTCTCCATGGGGTTCACCTGGATAGCTACCACTTTTGAGCATGATTCAGAGCCAATTCTTTCTTTCTTTTTTTTTTCACCAAGCGGTTACCCATTCGACTACTGATCGTGCTTGACACTACTTTTTATTAAAGAGCAAATGAACCACCCCAACCACTCAATCATTCATAATAAGTCATAATAAACTACTTCGATACGTACTGTCGTTTAAAAGAAAAGTGATATTACCGATTTTATCCCAATCCCAATAACAAAAAAATATATGGACATACTTAATTTTAGGAATAAAAACTATTACCTAAGCATGAATAAGTTTGAAAATTAATGTTTACTATACTGAAAACAATTCCAACTTCCTTTGAATATAAAAAGCACAAAAGAATTCTATTCGGGTACATCGTGTCAAATGCATTTTCAAACAAAGAGAGCGTCTCTTTGAAAATGTACACCTGAAGCGCTGCGGGTCGGGCGAGCTATTCGCGACGTTTTACTTTATGAAATAGAGTTCAGTATTGTTTAACTGCGACAAAAGCATTTCTCTCCAATTTATTTTTGTATTTTGAACTATGAAGTCATCAGGTTAGAGTTTGAAGTCATTTGAAGTGTCTCGTCCGAGGGGAGATTGGGGCACGACGGAGCATCGGAAACGGTTAGTTACGTGCGGGATAAATAGCTCCGGGTCAGAGGGCGCTGATTACCCGGAGCCGTACTACCCTCTGTGATTAGAATTCGTATGACTGCAATGCCATTCCACACGTAATTTCGCCACCACTCAAAGAGACCTACGGCTTAATCAAGAGGTCTGAAATGTAATACTGTTTAATTCAGTTGTAGATATGATTTGGTATCTGATTGAACCAAACAAAAGAGTAATCTTCATTCTGTTAGAACACGTGCTCTTCAGCAAAACACAAAAGAACAAATTTTATTTACTTAGATACATACCTAAACACTACACAGGTATGTATTCATTATTTTAAATCTCAACATGACATCAGTCAAACTCCAACCGCTACATTTTAACAATGTAACAATAGATCGATAGTTGACATCGTTATGATCCGGAAAAAATAAATGCCTGTAAAATCTTGAGTTGCTCTTCATAGTCATTATATTTTAGTTGGCTTACAAAATGTTCATTCATCATCTGTTCGTCAATAAACTTTGTATAAGATAACGTAGAGAAACGCAAATGATTCTAGTTGAATTTGATACTTGATACAAATTAAATTTTCCTGAGTATTTTTCGGTAAATTTTATCTGAACGATGTATCTGAAGCTGGATCATAAACTTGACATTGTAATAAAAGGGACCTAGAATAGCGCCCCGGAACACACCCCAATTACGAGCGCACCGCACGAACATATCTCGGCTGGTTATCCCGGAAAATCCATTTGTCACGCGTTGTCAAAGCAAGTGGGGGCACGCGACTTGCGACTGGCGATCGACCCGCGACAATCGCAATCGTTACACCCAGTCCCGACACTCACGATTCACGCCACTGAGCTCTCGAGTGGATGTTATCGTTGTTAATAGCCTCGCCCAGTTCCACTGTACACTTTGACGTTGATCTGATTGATCGGAGTGGATTAGATTTTTATTATAATGGATCATTTAAATAATATACATTCGTGTCGTGTCGTTCGTGTAAATTAAATTAAAAATCACGATAAGCTAAAACATAGTGAAGATACCTAGTAACTTAGAAAAATAGCAGTTACTTCTTACGTTCAGTAATATAAGAACAGTACAGCAGTAAAACTGATATAACTAAGAGGTTAAAAACTTCAGCTCAAAAATAGCCTACTTGCGGTAAGATCAAAGGCAAAAGCAAGTGAAATGTGCGGCAGATTGTGAAAAATCAATAGCGCCTATAATGGTTCCCGCTGCAGGGCATCTGTTACCTAATTTGACTCCATGAATAAAATATAAGTCAGAGCGAGTTACGATGTAGCCATGGGATAAGCATGCGCGAAAGTTGTATATTAGATTATAATATCGCGATCGTTAGACATAAAATGAATTTCGGTTAATCAGAGCGGTTATGCACTTTGCAAAATGAGGCTAGTAACATAAATATAAGTTCGTTAAACCGTTAATAGCCGAAACATTAGTAAAAGGACTTCATGTAATCAATATTAATTCATTAATATTAGTACTGGTAATATTCTTAAATGCTATTTTATATTATGTTATCTGCATGTACATTCTTATATTGGTGTGCAATAAAGAGTTTTGTATTGTGTATTGTATTGTAGCTACCACCTTCTTGCTTGAGACAGTCGCTAAACGACTTATGTTATCCCTCTGTGGGCCTGAGAGCCAGTTCTGTATTATTATCATTTTTCGGCAATGAATCGGTGATACCCAAGGTGTTGCTGACGTCCATGAGCGACGATGATCACTTACCAATCTTAGCATCAAGTGGCTTTTCTGCTCGTTTAGCGGCTATTTTCATAAAATATTGCTACCGCACGTACGATGTCGATTTTAAACTGGGTGGTAGAGATCCAGTGACCTCCTATAAGAAGGACCTAACATTATTGCCTCAGTTATAGTTCAGGAGGAAACCCTATATAAACAGGAGACGTTGACTTCGACTTAAGAATGGATAGTGTCCATCTCAATTCACAAGTTCAAAGGCTTCAAAAAAAAAGCCAAAAAAAATATTTTATTATTCTTTCCTAATGATTTGTGAAACATGCCTATCCAGTAATTTATAAAATTTATTTTTAAATAATCAAGGCAGATTTTGAAAACCTATACCTACAAACGTGTATTTTCTTCAATTTCTCACGTTGCAATAATTTTCGGAAACTCATGCGGATATTATAATCAGTAGGAATATAGCAAACAACGCACGCGCCCTCTCCACGGGTCTGTCAAAAGCTCTATTTGCATGTTACTACAATTTCGACTGTTGCCCGCGGCCCGATCAAATATTCATGGCCGGGGGTGCGTGCTCCATGCCACCCCGGCCTCCCCTCGGTTTCGATTCGCAGGTACAATGTTTTTATAGCTTTATGGTTATTGTTATGTATACGCGGGGAGGCAGGGGTGTATTTGATGACTTTCTTGAACTATAATTTAATATACTTACTTTTAGAGCGTCTGACGTAGTCAAGGTTGTACATATTTTGTTGCGTTACAATATCGAAATATGAAAGTATGAAGGAGCCCTGCAGATTATCGTAGCAACTCGTTACTGTAGCTTACCGGGCGCCAACCTCTCCTCAAAATGAAATGTTAATGATTTTCTCCTGGGTGAATGCTAAAACGGTTAAATTAACTTGACAGATGTTTGAGGACATCAAAAAGAACACTTGTATTAGCAGAATTGTCTGAAATCCGTTCGCCGAAACTTTTCCACTTTTTCGAAAATACCCACTGCAGGGAAAGGTTCCTCGTTAATGACAAGACGAAGTAGCCTAGACAAACTCAAAAACTTTGCCAATATTCGTTTGTCCACCGACTCCAAGTCATTCTTTTTTACTGAGACGAATTTTATCCAGATTTTTTGGTTGTTCGAAATAAGCTTTAGAATTATGGGATTCTTCATGAGATCTACAACTTCCTGATAATGAACTTTATAACTGTAAATTTTGTAATTGTGAAACACCCTAACTCAGAGTCAACAACAAAGAATCACCATACAAATCCAACCAAGGAGCGATTTAAGTAACCGTTAGCGACTCTGAGTTGGGGCGAAAGAGTTATAAGCTTGTCAGTTCAACTGACAGCCCAGTTACATTAGTTAGTTGTGACCTTGTGACCTTGTGACCTTGCTTGCGAAGCATCCCGGGTTTAATTGAAACATTTATGATACAAACGTGTTCACCCACGGTATATAGGTACGCTGCGCCACCCGTGATAAAAGCAATCAATGGGGTATGACTGTGTAAGCATTTAACCTATATTTCTCATTAAATATTTTGATGAAATTTATAAAGAGGAAAAAAACATTTATTTAAAATCCTTTCAATCATTTAGTATTTCGTGTTAGGCCTCTCGTTTACGACCAAGTTAAGTGGAAAGCTTACAAGCTTCCAAAGAAAAAACTCATTTATCGTCATTGCGTCACGCAAGTGCGAGGAAAGAAACCCAAATATTATTAAAAAAAATATGAACCTTATAACGAATCCTGCTGTGAAACCAACGAAACTGCAAAGTCTACAAATCTCAGATATCCGAGAATGGTGTGAGCGCTCGCGCTCCCACGATGGTGCGCACTTCCTACCTCACTTCGGAAGAAAGTTTTTTTTTATGCTTTTAGCAGGCAAACGAGCAGACGGGGCACCTGATGGTAAGTGATCACCGCCGCCCATGGCCAAAGTCCTCGTAGTCCTCGTTAGTTTAACAATAGTTAAGTCTAAGTAAGAAACTTTGTGGAAAGTTCAATAAATTTAATATTCTTTTTCGCTCAGATAAACTTTTATTGAAGAGTATCCCCAACAGGCCTCCCAACATCAGTAAGTACCTCGTTGAATGTTTCGATAAATTATCTAGGTAATTTATTTATTTACTTACTTACGGAAACACCTACGAAAAATATAAATTATTTCTGAATAATTTGTTTGAAGGTTCCTTAAAACTTTTTCAAGGGATAGAAAGCTATTAGTGATAATGGTTCAGCCTTCACTGAGAGTCCCATTAAGCAACCACAGCTTTCTTATAGAATTACCCCAAAAATTACGCGAAATTGGCAAATTGCCGAATCGTACGCCGCCTAATGATCCCAAATTCACTGCGTTAGAACTAAACGAACGATAAATCGAGGATATTAATATACATTGCGTTGTCAGTCCAAAGTTTTAACAGTGTAGAGTTGAGAAACAAGCAATGTATTCGTTATTGTAAGAGTTCCGAGTCGACTGGTTGTGGGGAGGTAATTGATGCAATTAGAACAAGGGAGAACGAGCGATGTTAGCGAATTATCGAAGGACTTTGAAGATTGGCGTTCGGAGCGGTGTCAACGGTGTGTATCGAAACGTGCAGCAAACTCGAGGCGGTGTTGTGTTGTTGTGTTGTGAACCGGCAACTTAATGTGTGTACCTACTTACTCCGTTTACAGTCAAATGTTACGCATTTTCAGTTTTATGGAGTTTTCAAAAACAGCTTGTGACAACGTCAAAAACAGCTTGTGACAACGCAAGGTGTTAAAATTTCGATTACGTTTTCAGATAAAAATTCAAGTCAATTTATATAAAGTTTTCGAACGACTCAATATAACAGACTCATATCATTCCGATGCTAATAGATAGTGAAGGTAACAATTAAAATTTGTTAGATATGGCTCCTATCCACTAACTCAATATAGCCGCACCGTTATATTTAGGTAAGTAGACAAATTCTCCAAATACAATATTTTTAATGTCTTAACAGAAATTCTGAATAGTTAATTCAGGCCATTCAGCCTCCATCGTAATCTCAATTTTCACGCTGATCGCAGAACTAACAGCATAAATAAAACGAACCGAAATCGGAAATCCAATTGTTCAATTTATATGTAGCAGGCGCTCCTGCGTATAACGAGAGGAGGATTTACTGAAATTACCTTTAGAAATACGCCACCGAGGCCCGAGCGATCGCAATCGGCGTGAGAGTGATCCGCAAGCCGCGCGGCCCGCGGGAAATAAACAACCAGTCACGTTCCTGTTCATGTACCAGCAGTACCAGACCACAGACCACCCGGCACCCGCTGTTCTACCGCGGTTGTTTCAAATATCAATAATTCAATACATTTATGTGCTTTTTTCCTTAAGTCAGTTTTTGAAGTTATACTTCTTATTATTCTTAATTTCTTATGCGACTTGCAAAAAGGTTGCGTTAAACGTTGGTGCTACCATGGAGCGGGGTAAGAATTAATGAATGCACTGGATAGATGGCCCTAGCTTTTTATGATTTTAATGATTTTTATGATTTTAATGTTATTACTTATACAAATCTCACAGAGTCTCAACGTCGTGATTCAGGTTCATGAACAACGCCATTTAGTTTGTATTTGTGTAAACATAGGTAGTACACAAGTAATATTATATTAGTGACTTGAATATTGAAGAAGTTATACACTTCTCACGCGCGTAAAACAGTACACGTACCCTTTTTTATTATGTAGATGTAAAGAACAAAGATTGAAAACGCTGAGCAACAAACAGCTCACAACGCGATGTGGCATTTGTAAAACGTTCACAGCGGAAAATTGTGATTTTCACCCAGTGAGAATTTTCGGCCTTTGAGTATAACATAATTAGGTATACAGATAGCAAATGAACCACCTGATTAAAACTGGTTCTTTCATCCCGTCATCGTCACGTTGTAGGTCGCCGCCGAAGTGGCTCGTTCTTATGAAGGCTTTATGAACGAATAAACCATTTATACTTTTATGCTCTTTATGCTTAAAACTGACTTAAAACATTGCTTAAAACACAATGATTATCTTTTTGTATAAGTATAGCTGCCAGACATCAGTAGGTCAGTACATATGCTATAGCGCTAGGAGGTTACTGACCTGTGTCTCTGAGCTGGAGGGAGCCGACCTTGTTGCTCAGGTAGCCCCGGATGGAGCTGGCCACGCGCGAGGGGGAAGCGGCTGCGGCGCTGCCCCGCAGCGCGCCCTGCAGCCGCCCGAGCAGCGCCCCGCCCTCGTCCTCCACGGTCGCAGCCCGGGGGGCTACTGCCCCGCGCGCTCTCGAACCGAACCTCACGAGCTTTTTCAATTTAGATTTTTTTTATCCTCTAACTTTGTATACGGCCAATTACAAATAGTTTTCGTATTATTACAGTGTATATCGCTAGTTCTAGTTAACGCTATCAGTGCATTTTTGATATGTATCGGTTGCGATGGACTTTGGGCTCAGTGCGTGACCATGGTGCGCCGGTGGTGGTCGTCTGCAACAACAATTATTATTGTTATTTATGATGCAAATAATACTAGTTTAATTATATAACCAAGTATCCTTACAGTAACATAAACAGGTGTTTTAAAAATAAAGCTCATACAATAATAAGAGGATCCTGCGGCAGACTGCAGCCCAACTGAAAGCGAGCTGCCTGCTTAGCTAAATATTGTCTTGGGTTGGTTTCTTGATCGAATACAGGCCTATTTAGGACTTACGCCCTCCGATACCAAACCCATTCAATACCTATTCGGCTTATTTTGTGAATAGTATTATTTCCTGTAGAATAATTCGCATAGTTTATGATCAAAGGGTTGCAAAGTATGGAGGTAATAGGACTATTAGGGTCTGTGTGCACTGGGCATGCCCATCGCCCACAATCACAATGTTAAGGGGTTGTAAATGAATTGCGTGAAAACTTGTGGCACGCACGAAGGGTTCCGCCCTAAATTATTGAATAGTACAAATGTCTGAAAGTTTTGAGTACCATACTAAGTAATTAGACGTGTAAGATTTATAACATGGATATAACAATCAAGTTCAGGAAACTGTTTCAATATTATGTGCAGAAGAACATAACATCAATGTAGGTAGGTATAATGTACGAGTAACCACCCTCGCTTTGCTTCGGTTTTTTTATTTTTTTACACCTTGGGTTACATTATTGGAGTTTTATTAACCCGTCGGTTACCGAGAACGTTCCAGCACGTTCGAACTCAAAGGTACCGCGATCACGCGGATCCTAACGAGTTAAGGATCCCTAATTTTTTGAAAATATAATATAGCCTATGTTACTCGGGGATAGTGTAGCTTCCCAACAGTGAAAGAATTTTTGAAATCGGTTCAGTAGTTTCGGAACCTATTCAATGCAAACAAAAAATCAAATCTTTCCTCTTTATATATTAGTATAGACTATATCTATGACACTGAACGAATGGCGACCACGCCTTGCTGAACCTATGGGGCTATCGATCATTTGTCCAAGAATCACCTTTTCTGATAAGATTTATAGTTGTGATGAAACCAACTGGCGGAAATCGCGATAACCTCCTGCTATTCAAACAGCATTCACGCTAGCAACATTGGTCCGAATTGTATGCGAAGAAAGTAATGTAAGAACGTAATGTAAGAAATAAATTAAATGTAAGAAGAAGGTAATGTATGAACTTATAAAATGAACACAAAAATATTCGTGAAAGTTTTTCAGCTTCCGAAAGATATACACGAGATTTTTCAATTGCACCACAGAGGGTACATTTACGTATAAAAGAACCGGAAGTCATAACCGCGTCGGCTTCCGTCGGCAAGATGGCGGCCGGAAGCGGGCCGAGAGGCGACTTCCGGCGGCAGTCGGCACACATCCGACGGCTCTTGAGACATAACTCTTGGTTTATAATTATACTGTATGCGACGGAATTTAAGGAATTCACACCTGCTTCATACACTCGTACTGGGGAAGTAGCTCGTCGGAACATGCACATGTTTCAGAATTGAATTTCACATAAAAATTTAATGAATCTTAATTAATAGTAATGATCTTTTCTGTTTTATGCTTTTTACATAAACTATGTTTTGGTGTTAAAACAAATTTAGAAATCGATAACGACAATAATAGTGCTAAAAACTAGAAATATACAACATAATATTATTATTATTATTATTAGAATATTAATTGTGAACAAATTAAGGAGTGCGACATATAATGTACTTAGTGTTAAATGTGTTCGAAACAAACTTAGCACTTAACTAAGTTAATTAGTGTATATATAATAAGTAATTAACTAAATTAAAACTTATGAAATGAAAAGAATGAAGTGCAACTAAAACTACCCCTTAAATTATCCACTAAACCGTATTCCAATATATGCTGAAAAATCGCTAATCCTATCTCCATCTCCCTCACGCTCACGGCCCTGCCCGCCCTCTCGCTCGCACGAGGGATTACGCAACCACATTTACATAACAACGACACGCTTACATAATACAAAAATTTCAAAATTTCAGCACGAAATCATACACTAGCGGGAACTAAGGGACTAAAGAAACGGAACGTTGAAAAAATGGCGAATTAAAGAAAGTAATATTGACCTTTGGTTTTCTCTGGCGCGAGCTCGGCACACCTGGGATCCGCGGGCCCAGACTGAGCCCGGCCGCGACCCGCGCCGCCGCCGCGCCGGAGCCTCCGCAGGCATGCGCAGGCCCCCCGCCCGCCATTGGTCCTCCGGCCGTCGTGACGTCAGCGCCCGCCCGCCAATCTCGAGCGCCTGAAACTTTCATGTAGGTATGGAGGCCTTCGAATGGTGGCGAGGGTCGATACCGCGAGTGCCTCATCCATCTTGCTCCAAATCCTTGACTCCTCTCTCTATGTATGTCTCTGTTTTAACACGTTCTACAGAAATGCTATTAATATGTCAAAGAATTATGTCACATAAAAGTACAACAAAGGATTTGTTCCAAACCTTGTCCTTTTTAAGTTTGTCTACAGGTAGATCTTAGGTTACACTCCGTCATCTCTGTTACTGTCACCAAATGAGATTGAATCTTCCTAAGCAAAATATAAATTTATTGAATTAAAAACCTTTTGTTGAATAAACGTGCGAGTGTATTTTAACCTTACAAAATTACATCTGAAACCTTTTTCCAAAGACTTTTCTTTACCCAGTGTATCGTGCAAAAAGTTGCTGTTATTCAAGTACTATTGGCCGTTTAAACCAAAATAATACGATCAAAGTGCTTTAAATTCAGTATGTTTATTTTGTAATATAAGGATCATTTTTAAAATCTAACACAGACATCTCCATTTCGACAAAATAGAAATGTACAATTTTATTACTATATACCTGTGAACTTATTAGATTTTTTATTTTTAAAGAAACAACTTTTCTCTATATATTTTTTATCATTATTAAAATGTACAGTTAACACATTTTATAACCTTATCTTGATTTAAACTATTGTTCACAAATTATAGATTTATTATTACTAATTCAAAAAAGTCATCACACAAATCAGTCACATGGATCGTGGAATGCAATTAGAAATAGTCCATTAGTGGATGAAACAGAGACCTCTCAAGTCTCAACACAAACTGTATGGAAGCAAGCTATCAAGAACAGTTCCCGTTTCCAACACAACCTATTTCACTTACTTCTATAACACTGTTCCCAATTTACAGTCTCACACCGGTTTAGTTTTACTGTCAACAGGTAAGTAATCATGTTTATTTACAGGTAATTATGTTTATTTTTTTAATATTCACCTGGAATAAATTATTATCAAAGTATTTTAAACACACTGCTCTAGCACTAGAACTTCGTTCGCATTCATTTCAAAAATCTATTATCAATAGTTATCTCACACTGCAAAGACTATACTGCAAAGATCGGCTGATGCAAAAATTATAACAACATTTAGATAACTGAGTGGTATCGAATTCTTATTATCAAACGTAATGTCAATCCATTGCAGAGGCATGAGAGGCGTGAAAATGAGGACCTTGGCGGATTCCATCGACCACTTTCAGGCAAATAATTTGAATTTGTAGAGTATTTCAACATTTAAAATCTGCAACAGCAGCAAATATAAACAGCAAAAGAGATAGCTATACAACAGCATTTAACGCTTACTTATTATTAATCAAAATTTTACCAAAAAATAAAGCTTAAAAACGTTTCAACTAAGTAAATCCTACACGTCCTAGGCCAAGTGTAGCTAAATATAGAACCTAATGAATAACAGGGCGCGCACACGACCAACCCAACAACCCACCACCCACGCTCAAACGCACCGCTCTCCATAAGGGAGTTGAAAATGTAAGAAATTGTATGATGGAGTACAAAAACTGTTTAAATAAAATTACTAACAATAAGCTATAACAATTAAACTATTTGCGCAACGGTCATACTTGTTCCACGAATGTCTATGAAATAAAAAAAAAACCTTAGTCTTAAGACTAACTCCAAACTGCAGTTGAAATTTTAATGGCTTCAACCCATTAATAGCCCACTACTGGGCACGGGTCTCTCCTCGTGAGGAGGCCTAGAGCATACTCCACCACGCTGCTCCAATACGGATTGGTGGAGGGGTTAGTGGCCAACCCAAGTGTCGGAAGTTTTCATGCCGCCCGCGGCCCTCCGGCCTGGCTTAACGAGTGTTATCTTAAGATAACAACCGGGACCGACGGCTTTACGTGCCCTCCGAAGCACGGAAGAGCTCAAGAATTTTTTGCCACTAGCGGTCACCCATCCAACCACCGACCGCGCCCGCTGTTGCTTAACTTTGTCGATCGCTTAGAATCGACGCAAGCCGCCGGGCTATGAGCGTTTCAAATTTTAATATTCCTACTAAAATGCTATGCCTAAAAAATAACTGCGTCTCGTCTGTTTTAACACTGAGTTATTAGCCCCGCTGCCGCGCTGCGAACCACTCGCGCATTGATTTTACTTTAAAAATAAATCAGCGATTCATAAAAACGAAGCGCTCTTAGCTCAGGGCGCTGCGGCTTGTGTCAATACCAAGTGATCGACAAAGTTAAGCAACTGCGGTAGGATGGGTGACCGCTAGTGGCGTCAATTTCTTGAGCGCTTCCGTGATTCGGAGGGCACATAAAGCCGTCGGTCCTGGTCGTTATCTTAAGATAACAATCGTTAAGCAATGTCGGAGGGCCTCGGATGGCATGAAAACTTGCGACACTTGGGTTGGCCACTAACCGCTCCACCAATCCGCACTGGAGCAGCGTGGTGGAGTATGCTCTAGGCCTCCTCAAAAGAAGAGACCCGTGCTCAGTAGTGGGTCAATCATGGGTTGAATCCAAGCCAAGCCAAGGTACTTATGTTTCAGATATACTTAGAACTATTTTACTTCCATTTGATGAAGTTATGCTGCGGACGGACGGACATGACGAAAAGGTTTTGATTTCGGAACCCTCAGAACAAAAGTAACTTTCAGTGTATAGCTTCTCTCATTGGGTGAAGCACGGCGCGCCTTCCGTTTGAAACCTAAATATAGTCTGAAACAGACAGGTTCATTTTATCAAAAGGTAACTGAGATGTATTTTTCAGACGTACGACCTTTGGCTTCAGTTTTAAGAGTAACATTTCAATGACGACAGCTTTGATGGGTAAATTGACTGAGCTGAAATTAATTAAAAACCTGAAATTAAAACTCGATATTACCAGAGTTAAAAGCTTTGGGAATTAATATTACATTGAAGCTTAATTTAATGAAGCTCGTGCAAATGTTATCCCAATAAATACATAATTATATAAAAAAAGGGCCAAGGGGTAGAAACGACGTGTGGGTAGACGTTGTCCCCGATAAAAGGCTTACGTGGTCCTAAGCAAAGGGGTAGTAAATGCCTAGGTGGTAGCTATTCAGGCGGAAGAAAAATAAAAATAAAATAATGGTTTTAACTAACAATTAATAGGTTCCATCAACACCACCTGAATACGTGGCGTTCGTCCACAGTTCGGTTTTCACGTAATTTCCTGCCACGCACGTGTAAACTGTGGAACGAACTTCCTGCATCGGTGTTCCCGCTAAACTATGACATGGGGTCCTTCAAGAAGCGGGTCTAAGGTTTTCTTCGAGGCCGGCAACGCATTGGTAACGCCCCTAATGTTGCTTATGTCCATGGGCGGCGGTGATCACTTACCATCAGGTGACCCGTCTACTCGTTTGCCTGCTTAAGGCATAAGAAAAATACCACATAATCCAGTGGTAGTCAATCTTTTTTCATTGGCCACAAACACGTGTTGTCGTCAGGCTGTCACGGGCCGCAAAACAAAACAATAAAAACATTTGGTATTGATTGAAAACTTAAGGTTTTTGCGTTTATTATAAAATAAAGTAACCCCAGATGGGAAAACTACAAAAGATGATATAAGCCCTCCAGCGCAGCGGGCCGGATTTAGTTTCCCCTTACGACACCCATCCTGCGTGGGGTTGGGGCGAGGAGGATAAAACCTACAATTATCATCTTCCCGAAATTTTGCATTCGTCTCATTATCTTGAAAACAAAAATTTTTGAAGGTTTCACTTCTACCACGTTTGAACTGCACACATTTTTTTTAATTACAAATTAGGTACATATAAACTAAAAATGAACTATTCTTTATTGGTTTTTGGATTTTTCCCTTCTTGCCCTGCAACAAATCTGATGTCTTTGGTGTTGCTAATGTCCATGGTTGACGACTTTTTACCTGGTGGAGAACTGGAGATTTCAGGGGAAAAAATATAATAAAAAGTAAATCCCCGCCAGTGGAATCATCTTGGTGATGATTTCAGGAATGAATTTGTAATAATGCCAGAGCGTTAGAACAGATTTCAAGTTGACTAATAAGTAACAACAACGTTGACAGTCATCACGTGCCATCAAAAGGTATAACAACTAAACTATTATTATAACAAGAATGTGCAGATCTTTATAACTGGGGGTAACATTTCTGAAATTCATTTATTGTATTAGTACTACTTAAACAAGTTAGAAATAATCTCTGAATTTAAGGTTTCAAAATGACCTTTAGGAGCTACGCATGTAGCTCCTCACTCCCTCCCACCGACGAAACCCGCAGCTATAATATATCAAATTATAAACCACCATAATATTATAATACATCCCACTAACGCTAACACAACACGTGTTTCGCCCCGCGCATGCGGTCAACAGTTGTAACGGAATTTCCCTTGAAACAAAGCACGAATTAACAACATGTAACCATGAAACATTGTGGTCGCGTAGTAGATTTAATAGTAAGTTAATTACATACTTGTGCGTTGGTCAAATCACAATTTAAGCAATTTTGTCTTTACAGATGCAAAATTCTATGGAAGATATTATGCTGCGGTCATGAATATTTACTATACCTGCTTGTTTGTTTCGAATGATTTTGATACAGGTTTGTTAATAATGAATTTATATCGAAATACTTATATAAACCAAATGGAGGCCATACACAATCAAGTGTTGTTTGACTTCATGCGGCATCCAGTAAACTTGATCGTGTATGGCCATAGTATAGCGATCTGGCCATATAGCTAACTCATGCACACAGGATACCGCGTCAAGTCAAACTGCAAATTTGACAAGTCAGACTGCAGACTTGATAAGTACACTTGATCGTGTATGGCCTCCATTAGTTTATCTTTCTATACTACAGTATCTACAGTACCTATTTGTAGTAATACGAGTAGTAATAACTTTCAAACAATGGTCCCTATAAACTAGCGGCATTAATGAGCCAAGCAATAAATCAGTTCAGCAAAACTTTTCATTGCAAATCTACTTTTTGTCCATCCAACGATTAACATACAAAAATATTCTGACAATCTCCACAATCCCAGTGGATCTCAAATTTCCATAACTTCCTGCAACCCTTTCATGTCACCCCACGTCTCCCCTCCGGCGTTTCCCCAATTACACAATTAGGAGGGAACTGGATCGTGGAATGTTTTGAGAGTCCAAGTGAATTGTAAAGTCCATAATAATTGTCAGTCGAGGTCACGGGACTCACGGGTCACCTGTCCTAGCTGATTACCGTCCGGAACCGCGCTGTTGGTGTCATTAGTAAATTGAAAAGTTAGATTAATTCAAGTGTGAATATTTTATTTGTGGACTCGGCTTCAACCTATTAGTGGCCCACTACTGGGCTCGGGTCTCTCCTCTTGAGGAGGCCTAGAGCATACCCACCACGCTGAGAGTATATCCACCAGGCTTTTTTGTGAAGTGCTGCTGATAAATCGTCTGACTGACTGACACCTGATGGTCAGAAGCCAGCACCACCCATAACGTCAGCGGAGTCACAGACGTATTGCCAGTCAGAATTGCAGCGATAGACCCACTTGATACCTGATTTCATGGTCGCTTACTAATGTTTGAGGTTTTGTACATAAAACCCTCCGTTGAACCGTATATTCTCACATGTCTCAATAAGCTCCAGGCTTCAATATTAATGTTGTGAAGCTATTAGAAAATACTCGCCATAGTTTACTTCGCATGTTCTGTAACGATTCTCATATACCTACTGTAAATACGATCGGCTCGGTAGCCGAATCGCTTAAAATTTCAGCTATAAACGTCTGGCACGCCAAGGTCAACACTGAACTTGTAAAACCGAGCCACGTGCTTAAAATTGCAAGAACACCGAAAACGAATCAATAAAAATACTTTGTCACAATCTAAATTGCAAATGGCTGATCGTGCGAAATCGTCTGTGGATAAAATGACAAACTTTTTCATTTTTCTAAAGCTCCTTACGAGCCGTCGGGAATTTAAAGTTGAGCCGCTTCTGATGGAAATTCAGTAACAATATTAAAATTTCCACCGACTTGGTGAAAATATCAGAGAATTTTTTACAATATTCAAGGTATCAATCATCAGTTAATAATACAGTCGAATTGCGAGCATTATTTTGTGACTGCTGTTGGAGTTAGAAGTTAAGTGTGAAAATACCTAAACAGGTCTCCGTGGGCTGCCGAGCCGACTGATCACATAAAAAGAGATAAATAGATTTTTTAAAAGCAATTAGCCGACAAATGAGCTGAGAACCTCTCTGGTAGCAAGTGGCCACCGTTGCCCATGGAAGTTACACATTCAGGAAGCACCACTGCGTTGCCGACCAAGAAAGAAGGGAGATAAAGAAAGAAAGAACTGGCTATAACCGCTTATGTAAAAATTGCTCGCTGAAAGCTCTAAGAAAAGGGCTTACGTGCCATCCATATAATATTTACAAACATCCTAAATAAGTAGGTTCGTACATGCAAAAAGGCGAAGAAAAAATAGCAACCAAACAATTTCAATGAAGTTTTGTGTATTAGTGTGTATGGCTGGGGGGAGATGTCAAGATTCAGCGATTGCTGGAGTGTTTTGTGTATTAGTGTGTATGGCTGGGGGGAGATGTCAAGATTCAGCGATTGCTGGAGTGTTTTGTGTATTAGTGTGTATGGCTGGTGGGAGATGTCAAGATTCAGCGATTGCTGGAGTGTTTTGTGTATTAGTGTGTATGGCTGGGGGGAGATGTCAAGATTCAGCGATTGCTGGAGTGTTTTGTGTATTAGTGTGTATGGCTGGGGGGAGATGTCAAGATTCAGCGATTGCTGGAGTGTTTTGTGTATTAGTGTGTATGGCTGGTGGGAGATGTCAAGATTCAGCGATTGCTGGAGTGTTTTGTGTATTAGTGTGTATGGCTGGGGGGAGATGTCAAGATTCAGCGATTGCTGGAGTGTTTTGTGTATTAGTGTGTATGGCTGGGGGGAGATGTCAAGATTCAGCGATTGCTGGAGTGTTTTGTGTATTAGTGTGTATGGCTGGGGGGAGATGTCAAGATTCAGCGATTGCTGGAGTGTTTTGTGTATTAGTGTGTATGGCTGGGTGGAGATGTTAAGATTCAGCGATTGCTGGAGTGTTTTGTGTATTAGTGTGTATGGCTGGTGGGAGATGTCAAGATTCAGCGATTGCTGGAGTGTTTTGTGTATTAGTGTGTATGGCTGGTGGGAGATGTCAAGATTCAGCGATTGCTGGAGTGTTTTGTGTATTAGTGTGTATGGCTGGGGGGAGATGTCAAGATTCAGCGATTGCTGGAGTGTTTTGTGTATTAGTGTGTATGGCTGGGGGGAGATGTCAAGATTCAGCGATTGCTGGAGTGTTTTGTGTATTAGTGTGTATGGCTGGTGGGAGATGTCAAGATTCAGCGATTGCTGGAGTGTTTTGTGTATTAGTGTGTATGGCTGGGGGGAGATGTCAAGATTCAGCGATTGCTGGAGTGTTTTGTGTATTAGTGTGTATGGCTGGGGGGAGATGTCAAGATTCAGCGATTGCTGGAGTGTTTTGTGTATTAGTGTGTATGGCTGGTGGGAGATGTCAAGATTCAGCGATTGCTGGAGTGTTTTGTGTATTAGTGTGTATGGCTGGGAGGAGATGTCAAGATTCAGCGATTGCTGGAGTGTTTTGTGTATTAGTGTGTATGGCTGGGGGGAGATGTCAAGATTCAGCGATTGCTGGAGTGTTTTGTGTATTAGTGTGTATGGCTGGGGGGAGATGTCAAGATTCAGCGATTGCTGGAGTGTTTTGTGTATTAGTGTGTATGGCTGGGGGGAGATGTCAAGATTCAGCGATTGCTGGAGTGTTTTGTGTATTAGTGTGTATGGCTGGGGGGAGATGTCAAGATTCAGCGATTGCTGGAGTGTTTTGTGTATTAGTGTGTATGGCTGGGGGGAGATGTCAAGATTCAGCGATTGCTGGAGTGTTTTGTGTATTAGTGTGTATGGCTGGGGGGAGATGTCAAGATTCAGCGATTGCTGGAGTGTTTTGTGTATTAGTGTGTATGGCTGGTGGGAGATGTCAAGATTCAGCGATTGCTGGAGTGTTTTGTGTATTAGTGTGTATGGCTGGGGGGAGATGTCAAGATTCAGCGATTGCTGGAGTGTTTTGTGTATTAGTGTGTATGGCTGGGGGGAGATGTCAAGATTCAGCGATTGCTGGAGTGTTTTGTGTATTAGTGTGTATGGCTGGGGGGAGATGTCAAGATTCAGCGATTGCTGGAGTGTTTTGTGTATTAGTGTGTATGGCTGGGGGGAGATGTCAAGATTCAGCGATTGCTGGAGTGTTTTGTGTATTAGTGTGTATGGCTGGGGGGAGATGTCAAGATTCAGCGATTGCTGGAGTGTTTTTTTATTAAATTAAATTGTCTTTGATTAAATGTTCTTCATTAAATTGTCTATGTTTCGATCTGCCACATGAACAAGGCATTTTTTGTGTTCTTAGGGGGCACTATATTACGGCCTGTATGTATACAAATTTCTCTTAATAAGTATCTGTTGGCTCCATAACCTTTATGGAAGAAAATTCATAAAATACTAGCTGCCCGGACAGACTTCGTTCTGTTAAAAGTTAAAAAAAAAAAATTTGGGATGGACCACCCTTAACATTTAGGGGAATGAAAAATAGATATTTCACGAGAATTTTATACCTATATTAGATACAAGTATCAAGGCAATATATTACAGTGCTAGCTAATCCTTTTCATCACTAGGTAATCCCTTTCCTGAGCTTTAACTACAGGGATAAATTCATCCGCACGAGCAAGCACCTGTGCAGAGGACCAGCTTCATACAATAAATCCCCAGAGTCTTACAAAGCGTGGCTGTGGGCAGACTGGCCAGTCCACTGAGTCAGTGGTGAGTCAGTGGTGCGTCAATGGTAGCGAAGTTCTACTTGATATGTCTTGCAGGGGATCGAGGGGCTTATTCACAGCGTCCAGGAGCATCTTTCAAGCTCACCTTCTATACAATGTGTTGACATTATACTCGTATACCTATCCAAGTTAATCCCGAGCAGGCTTCAAGCCGATACGTATGTATTACAGATACACCATACGCCATACGGCACGTGAGAGGACTTCGTGATCGCCGCGCGCTTCGCCCGTGTGTCGTTACCTATTGATATCTTTATTGACGAATTAAATATGGAAGTCAGATCCATGTTTTATGGATTCCGCCCTCGATCTCAATGAGCGCTGTAATGTTTTTCAATTCAATCATAATTTTGGCGTCCCTGTAGCATAGTTCAAATGAGCCGCCTAGTGTAAGTTCATAGGTTCGAGTCCCAGCCGGGGCAGACGGTCATGTGACAGATAAGTGCCATCTTATTCACGCTCATACCCTCGCAGTTTCCCTGTGTCGCGGGTGGCATGGACAACAGAAATTAGACATCACTATAACACCCATGACTCGAGTACAAATATTTATCGGTCACATAGATCTACCCCGGTCGGGAATCGAACACGCGACCCCTCGCTTCGCAGGTAGGGTCGCTACCAACTAGGCTACAGGCTATTAAACATCAAGTCTTGGCTGCCTGATATTCAGGTGACTATTACCAAATATGCTTTTTAATTATATTATTTTAGGGAGTTCATAAGTTCTATCCGTAGTAGTGCCACCACGGTTACACGGGGATGGTAGTGTAGTTCGGAACGAAGCGGGCCGCGGCGGCCGCTCGGGGTCGCTATAAATACGATCGGTCGATACGCGCACGCGTCCCGCGCGCCCCCTCCCCCTCCACTCCCCCGCTGCACCCCCACACCGCCGCAACCCGCCACCCTCGTCCAATGCATACGGGGATTTCAAAGTTGCAGTATCAATATTATTTTATTTGTATATCATTCCATATTTCTACGGTTTGATTCATGAACAGTCCTACCGTATGTGCG
The DNA here is from genome assembly GCA_951805285.1 of Thymelicus acteon. NCBI lineage: Eukaryota > Metazoa > Arthropoda > Insecta > Lepidoptera > Hesperiidae > Thymelicus > Thymelicus acteon. The sequence continues at coordinate 19,240,237 of OX638223.1, forward strand.
TTATTGTATGGAAAGGGCACTCATTCCTCCAAAACAACTTGGGATAGGACATATAAATAAACTATTCGACAATGCATAACACCAAATATAATGAGACGATATAATAATGTGCAGCATTATGATGAGAGATGAGAGAGTGCAGGGATTTCACGAACCTAATACTTAATTAATAATTAATTAACCGTAATACTTGTATTGTGGTCAATAAAGGTTAAATAAATAAATAAATAAATAAATAAATAAATAAATAAATAAATAAATAAATAAATAAATAAATAAATAAATAAAACCTACTTCACGTGAATGCTTGGGTTTTCCACAACAAAACGTATCTATGTAGGTACTTATATTATTTTTTTTAGAAAATACAACGTACAGAAGTATAATATAATATTATGAATTCCAAGATAAATTCACCCCTTGAAAACTGTAATCGCTTGCTAGGCCACGCGAGCGACTTTTTAGGGTTCCGTAATTAAAACGGAACCCTTAGAGTTCTATCATGTCCGGCCGTCCACAGCATAGCCCAGAGACTCTTAATGCTAGAAAGCTATAATTTGATATATATGTATATTTAATTTATAAAAAGTACAATTCGGTAAAATAAAAACTTTAAAAAAATCAAGGTACCACCCCAACAGATAAAAAATTATCGTCTACCCCATAGTGTGGTATCGTTAAAAAGGCCTTTCAAATACATTATACGTCTGCAAATTCTATATTTCGATTATGTTATCTGTTTACAAAATTATTGGGCTTTAAAATTACTAATTTTGGTTAAAGCGCCCTCCTTTACCAGCTAAACGGTAGGTGTTGGACATGTGAAAAAAGCAGTAGTATGTATGTATGATGAATTTTAACGGATAAACTATCACGGCTAGGGTAGCTTAAGTAGTTATTGAGTAATAGTCGATGAACTACGGAATCCTAACTTGCGCGTGGCCTGACGGGCACTTGGCCACTTTAAGATAATTAACGTTCTCATTATAAATATGTAAAGGTCGGACAACATTTATTAAAGTTAAAAGCTTTTACCATGTTATAATATTCCGTCTGTATGTATGGCTGCTGTAAATTCGTGATCGTTGCATTTGTTTATTTGTTTTTGAGTTCCGTACTGACCTTTTTTCTTCGAATGAATTTTTAATTGACAAACTAGATTAAATACATTTATATTTTTTTTTAAATTTTTTATCAAATAAAATAAGATACATAATAACTTTCATTGTAATTTATAATAATGCTGACAATGTGCTTTACGATCATGACGTTTATTTTAAATTATATTTATCACTGACATTAATTTTATATTACTGACATCTTCATTTATTTAATTGTTCGTTGTGTATTCCTTTTTTTAAATTGATTTTGAGTAATGCATGAAATTAATTACAATTTTTCTAACGTGACATTTGTAACATTTTGCAACGCCCTTAAGTGGCACAAGTACCTAAATTCGTTTAGCATACTGTTTGTACCACCTTTATCTACGACATGATTGCAATAAATTGATTTGATTTGAATGGACAGTTGCTGTTGACCCTCGGCCTTTACAGCTTCATGTGGATTGAGATGAGACTGTACAGGTCAGTGTGAAACATACACTTTAAACTTGTTAATAAGTTAGGGTAAATAAGGGATCCCATTCAAGCCGAGTCCACGCCAACCTGCTCTGCTCGTGGTGAACCCTGAACCCTGCGGAACAATGGCTACCAACTAGCAAGCATCCTGCCCGATGGTGATGCCTGTGGTATGACCAATATGACCATGGGCGCCGATGACCCCATTACCACTTATCATCAGATAAATCGTCTACTTGTAGTTTATTTACCTTTTACCTACATAAAAAAGATATTTTTTTCCAGGAACTAATTCAAACCACCCCCTTTCTAGAATTTAATAACTTGATTAATATCTTTACCTAAGTAAAAGCATTTTGGCTATAAATGTGAAAAGTATCTCTGATACATTTCATGTAACATTGTAACGAGGTGTACTAATACCTCGTTCAATACTCCTTGGCTGGCAGATGCATTTTTCTTTTAAATTTTTAAATATTGACATTTGGTTTTTCAAAGAAATAAAAATCATCTGTCAGCTGGGTTCCCTTCGGGAATGATGTAAATACGTTATTTTATTTTATTTTGATACTTTTATTAATTTTACTAACAGTGTCTATTTTATATGTTAATTTGAATACTACTGTGTATTAACCGGTATTAATACAATACAATACATTTAAAAATTGGAGTTGTGCTCATTCGATAATTTACTACCCCGCCCTGAGCTAACTACTATTACTGTCGAGGATCTGCACCCTCGCACTGGCGCCCAATAAGGATTGGATAAATACCTATGTCTCGCAACAGTCTGTAACATTCTAAAGCAGATCACAAAATACATGTATGTGACCTCGAGGACGGCAGAAAAGGTGCTGTATATGACTACATAAAATTTTTTGGAAGACAAGAAGAGAAATTAAATGAAAGGTTACCATATTATTAATGTATTTGTTTTAGTTTTCAAAATTCTAAAAGACATTATCGTCCCCTCCCCATAGCGGCCCTTATTCGAATCATTTTTTTTATTGTATATTATTGTAACAATAGGTAAATGTTCATACTTAATTATTGTAATATATTTTTTCATATTTTCATTTAAATTTTATTGTTGTAACATAAGAATGACATTTCATTATTTTGGTTGTTGCTTAGCAAAAATTTCGAATATCAGTAATTTGTAATATTTTATTTTTATTGTTACGTTCACAGTAAAATTATATTCTGTCGAACGGAACTAAATATAAACCCAAATCTGTAAATTTGTAAATCTGTAAATATTGTATATCTACCTACTAACCATGCTATATTATTTACTATAGTTACAGAGCGGATTACAACTCTTTAAATAAGCCTATGGTACGAGCGGGTCGTGACTCGTTAAATAAGCCTACACCTTACCCTTACTTACCTTTACCACGGTATAATTACCTTATACTGTGTCTTACCTTTACCACAGTATAATTTACCTTATACTGTGTCTTACCTACTTCTTAGCCTTCTGGGTTATTTCTCAAGAGCGGATTACAACTCTATAAATAAGCCTATGGTACGAGCGGGTCGTGACTCGTTAAATAAGCCTACACCTTATAAATATGTGAGTATTGTAAGTATGTAAATAGGTGACTGTTTATACTTTATTTATACCTACTACTATACTTTTCTTACTTTCTTTGTATTATACTTTTTTATACTTACCCTACTTTCTTTATACTTTGTTTCTACTGTTTAAAAAAAAAATCATTAAGATTTTTTTTTGAGGGGAGCCCGGGGTATTGTAACGAGGTGTACTAATACCTCGTTCAATACTCCTTGGCTGGCAGATGCATTTTTCTTTTAAATTTTTAAATATTGACATTTGGTTTTTCAAAGAAATAAAAATCATCTGTCAGCTGGGTTCCCTTCGGGAATGATGTAAATACGTTATTTTATTTTATTTTGATACTTTTATTAATTTTACTAACAGTGTCTATTTTATATGTTAATTTGAATACTACTGTGTATTAACCGGTATTAATACAATACAATACATTTAAAAATTGGAGTTGTGCTCATTCGATAATTTACTACCCCGCCCTGAGCTAACTACTATTACTGTCGAGGATCTGCACCCTCGCAACATCGCGACAGTGATTGATCCGAGCTCCCCACATCTGAAAAACTTCGACAACGTTCCGCCAATCCTTCTTGTAATATGCTTTATCTTGTCTTCGGAAACTTGAGAACAGATTTTAGCCCGAGAAAATTCACTCAAAAATATGAAATATCTTCCCAGTCATAAAGTTCAAACTTCAACAAGTACGCAACAGAAATACGACTATTGTAATATATGTATATTATATGTATAATAAAATTATAGTGGATTCCCGGCGTGTTCCACTCCGCTAAAAAGTTTTCTGATGAGAATGACAGATCAGTGTTTTTATGTTGATGTTGACAATGGGCCATTTACATTTACATATTATTCTTCAAATTGTTGAATGAGAAAAGTGGAAAATCGACTTTATCAAAGGACCGAATGTGCCTAGTGCATTGTTTTAGTAGTCTTAAACCACCTTCGCATTATTGCCTTTCAAATGAAACCATTTTGAGGCATACCTATCGGTTAGATCAGCGTTTCTTAACCCCGGGTCGCGACCCAAAATCGGGTCGCGGGCGATACTGGGATGGGTCGCCATATTAGCACACTTAATAGATAAATAATCAAAATTAGTAACTCAGATGAGATAAAATAGATTAGGATCGATTATTAATTTCGAGCTTAAATGACGTTGGTCGTTTTAAGCGTCGTAATTGCCGACTTCCTAACTGGAACCGACCGTACTATCACTCTGGTACTATTGACTATTGCGGATTGCACGTGGTAGGCTGCGGTCCGGAAGGAGGTGACACTTGACATGGCGAACGCGCAACTCGCGCGGAGACAGCTCAGCTCGGCAAGCAACTCAGTTTCTAGCATGTATGTTGATGAAAGCACGCTCTTTTTTCTCCCGATTTCAAGCAAATCATGTGTAGTTTAATTACTACAGATAGTACTACAAAGTTATGTTTACTGTACTTGATAAAAAACTTCTAGTATAGTGTCTCATTCATGAAGTTTGTATCTTTGTGTGAAGAGAATTTTCATGACTTGCTGTTTTAAAAAGTTTAGAAATAGACTTGATCCACAGCATGACATGCGGTGTGTACTTGCAATAAACATAACACCACGTATAAATATTCTTTGTTCTAAAATACAACACCAGGGTAGTCACTAATTAAAATTAAATTGTGTCAACCCTAACTAAAATAGTGACAACCCTCGGGTTATATTTTATTTTGATTTTTGAAGTGAAAACTTCTTTAGCATCGTTGTCATTTGAAAGTCGATGAATCAAAAAAGCGGCAGCAAAAAGAAACAGACACATAAATTCATAAGATTTAACGTGGGAGAAAATGAGATAAGATGCATTATACAGTATTTCTTATATTCGTGGTTCTTGTTTTCAAAAAAAAATTTAAAATTTGGGTGGGGGGTTAAGGGTGGGTCCAGTAAGGTTTATGTAATATAGTCTGGGGAGTCTACGGCGGGTTGGAAATGTTGTCAAAATTTGTCTATGACGCACGGTTTCCAAGATATACCGTATTTTCAGATTTCCAAAAAAAAAAATTTTTTTGAAAATTTAGGTGGGGTGTTGGAGGTGGGTCCAGCAAGATGTATGTAATAGGGACTGAAGCGGGTCCACGGGGGGTTGGAAATCGTGTCAAAAATCGCCTAGGACGCACCGTTTCCGAGATATCCGGGATGTCTGGTTTTGTTTTTGTGTTACTTAAAAAAGTGCTAAGTTGTATTTATAGATGGCGCGAGGAACAAGATAGAAGATTCGTTTTCACTGGATAGATGGCGCTAGCTGTTCATTTTACTCTTTATATTATGTTAAGAGATGGCGATAGTTACCACTGTTTTATTTTTATTTAGTACGAGTAACTGCCCTCGCTTTGCTTCGGTTTCCTTATTTTTTTACACCTTGGGTTACATTACTGGAGTTTTATTAAGGATCCCTATTTTTTTTTGAAAATATAATATAGCCTATGTTACTCGGGGATAGTGTAGCTTCCTAACAGTGAAATAATTTTTCAAATCGGTTCAGTAGTTTCGGTGCCTATTCAATGCAAACAAAAAATCAAATCTTTCCTCTTTATATATTAGTATAGACAAAATAGTTTTTGAAAGATAATTCAAACTGATAAACGTTATTAAATTAATACCTTTATTTTTGAAGGTTTTTGTTTTACTTTGATTTGAATAAAGAAAACTTAATTTTTTTTTATATTTTATAATGACATAAATTTTAGAAAAATTAGTAAACCTGTTAGTAAACCTATAATTGTATTATCTCTGGAAGATAAATAAAACTTTAGGGTCGCGGGCTTCAAATATATTTATATTTTGGGTCGCCAGCTAAAAAGGTTAAGAAACGCTGGGTTAGATGGTTTGTGAGTCTATAGAGGACATCCGTACAAACCGCGGTTTCCTAACGGACCAACTTCGTACTTACGCACAACTAGTGATACGGCGCAACTAATTGTATGTTTTGTTTTATATATACCTATATAGATTTGAAATCATAGACTTATTGAAACTAGAATAAATTACACGTTCTCAATGGAATATAGATTCAAAGACTTGGGAATAGGATTTGGAATTCGTAGTATTTACTGCTACTGTGGACTATTTTGTAGGTAAAACGAAATGTATGAAATTCACTTTACCAAATGTAAAACAGGTACCCACTCAAATAGTTATAAATAAGGAAGTACTTGACCTTGTAAATTCAACAAAATTCCTTGGCCTTACCATAGATTCACGATTACAATGGAGTCCTCATATTGAAGCCTTGTCTGGGAGACTGAGTTCAGCTGCTTACGCGGTTAAGAAAGTAAGGCTCTTAACTGACGTAGAAACAGCACGGTTAGTTTATTTTAGCTACTTTCATAGTGTTATGTCCTATGGTCTTTTGTTGTGGGGCTCAGCTGCAGATATTGAGTCTATATTTATTTTACAGAAAACAGCAGTCCGTGCCATTTACAACCTCAGGCCTAGGGACTCGCTTAAGGATCTCTTTAAGGAAATTAATATTTTAACTGTGGTGTCACAATATATATTGGATAATGTTTTGTATGTTAAGAAATATTACGATAGTTTTCTTAAGAAGAGTGACATCCACAATATTAATACGAGGAACAAGGCTAAACTGATTGTACCAAATTTTAGACTATGTAAAACTAGTGGCTCGTTCATGGGTACATGTGTAAAGATTTATAATAAAATTCCATCGAAACTTACAGAAATGCCTTACCTTAAATTTAAAACTCATATTAAAAGCATTCTTATGACGAAAGGATATTACAAATTAGATTATTATTTTAAAGACAAGACTGCTTGGACATGAGTTTTATGGATATAGATTGTAGTAGATGATAAGTGCTATCTGTAACTGTGAGCAGGAAAAAAACAAACCCGGAAGTTTCTTGCTGCTTCTTCTCCCGGGCCCTCTCACAGTAGGGCTTTGTCTGAAGCATTGGCATAACTTGCATGACTTTCAAAAAGTGTTTGTAAACCAAACCAATTTTGAATAAAAACATATTTTGATTTGATTTCATTTGATTTGCCTGAAATTCTGATTTCTGCAGCTTAACTTAGTATTTTAAGTGATATCCGAGTGAAATGTGATGATGTGTGATTCACAAATTTCAGTCTATGTTTTTAATGTCAAGGGTGTTCTTGCGTTAAATAGTTTTGCAACCAGGATGATTATTTTAAAAATTTTAAGACAAGACTACTGGACGACGCGGCGACGGTCCACTTTGATATTATATGTATACCCTTAAGTACTACATAGTAAGTGATGTATGTAACTATGAGTAGAAAAAAACCCCTTGGGAGTTTCATACCGCTTCTTCCCGGCGCTATTTACGGTAGGGATTTGTTGACGGCACTGCGCACTTTAACTTCCGAAAAAGAAAAGTTTTATGTATTTCATTTCATTACAACAAATATTACATAAAACCCAATTTAAGAAAACTGTATTCACCGTAAAGGATAAACTAATAAAATAAGTACGTAATATATGTATTTCAGTAATTATATTTTTTTACATAACGACCTAGGTCTAGGTATATAGCTCAGCTAATGACTGACATTGTAGTTTTGGTAGTACTTGAAGTGGTTGGCGAACGGGAGACCCAGGCCATGCCAGGCTAGGCTAGCTAGTCCCTAGCCTAGCCTCCTTGCCCCGCGTCGGTGTTCCTGCTCGATTAATAGTCTTCAAGTCAAGAGTTAATAGGTTTTCGCTACATCGCCACTTACCTTTAGGAGGGATTGTAGCCAAACATTAATTAGGATGTGCACATGTATGTTTGTCAAGGAATTAGAGCCAGGCTTACCTTTCTATCTTCAAATAAATAGGTTCATGCAAAACTAAAACGTAATAGGAAATAGTAAATAGTAAACTGACAAAATTGTTATAAACTTCTTCCTCTAGAAGCAGAGCGGCCGTATATTATTATCACCGCCCTCCCCGCCCGTAGCGCGCCTCCCAAGGTGATCTGTGCGGTGGATCCGGTGTATTTCTTGACAAAAAATAACGGACTTCAAAATAAGGGATAACTCAAAAACTATTCGTCAGATGTCGCACAAATTTAAGTGGGATCACATGACAAACACCAGCTTTCGATTAAAAAAGAATCATCAAAATCGGTTCACCCAGTCGAAATTTCTGAGGAAACAAAGGGGCCATCTATAAATTACGTCACACGTTAGGAGGAAACATAAAAAAATTCAGTCGAATTGAATACCTCCTCCTTTTTTGAAGTCGGTTAAAAAGAACGGAATATTTTGTGTTAGATACATACATTCCGGTATGATTAATAGGGCGCCTTATGTTTGTTTGAACTCGCGACTGACTTGCGCCTGCCGAGAGGTAGGTAGGTAGTCGTAAGATAAGTAACAAATATTTAGTTCATTGCGTTCAAAAGTTAATCAGTTTTATTCTATTTCAGTTGAAACAAAATCTTCGAATATGCGTCATTACTGCGTAACAAATCACGTTAATTAGTCCAAGTGGATCAATGCTTTGTAGGTACATTATAATTCGACGTGACTATGCTGTCTTACGTGCTTTGAAACAGAGGGAAAAAGAAAGGGAGATGGCGGTACTTTTTTCTTGTATGAAAAACATTTGTATGAAATGTTCCGTTGTGTTAAATGCTACACGCAGATGGCATATTATAGTAAGCAGATTGACACACAGGAAAATAATCTGAGTATTTGTTGTTTGCTAAACGATCTTTCATTCTAAGCCGACTGCGAGTCGCAAGTCAGATCACATTAACACACAACATTTTTCAAGTGAACTTTGTGAACTTTGACTCGTTCTTTTGTAAGCTGCGTATTAATTACGAGCTTTTCTAAGCCGACTTTGTCACGGCAACACTGTCGTGCCGTCGCCGCACACCTGAGGCCGAATAAAATATGTCACGCTTAATCACGTGATTTACGCGTCGCCACTGATCTCGGGTTTGGGGTCTTGCCCTTGAGGAAGCCTAGAGTATACTCCACCACGCTGCTCCAGTGCGGCTTGGTGGAGAAGAAAGAAAAGAATAGTTAAATAACAATAATAGTATAACTAGTAAAAAAGCGGTGCTTTAGGAGGGCTCGCGAAGTTTACGGCCAGTTCACGTGCGTTTTCGTGGCATTTTGAAGACCTCTTGTCAGTCGCACGACCGTAAGTCGGTTTGGACCTTCGCATACGAACGACACATGATTTTATTTCACTGTGGGGAGGGGAGGGACAGGGGGAGAGGGAGCGGGACGGGGAGGGGAGGGGCAGGAGGAGCGGGAGGGGAGGGCAGGAGAGGTGAGGGAAGGGGGAGAAGCAGTTGTGAGGGGGAGGGGAGGGGCAGGGGTGAGGGAGGGGGAGGGCGGGGGTGAAAGAGGGAGTGGGGGGAAGGGGTGAGGGAGGGGAGGACAGGTGGAGGGGAGGGGAAGAGGGAGCGGGAGGGGAGGGGAGGGGGAGGGTTAAGGGCAGGGAAGAGGAAGCGGGAAGGAAAGGGAGCGGGATTTTAATCAATTTTTCTTCTGTTTTTTTTTTCAATGCAATAATTTAAATTCGGTAATTTAGAAGAAATTTTAATAGAATATATTATTTCATTATTTTAATGCAATCAGAGCCATCTACAATTTCAGAAGGTAAACTTACATACATGAATTGATTTTTTACTTTTTTGATTTTCATGAAAGTGATTTTTTACTTTTCCGATAGATGGCGTAAGTTATACAATAAAAATAGAATTTCTGAAAATTGTTTTTTTTTTTTTAAAGTGGACAAAATAATATTTTCATGATTGATAACATTCTAGATATGAATAGAAATTACTATGTCAAAACTGTAAGTGTAATAGTTTCTCAATATAAGGGATAACGAAATGCATAGATTGTCGACTATTATTTAGGGCTCGCTTCGCTCGCCCTGATAATGGATTTAGCATTATCTTTTTTGGTATCTAACCTTTCGGTTATAATTTAAACTTTACTCTTTATAGACAGTTCACATAAAAAAAAACCACCAAAATTTGCATGAATGACCCGTGTAATTAATAGTAAACTACATCATATTTACGAGTACATCAGCAGACCAACGAGACGATGTCAATCGTCGACGGTCCACCGCAAATCAAACAGCTCGCCCGCGGCGGCGCTGTACTGCCAATGCGACCACGTGGAAACCGCACGCCGCAAATACATCGCAATTGAATACCGCACTAATCGATTACTGCAACCCATTAGCGTGGCTAGCCCTAGGACGCCGCGCCGGCTCTCCTCGCATCTGGGGCCAACTGCTCCACGTTACCTACTCTGATTGATGGTGAAGTTATTACCACTGATTGGCTACTAATCCAAGCGTTCGAAGATCTTATATATTTCTTCCTTGCTTATCTCTTCTTTTTTGACCGGCAATGCTTCGATGGTGCCCATGGCTGATGTCCGTGGGTGAAAGCCTCCACTGTACGACGTACTATGGGGGAACAAGGGCAAGGGTAGCTGTAAGTAAAGCAGCAGCTTGAAAAGGTGGATTTTGTATGCCTACGAATACATACCTACTGTTGCCATTAAAAGTGTTTGTATAATATGCATTGAATGACAGTCTAAGGACTGATCCCCTCCCTCCCATGAGCCAAAGGCTGACTACGCCCATGAGTTCACTGATAAAGCGACTCACTATCATCATTATTAGACGCTCAAAGCCGCCAACAGATCGATAACAAAAGCACATAAGTAGCAGCCATGATTTACTATAAATAGACTGAATGGGTCGAATTATCATTGAAATTTCTTCGCGCTGAAGTTGGTATCGACCGGCCACGCCCACCGGCCACCCCCTCCCCCTCCCCCTCCCTGCGCGCACTGGACGATGCTGAATAATCGAACAGCCATATCTGTTTGTTGCACAGCTATTTATAAATGAGCTAATACGTGCTCCGCCTACATCCATACACTGGTATAGCATGGAACCACTTAACGTATAGAAAAGAACGTAGCTATAAGAATTAGCAGACTATAGTATAGAGGCAATTTGATATAACAGTCTACTAACTATGTAGTTTGGAGAGCCAGGAGTTTAATCCTTGGAGTACAGTAAGTGAATGTTGACCAAATAGCAATCCATTAAGCCTGTTTCATTACGCTTTGGAAAGCTACAAAGCATCAACTTGCACAGATAAGATAGCGGCTGGCGGGAGCGGGAGCGGGAGCGCGAACGGTAGCGGGTGCGGGAGCGCGGGCGGGAGCGGAAGCGGGTGCGCGGGCGGTAGCGGGAGCGGGTGCGCGGGCGGTAGCGGAAGCGGGTGCGCGGGCGAGGGCGAGAGCGATCGCGGCCCTGATCCGATCACTATCTGACACGATCACTATCTGCAACACGGTTTAATTCTACAGTTCATAAAATGGTCTATCACATCGATCATTCAAATTAATGAAGTGCTAAATAATAGCTAATGAATTACGCACGTAAATTTTGGCAATTATAATTTACTGTTTCTGTACTAGCTGACTAGCTGAACCAGTGTCCTGATATAATTAATCATGATTTATGTAGGCTTTGTGGCTGCACGTGCACACGGTGTGCAAATTTAACTAAAATCGGTTCAGTAGTTTAGGAGTCCATCGCGGACAAACAACGTGACACGTAATTTATATATCTTAAGATAATTGATAAATCAGTAAAAAGTAAACAGCGGGTCCCATTTGGCCGGCAATACGTAGGCGATATCTTTGGTATTACGAAAGTCCAAAAGCGGTGGTGAGCACTATCAGAAAAGAAGCGTCAAATATGGTTAAACCAAAAAAAAGTGTGATGGCCTTTCTGCTTTTTTTTAATTGTATTTTCCCTAATGTTCTGAAAATTCTGTCACAACTATGCCTATTTTCGGAAATCCGTATACTAAATTTGATTTCAGATTCCGCTTACCTTCGGTATTTATCAACCCCGAGATCGATTCTTGACCCTGTATTTCACGTCGATATCGGTTCGCAACTCTATTTGCATCGGCCAAACTTAAACCCTAACTGAATTAGGAGTCGGCCGCAGACATAACTGGAGCGGGACGTAAAGCGATAAGCGAGAGGCGCAAGATAATACTAGTGTAGTAGAATTACCACCTACAATTGGCTTTTTTTTTTGCTTCGGTGTAGTAATAATTGCTTAATACTCAAAAATACTCAAAACTTTTAATATCACCATTGGTTATAAATGTGGATATTAAAATATATTGATTTAGTATTAAACAACCTGAGGCATGATCGTAAGTTGAACTTTCGTTTTCTCAGCCCATCACCAGGCCTTTTCTCGCTCGTACAATAAATTTTATAAGTTAAATTTTATAAGTATAGATATCAAATACCATTTCCTTCACCATTCAACCTACTGTAAGTTCTAATGTAATTATCAAAAAACTGATTTTCACCTGCTATTGTTAAAAAAAACTCATTTCTTATAGTTATATCATTTTATAACAACCTATGTAATAACTATATTGATAATTCCTACCATATGTAGACTTAATAGAATAATTCTGTCAAAAATCGCTCTCGCTGCCAGTGTAACCGGTGCCCTAATCTCGTGACCAGCCAGTGTCATCAAATTACACGTTTACATAGTTGACCCGCGCAGGGTCTGGTGCGGCCGGTCTGTCCTACTTGATCTTGAACTGGACACCATGTTGTCAGGTAACTTCGGAAACAACATACGACCTTTGTGTTTACAAAGCTTTTTTAACTAGCAAAAATATATTATTAATTTAAAAGTGATTGTTATCAATGATATTTAATAATGACAAGTACCTATTTTCTAAACAGCTTCTGATACATAACATTTTTAACATATCGACTTTTAAGTTTTTAACCACTTTGAATGGTGTTTAAGGACTCGATGTCTTCCGAGTGCTGCGCTAAAATATAATTTGTTACATTACATTACTCCTTACGAAACAAAACATTAATTGATGAATTTAATCAATATAGTTCTATTAAATAATTGGGTTTCATTAGGTATACCTACAGCAGCTGAATTATAATGTTCCATGTTAACAAAACGTAAGATAACAGTAGTTAAGCCATGTCGAAAGCCCTCGGGCGGCACGAAAACTTCCAACACTTGGATTGGCCACTAACCCCTCCACCAATCCGCATTGGAGCAGCGTGGTGGAGTTTGCTCTAGGCCTCCTCACGAGGAGAGAACCGTGCCCAGTAGGGGGCCATTAATGGGTTGAAATCAGCCATGTCAACAAATTTCCAACTTCTTGAAGCTCAGATTATTTCACACCTGAAAAATAATTGGCTAAAAGCTCCTCGCCCTTAAACTTCAAACAAAGTAATGCTTCGACTTATGTTTTACGTGACAGTGGCTCGGACAGGGATTCAACTGCTTTGCTAAAAGCTTTGAACTTAAACAGTTTCATAGATCTTTTCCTCCTCTCAACCGAGGCCTAGAAAATTCCCAAGTAGGTAGGTTTTGTAAAAACTACCTACGCCCCTGGTTTGAGTCAGAATCAAAACATTACGATAAATCAAATTATGAAGAATGTACCTAACTGCATTCGCCAAGCTTCGTGGCCTTTTATTCCCTATTGGAAAAAGTATAAGATTTCTATTTCTTTGAACCAAAAAATATAATACAATGTTATAAAACCAATTCTGTTCTGCTTCCCTGACCATTATTCGCAATAGGTTTCTTATTCCGTATTTCTTAGACTCAGTATCGAATTAAAGTAGGCTCCTGTTGCCGAAGTAATTTGCCGTTTGATGAGCTGCGTCGTGTTCCTGCAGGTACTAGGTGGCGCTACAAACGAGCTCTTAAAAGTTTATTTTATTTATTTATAAGTTTTCGTTTACGTTATTTAAGCTGTCATATCGATGTCTTTCCATAGGAAAGAACTATTGTTGGCTATTGAATCTTTTAAATACAATCCCATCAAAAACATAAATGTGAAATATGAGCCAAGTCCAAAATAAAAAGAATTGAGATCTAAATGGGTGCCAACTTCTGTGTAGAAAATCCTAAAATGTTTGTCATAACAACATGTAATTCAAGCTCTACATTTGACTTGGCTAGTTTTGATGTACCCACACGCTATATTATATTTTTATAATTATCTTCCTTAATTCCGTAAGGTTGATATATGTATTACCTGTGTTATTTATCTAAAATTTTGTTTATGGGTAGCTAACTAATGAAAACTAGCCAAGTCATTTGTAGAGCTTAAATTACATGTTGTTGTGACTAAAATTTTGGATTTTCTACACAGAACTTGGCACCCATTTACATCTCAATTCTTTTTTTCGACATGGCTCTCATTTCTCATTTATGTTTTTGATGAGATATCATTACTTTTTGTCTACAAATTATTAGTATCTATTAATAATTTCTAGATAAAAAGCTTTTATTTATTATTATTATTATATTTTCAGGTTTTAATTTTTTTCTTTGTATACGCCTAATAGTCTACCTTGATGCCAAATATCAAGTTTCTAGATCATCTGGAAGTAGGTTAGGTTTTTGATCCAACGTCAGTGAGATAGTCAACAAAATGCAGATTTTTAAACGTTAATAATATATATATATCAATAAGTGTTTGAGCTACATTTGCAAAAATTTGAATTGTAAATAAATTAAGGGGTTTTAAATGTGCTAAATTTCGTGTATGTAGGTTAAATATTTCTCGAGTTCTGATGGGGTCAAAAGTAGCTTGAAATAGTTCGTGTAATATTATACACGTCGCTGCGTCACCAGTTATTTTGCTTTGAACTTGGCTGGACACGCTGCCGCGTGTCTAGATATGGGTTAGCGAAAACTAAGTATTTGTCGTTTTAGGAATCACGTGGTGGTAGAAGACCACTATTATAATTATTATCACTAAACTGCAAATACGAAAGTCGCTCCGTGGGGGCCTCTAAGATTTGAGGAGTTCTGTCTATACCTCATGGATCCCATCATCAAATCTGTTTTTGATTTTTGGTAAATATAGGACTGGTAATATTGGACTTGGTAAATATTAAGTTATACCACTTATACCCTTTCAAATGAAAGGAGAATTTTCTAAATCAGACCATAGATGGCAAAATAAAACTATCAAGGCTAGCTTAGCTTCAATAGTTAATACTTACTATTCAATCAACTTGCAACTACAGAAACCTGTACTGCGCTTGGCTTGACGCGCTCTTCGCTATTTTTATTATGGGTATATCTGATACCTTTAATTGTGAATGAGAAGGGAACAGAGGTTTCCTTTACTTTTTTAAAAATCATTATCCTTTATGTATCGCGGGAGGCCACGCTAATTTTGTTATTATTTTTGCTGCTACATGTAAAACGAAATTAATACAGTTTCCGAGAACGAGATGCTATCTTAGATCCAATCTGCGACGGACAAAGCCGAGCCGCCGTATGAACGAGCGATTGTGAGGAAAACATAAAGAAATTCTAAAAACACTTGACACTTGTCCTGTGAGATCATTGCACTAGGTTGTTGACCGGAGGACGACCGAAGCCGACCATCAGCATGCTGCATGGTATTTATTCCATGAGGACCAAGAGTTTTAATCGTTAAACGTCCTAAAAAGGAAGGTATTGTAAAATAACGAGACGGCAGGAGAGCTGGACCACTCGATTGTTTCATTTAGTTGTAGGCCTTGTGCCTTGTGTGCTGGAGAGATTCCTAAACGAATAGTCCAGTCAAGGAATGACTCAAAGGAGGTTGTAGAGTGCGTGAGCGGGAACCTAAGCGATTTCTTCAGAAACTTATTCAGGGTGCTTAGGGAGACAACATACTAAAAGTCCTGACGTCTAGGAGGTGAGCCGGAGGGAGGGGGGGGGGGCAAAGGTCTCAATTTTAGGTTTTTCGCCAATATCTCAAAAACGGTGCGTTGTAGCGAAAAATGTTCTATGATGAAATGAAAGCTTATAAAATTCTCTATAACACTGATTACGTTCAGTTTTTCCATATTCCCAACCGTTTTCGAGCTACACGCTCTGGAAAAGTGAAAATTACAATAATTTAAATTTTACTAACAAAAAATAACCGACTTCAAAGTCTCAAAAACTACTTTTCAGATCTCGTTCAAATTTATGTGGGACCACATAACAAGCACCTGATTTTGATTAAAAAAAGATTCATCGAAATCGGTTGGCGTGATATTGAGTTATTCGTCAATTTGTCGCGCACATCTTAACACAAATTTACGACTTATGTGGTTTTCTCATGGATGCCATTGTCAGATCTCAATAAAATTTATGTGGGACTACATGACAGCCACCAGCTTTCGATTAAAAAAAGAATCATCAAAATCGGTTCGCCCATTCCAAAGTTCTGAGGTTCCCGCTCACGCACTCTACAACTACTTTATTGACTGAACTAGAAACGAAATAAACATTATATAAATTATATAAATAAACTAGCTGATCCGGTGAACTTCGTATCGCCTAACAATCAATGAATGTACTTTGCTGTTAGTTTTAACTTTAATACTTTTGGTAGGTTTAACAAATCAGAGACCATTAAATTCCCTCTCCCTCCTTCTGCCCCTCCCCCTCATCCTCCCCTCCCCTCTTCCTCTCCGGAACAATTGCATCATACATGATTTTTGCGTAACTTAAACCATTTACGGAAGCTCTCAAAAAGGAATAATTTTTCCCGTTTTTGCAACTTTTCCCATTGATGCTTCGCTCCTATTGGTCGCAGCGAGATGTTATAAAGCCTAAAGCCTTCCTCGATAAATGAACTATCCAACACAAAAAAAAATCAATTCAAACCAGTAGCTTCTGAGATTAGTGCGTTCAACCAAACGAACAAACAAACTCTTCAGCTTTATAATATTAGTATACTTGTAGATATTATTCATTCGAAGAGCAATAATAATTTTGCTAACAAGGTAAATTAAAATTGAAATCGGTGCCTGTGTCAGCAATCTGTTTTGCACTTGGTTATGCAACTGCTCTTTTGAAAATATTGAGTGGCTCGTCAGATTTTTTAATGAATTTGGTAATTTGGTACATATCTATTACACAATGAACATAGCTTATTTTAACTTATATAACTTAATAACATGACATTTTGTAAAGTATAGTGTGTATAAGAGTACTTTTAATAGTGATGTTTATGTTTCAAGTTGATTGTGTTTAAAAATCCAATTATACATATGTTGCTGTTGGTTTACAAATACACAGAGCTTTATGATGTACATGGTAATCGTTGGTAAGATTTATGATTGAAATAAAGGTTTTCATTTACCGGAAAAATAGGCATTTGAAATAGCTCTTAGCCATCTCTTTTGAACTAAGCTCAGTATCCACGCGGTATTCCCATAACAATAGCTGTAAAGACAACTTAGCGCCGCCGAACCTAAATAAGTAAAATGTAATTGTAATCGTTTATTAGTAACAAGAGCACGACGAGGCTGGGGGCTGTTAAAGCTAACTAATTGAGCGAGAGCATTACCACCATTATCACCATTATCACCATTACCACCATTACGGCCGCTGTAAATATTTTTAACGAATTTACCGCGTCTTTGCGGACCTCCGCTAAACGGAGAGTGGAAATTTAAGTGATATTGTCTTTTATTATAAACGAGTAACCGCCCTCGCTTTGCTTCGGTTTTCTTATTTTTTTACACCTTGGGTTACATTATTGGAGTTTTATTAAGGATCTCTAATTTTTTTGAAAATATAATATATCCTATGTTACTCGGGGATAGTGTAGCTTCCCAACAGTGAAAGAATTTTTGAAATCGGTTCAGTAGTTTCGGAGCCTATTCAATGCAAACAAAAAATCAAATCTTTCCTCTTTATATGTACCTATATTAGTATAGATAAACGCTTACACACTCATACCCCCGCAGTAGTTATTAGTGTTATTACCTGTGTCGCGGGTGGCATGGACGACACATGTAACACATCACAATAACACCCTGCACCCGAGACACCCATGTCGCAGAGAAACTCAAAATTGGTCTCAATATTTTTAAAAATTCAAAAATTACATTAAAAATTATCTATATATCTAAGTACGTTAGGCCGAGTCAATGCGAGAACACGGATTCCCCCACATTCCCACGATATGTGGGACCGTCGTAGGCGCTGCGTCAGCTCCTCGGGTTGCTATGTTCCCGCAACGCGCTAGGGCTGTGCATCAGAGTTAGGGTTACGTAACACGAGTACATATATTTATCTGTCACATAAATATCTGCCCCGCCCGGGAATCGAACCCGGGACCTCTCGCTTCGCAGGTAGGGTCGCTACCAACTAGGCTACGGGATCGTCATTTACACTAAAGATGCGATTATTCAGAGACAGATTATCCTTATTAGACAGGAGGCTTTGAGCAATCTCCGCCACGCTGTTCCAATGCACACTGGCACCATCAGACTGTCAATGTTTTCAGCTATGAAATAAAAATTCATTCACCAAAAGTTCATTCTGGTTGTCCTAATTATGTTCTAATATCTTTTGGTTTAGCACTGAACTTTACTTACAACTTTACTCAACTTTAAATTTTGGAACTTGGTTTCTAGTGAACTGTTATCAACCAATACTCGTTCAGCAGACATCTGGCTATAATACTAACTCGGCCCTCAACTTTGTCCGCGTTTTCCAGGGTAATAAGTACGATCTATATGTTATTCCACGTAAACCATGATATGTCTGCCTGTGTGCTAAGTTTCTTGAAAATCCATTCATGAAAGAGTTACAAACATCCATAC
Source organism: Thymelicus acteon (assembly GCA_951805285.1). NCBI lineage: Eukaryota > Metazoa > Arthropoda > Insecta > Lepidoptera > Hesperiidae > Thymelicus > Thymelicus acteon. The sequence goes on from OX638223.1 coordinate 19,259,089, forward strand.
AGCCTCATAAACTGTTACATTTATATATTAAGTTAGTATTAGTGTACTTTGCAAGAATCCGCGGGTAACATGTATGATGGTATACTCGTATACTTTAAGACATGCGTGGCACCTCCCTCCCTCCCACAACGGAAACATGCACTACAATAATTAAAAGTATATACCAACATACATACCAGCATGGTATGGCATAGTGCTGTAGTGCATGTAGTGCATGTTTGCATCACACATGTTACCCGCGGATTGTTGCACACTAAAACTACCTTAATAACAATGGATTTTCGCAAAGTAACGCCTGATACTATTAACTACATTTATATATATTTACTAGCTGTTGCCCGCAGCTTCGCATGCGGAATTTATGCTTATCATATTTGTACCCCTTGCAGAAGAAAATTTAAAAACAGGTTAATTTATATTGAAGTACTTATATTTAGAAATTTATATACTGAAACCTACGATACAATCACAAATCATTCCTCCGGGAACGGATTTTGAAAAATAAACAACATTAACATTAGTTTTTTTCTTTTTCATGAAAAATTTTGAAAAACTCGAAAACATATATTCCATCAATGAAATGAAGAACGTTTGTTTCAAATTTAAAGCAAGACGTTGGTGTTTTAAAAATATTCCATACTAAGTTTCATCTTGTTTCCTGGGAAAACTTTTAATTTTATCGCGACTAAAAGTTTTTTAAAACGTGATCCAAAGTATTAGGAACAACTTGACTAATTTCCGTCGAAATCAGTTCAAGGGTTTTCATGTGATGCCCGGACAGACAAACTGACAATAATACCCCTGTCCTTTTCTCTCCCTCTCCCACTCTCCGTCCCTCTCCCTCTCCCTCTCCCTCTCCCTATCCCGCTCCCGGGCCCTATCCCGCTTCCTGTCCCTCTCCCTCTCCCTATCCCGCGCCCTGTTCTCCTCTCTCTCCCGCTCCCGGGCCCTCTCCAGCTTTCTGTCCCTCTCCCTCTCTCTCCCTCTCTCTCCCTCTCCCTCTCTCTCCCTCTCCCTCTCCATCTCCCGCTCCCTGTCCCTCTCCCATTTCCGGTCCCTCTATCGCTTCCTGTCTCCCGCTCTCGTCCGTAAAGTCCTCCATACAATTTTTTTGTTTCTCACTATAAGCTTACATATTAATTTTCATATTTCTGAGTTTGAAATTTACCAAGTCCTGGAAAAACTTGCAACCTCTTTATTTACCTCTTAGGGGATGAAATTCCAAAAAACCTGTTACAATTAACGTAGTTTCTTAAATATTTAAAATCCCTTAGTATTACCCGTTATGGGGATGAACTTCGAGAAAACAGTGGGTACAGTTATTTTTTGTGTCTAACTATAAGCTTACATATAAATTTTCAAGTTTTTTACTTCAAAACTGACGAAGTTGCCATACTAACTTGCACTCCCTAATTAATTAACCCTTCAGGGGAGGATTTTCCAAAAAAACACATTACTGATTATTTCTAATCTTGAGCTAATATAATTTTTTTTTATGTTTTTAACTTCAAAAATGACGAAGTTGCGTAGTAAGTTCCATCCCCTTAATTTGTCCTTTAAGGGATGATTTTCAGCTAAATTGTAACTTTTGTTAATAACAATAAACTAACATAAAAATTTTCATATTTATAACTCTAAAACTGACGAAGTTGATTTGTATGTAAATGAATTCCAACCCCTATTTTTAGGGGATGAATTTCGAGAAAACAGTGATGCAGTTATTTTTTGTGTCTAACTATAATCTTATATACAAATTTTCACCCTTCTTACTTCAAAACTGACGAAGTTGCCCTACTAAATTGCGCCGTCTTAATTAACCCTTTAGGGGATGATTTTCCAAAAAACATAATACTTACAAATTTTGTTTCTAAACTGGAGCTAATATGTAAATTTTCATGTTTTTAACTTCAAAAATGACTAAGTTGCCTACTAAGTACTATCCATTAAATTAACCCTTTAAGGGATGATTTTCCAGAAAAATGTGTTAAACTTAATTTTTGTTTATTACTATAAACTTACATAAAAAAATTCATATTTACAACTCTAAAATTGACGAAGTTGGTTTGTATGAAAATGACCTCCAACCCCTATTTGTAGGGGATGAATTTCGAGAAAACCGTGATACAGTTATTTTTTGTGTCTAACTATAAGCTTATATACAAATTTTCACCCTTCTTACTTCAAAACTGACGAAGTTGCCCTACTAAATTGCGCCGTCTTAATTAACCCTTTAGGGGATGATTTTCCAAAAAACATAATACTTACAAATTTTGTTTCTAAACTGGAGCTAATATGTAAATTTTCATGTTTTTAACTTCAAAAATGACTAAGTTGCCTACTAAGTACCATCCATTCAATTAACCCTCTAAGGGATGATTTTCCAAAAAAATGTGTTAAACTTAATTTTTGTTTATTACTATAAACTTACATAAAAAATTTCATATTTACAACTCTAAAATTGACGAAGTTGGTTTGTATGAAAATGACCTCCAACCCCTATTTGTAGGGGATGAATTTCGAGAAAACAGTGATACAGTTATTTTTTGTGTCTAACTATAAGCTTATATATAAATTTTCACCTTTCTTATTTCAAAACTGACGAAGTTGCCATACTAATTTGCGCCGTCTTAATCAACCATTTAGGGGATGATTTTCCAAAAAAAAAAAAATATTTACAAATTTTGTTTCTAGTCTGGAGCTAATATGTAAATTTTCATGTTTTTAACTTC